>VXBQ01006869.1:206546-304940 GCA_013400175.1 Phainopepla nitens | reverse complement strand
TGCACAGAAATCTTCACCTTGCATGAAGCATGTAGATATAGGTAGATAAAATACGCTTCACTCATTTTTTAAAGCCTAAAATCATTAAGTATCATAACACATTTGTTGTAATAAGGCAAATAGCACTCCATTTCTTCATGCAGGAAAAAGCCCANTGTTGTGTTAATTGCCTTCATTCTTACGATTTTTCACATGGGAAGTTAGCTAGTTGCACTTAGAAGTAACAGGCCAGCTGATGATTTAGCAGAGCAAGGCCTGATTTTATGAGGCCTTTCTTTTATAATTCTTCTTCCTGTCCATGACACGTAAAGTGCATCAGGATCCATTTGACACATTCTTAAGTGAGCTGAATTGCAGTGCTGCCTTTCACAATAGCCTTGCTCATAGATTCAAAGGAGACAGAATGTTCTACCTCCTTCTGTGGAGCACACCGGATTTCATCATAGATTACACCTGGTACCTACAGATACTTTGTGCTATTGCCAGGTTATGTCTTAGGAAGAATCCAAGGCTGAATCACTGCAATTATTAACAGCCCTATTGTTTTCTTCATGGCCACTGGACACAATTACCCCATACAGACTCTGCCAAATATAAGGAGAGATGTACCTTTTCTTTTCGGGCTTCCTCTGACCTTGCCCTTCTCTTATAAGGCTATTTTGTAGGGTGATGGTATGTCTAATTAAAGAGGAGCTCTTTTCTTTGTTAGCTAGATACCACTTCAGACAATCAAAGAAATATTTTTATTATTTTCATTTTAAGCTGAATTGCTGTTAAAAATAATTACTAGCCTTGAATATCTTGATTTATGATCAGATCCTTTCCCAGCTTTGGAAACTCATAAAATAAGACAAAATTTACTGGGGTCACATGGTGTATGAAGAAGCTTTTGCACAGGGAATGACAGAGCCACCTGAAATTTTATGAAAATGCAGATACTGAGCTATCAGCATGCCTGCTTAATTAACACTTGTTTATGTTCTGTTTCTTTCAACCTTATTTCGACACCCTAGAAGTGATTCTAATAAAAACCCTTTGAGAGTTCTTTTTCCTTCCACACACTTAACTCATGATTGCAAAAATCATTACCACTTTTGATTATAATCTTTAATTAGCAGGAAAATATATGTGCTGAATTATTTAGTTAGCGTTCATTTTCATCGTGATGTTTTGACAGCTTTTGCATTAATAAATCTTTCATAGACCTGAAGATCCTGGATAGCCTTAGATGTAGTTGTCTATGGATTTCTCTTAAACAATTTTCCTTCCAAGGACCTTAAAGCACAGTGTGCTACCCAGGATTTTTCCCTCCCAGGTGAATTTCCTGATCACTAGCCTGTCTCTTCTGCTCACTTTATAGCTTAATGAATTTTTAAGAGCTTTGCTTCTCAAAATGAGAGGAGGAGATAACATCTCGGCACAGCCTGTCATGGGAAAGTGGCTGTGTGGCCTGAGGCCAAATCCATCACTTGTCTGCTGCATGGCCTTCTGGGGTGGTTCTGGGACTGCTCTATTGGATTTCTAAGGCGGAGGACTTTGAATTTAGATTATTCTTTACAATGTTCTCAAAGGAACCTTTACCTGCCTCAGGGCTTCCGTGCTTGATCTGGCATCTCATTTCTGTTAAATCCACATTTTTGGTGGGTGAGAACATTGGTTCAGATTTGCAGAAGGGCCTCAACATCCCTGCCAAGGCCTTTAGGGCTGTAGACAGCAGAAGTTAAGGGTGTTCTATGGTTTGATCCATTTACGTAAAGCAAAGGCTGTAACCTGCAGAGAGCTTCAGAGCAGAGGATATCTGATTTCCTGCGCAAAACCATGTTAGACCCAGTGGGGGTCCCTGCCAAGTTGTAATGCAAGAAAAAAGCCTTTTAAACTGGGCCTAGACTTGTTATTTAAGACATGACACTGTCCCTGCTAGTTCAGCTCTAAGCTTGCTATCCCAGCCAGCATGAAATGCTGAGTACAGCAGCCAGTGCACTGCAGTTCTGTGTTCTTAAGTTCTCTGACAACGTTTGAGTCTATCAAGACTTTAGGCTGTAGATTGGATGCTGAATTTAAAGATTAGCCTGATTATTGGCTTGATGTGTTTCCTATTCAATCTGATGAAATGTCTGTGTCTATAATTGCAAGCATTGCGGGCAGTTATTTCTAAGTGAATGTAATTTATTAACTTTAATGAGCAAATAAGCACCTAACCACTATGGAAAGAGATGCTCCCCAAATCTTTAAATAATAATAAATAATACAGTCTCAATGGAGATCTCAGACTGGAGTAATTGGCCCATGTGCCATTATGCCTATACAATAAACAATTTAAAGCTGTTTTAAATGCTTCCTGTCATCACTGTGGAGGAGAAATAATTTTGCACGGTTCATTTGCTGCAGTACTTGGTTTTCTTTGCTGCTTCTGGAAGGAGTGATTTTTATCAGAAAAATGACTCTACCAAGACTGTATTATATGTTTAGTTTCCATCAGGAAATTCTCAATCCAAATCCAGCTAGAATCAATGCAGCAGAGGAGTGCTTGCAATGGAATAGCATGACTTATTCAGAGCAGAGTGGTGCTGACCATCCATCTGGAAACTGGTGAATTTCAAAAGATGTATGAACCATGCAAAAGTGTATTACTAATAATGAACTCTGTTTTTGAGCTTGTTCTGAACAAACCCCAGAACTTTGACAGATAACCTGAGACCAAATCATAAAGCTTGTTAAAATAAAAAAAATTAACAATGAGAAATAAAGATTTCCTCTAGAAAATTTCCTCTGGACATTTTCTAACCCTCAACCAAATATCCTAAGCCCTCAACACCCCCCCCCACAAAACAACCTAACTTTTTACAAAAAAAAAATAGGCTAAAGTGAAATTCAAACATCTTGCTTCCAAGAGTATCCACTCAGGTTTTTATTACAATTCAATAACTTTACCTAAAATATTTATTCAAATTGATTCTCCTGCTTGTCCTTACATTTCAATGTCCTCTACTGAATGCAGAAGTATGAGCATTTATAGAAGAAATAACAGGTGGATAGAGATTCTTAGAGTGTTATGGTGTTAACTTAAAGAGTGTAGGTCTTTCCTGTACAATTTGAGTAACATTTAATATTCCTAGAGCCAAACCACTTTTTGAGGCATCCTTGAATAGAAGATGCTGCATCTCAAGGACTTATCACAAGACTTGCATTCTGAAAAACTGCTCTTTTCAATTCCTTTTTCAGGCTGACAACTTTTTATGCTGGTCTTCTCACTAAATGAGTTGTTTATAGTTGTTTAATGTTCATTTAACTTTAATAAGGTGTTTAAACTGTGATATTATCTCTTTTTTTAAGGGACTTGCAAGTCTGGCATCTCTGTAGGGGTGGAAAGGATTAGAATGGTATTCCTGACAGCTGAAATTATTAATACAAGGCTCTTGAGAGGGCACTTTTGTGTTCACAGTGCTGGTATCATTATGTTTGCTGAGATAACACAGCATCAGAAATGCAGAAACTGTGGACATGCTTTTACCAAATTTTTAGTGTCTGTTGCAGTCTGTGAGCCCACAGAACTCTGGGAAGTGAAGGAAATGTCTCATCACAGCAAAGATTTAATGAACAAATGCAGTACTTTGTTTTGAAAAAGTAGAAAATAACATAGCAAAGAGACAGAGCATAACAAGGAAACATCCCCAAACCTGAATCTGTCTCCTAAGCAGCAGTTAAGCACTCTGGCTGGTAAGCAGAGCAGAAGGCAACCTGTTAAAATGGCATCAACCCTGAGCAACATGGAAGTCAGAGGACCTTCACTAGAGCAGATGAAAGAGAGCCAAGAGGTAAGAAGAGCTTTTTGTGGATTATTTGACTCTGAGCTTCATATATTCCATGTGTAAGAGATGTGAGAGGGAGAATTCGCATTCCTGAGTACACTTGTGAAGAACATTTTCGCTTCTGCTCTGAATCTGAGCCTGACTACCTGCACACTAATCCAGACTGTCGTGTCATCACCACCCAGCATCTCCTCAGCTTGCAGGGAAAATGAGATTCTTACAGCACTGCCTCCCTGTTTCCCTCCCCTCCTTGTCCATCACACCCCACAAAGGGCCCAGTGCTGCTTCTTGGTGGTACTTGGTGTGAGCTCTTTGGCTGTGGTCCTCTTCTGGGCCTCCCCAAGAGAGCTCTTTGGTGCTCCAACAGGGAAGGTGATCATCCTCCCACGCAGCTGGAGTTGGGAGGGGTGAGAGACGAGAGGACAGAGACCCTAACCCCGCAGACAATCCCAGCTACTGGCAGCCACCTGGTCCCTGCTTTGTGCTCCTGGATAACATGGAAAACCCCTCAGCCTTCTGCCTGGGCTGGTACATTTGCTCCCTTTGCTGTTCTACCTATCATATTCCTGTGGTTGAAGGAGGACTCTCCCACTGCTTGGGGTGTGAAAGCTTTGGGTGCTGGATACAGCGGTAGAGGAGTAAGTGAACAGGAAGGAAAGAAGCCAAGTTTACTGTCAAGTCTATGAAAAGCAGAGCAGGAGAAATGAGATTGGAGGATGAAGAAGAGGAATGATCTCCTGGGTCTTGGAGTATACTACTGACAGGCAAACAAAATAAAAATCTATTAATTAAAGAGGAAGTAACTTAAACCAAGTTAATGGAAGATTAACTTATTGTTAATTAGTTACATGTATGTAACCTATACTGCTATAATTGGATTCATTGATAGATTAGAAGTAACATCTATTTATTAAAATGTAGTAAAATTTTAAATCTCTAGTGCATTTGCTGTCACTAATTTTTTTTTGCCTGATAACTGCAAATCTTCCTAAATTTTAGCTTAAAGTAGTTACTGATGACATTTAGTCAGTTAGTTCTCATCTCCCTTTAGAGACGAGTGTGTGTTTTGTTTGAGCTGGTGCAATGGCACTGTCAGCTGCACTTTGTGCACCCCAGGTGCAAAGGTGTAAGAGGTTACCATTTGCCTGTCCCCTCTCTCCCAGGGTGCTTGAATCAGCAGCCAGAGTGAAACCAGCAACTCAGCACTGAGAGGGCTGGGCTGCCAACCTGTTGTCTTCTGTCAGGGCATTGAGTACTGCCTTATATCCCCTCAACCTGTTTCTTTAAGGGACAAATGAATCCTGGACTCCTTAAACTTGTGCACTCTATTATTATGACAAGATGCAAAGAGGTTTCGTACTCTATTATGAGGGCGAGTCCACCTGCCAGCTCTACAACTTGACTTTCCTAGTTTCTTGTGTGACAGGTTGCAGCTTCTGGTTTCCTTTTAGAGGTGGAAATCCACAAAAGAACCAGGAGGTGGTTGTGATTGTGGCTGCTATCTCAGTAGGTATTTCCTGTCCAAGAATGACTGTCCTAAAACACTTTGCAGCATTTGACCTGTCATCCTGTGAGTAGCAAGCTCTTATTTATTCAGCTGGCATGTGGGTCTCTCAGCCTATCCACTGGCATTTCCAAGATATTTAATAGTGACAGTAATTATTATAATCCTTCCATTCAGTAGCAGGCTTGAAGCCCACTCTTTCCATTGGCATAGTTGATCTAAGTGCAGAATAAGTCACATGTTGACAGCTGGACTGTAAAACCACCCACAGATGTTGCTTAATAGGAGCCTGAGTAAGTCCACCCACTGCTCATACATTTAGTTCTCCTAGAGGAGGCAAGTGTATAATCTAGGAAGTTTTCCAGTTCAGCCTTTACCGATATGAATCATTAACGTTTTGTGTAAAGAAATAATGTCCTTTTCACCCATGGGGGAGAAAGACCACAGACATGGAAAAAAGGGTGAGGATATCTAGGAGACAGCTCACAAGCAGAACGTAGCCAATTTTTCTTTACACCAAAGCTGGCTGATGGTTTTTGCTATGAGAAATAACACAGAAGTCTCTCCCCATACTCTGAAATATTTTTTCATGTCTTACCTGGAGCATTCATGCTGTCTGCAAGACAGGGTCAGAGGCATCAAGCTCCGAATCAGCAGAAATAATTGGACACTTCTACTGCAGGTGGCTCTGGGAGGTTTCCTGCTCTAGTTTTGCTTGAGTGAAATGGAGAACTTGGATTTTGTATGTCCCTTGTTGTGTTTCTCTCTTTGTCCACTGCCTTCCTGTCACACCTGGGCAGGGGACAGCCCAGACTTTGCCTGCCACAAGGGGAAAGAACATGGCACCAGGGGCAGAAAGAGAGAGTCGGAATTGAGGATCATCCTTACTAAGCAATACTGAACAGAAAAAGGTCCACTGGCTTGTTTTCAGAAAAGAAGAGGCTTCTAGGACAAGGCCCAAAAACGTCACAGAATATTCTCATAGCCTTGAGACAGTGCTGCAAATGGCTAAGTAAATAATAGCCTGAGGAAAAAAAGAGAAGCTACCTTTTTTCCTCTTTTGCATTTCTGCTCATTGTCTTTCTGAACCTTTTCCAAAACTGGAGTATTTTGTAAAGGTAGAGAGACTAAAACCTCAATGAGTCAATCAGTTGTGATGGGGAGAGTCCCAGAACGGCCATCCCAAATCTCATCTTTGAATGTGAACTTTGATCCAAAAGCCATTAGCTTTTTGGCAGTACTGGAACATTGCCTGAATTGTGCGACCTTGGAAAACCAGGTTCTTTTGCCTGTGCAAACTGGCATTTTCTGTTCTGTGTGCAGCAGCCCTGGGCTGCTATAAACTGGCTGGGTGTGTGACTCAAGACCATTTCTGCTTTATGACAGTTCTCTCTCTTGGTATTTTGTTCCAAAAGAGCATTTAAGAAGAGAACCAGAAAGAAAAGGACACTTCAGTTTTGATTAGTGTGATTTACTAGAGAGATGACAGGCTGTGGGGCTTCTGGCTGGTCCCCACAAGGTGTGTATCATGCAATTAGTCACAGGGCAACATAAATAGACAGATCTGAACTGTAAGCACTACCATGACCAGAAAACGTGCAGCAGCCTCCTCTGGGGAAGTGGCATTTTTCCTAGAATTTACAACACTCCTGGCAAGGTGGTTCCTGCTTTTGCCCAGACCTCTTAGTTATGGAGCCACGAGCTTCACTTGGCATTAACCAAGAGATGAGCAAGCCATACATTTTCATGGGATTGTTGACTTCTTAAGGAGGTAGAGACAGCATTCTAGTTCCTTACCTATTTTTGTTGGAGTGAATATCCTTGTCCTGAAAAAATGAAACCCAAAAGTGTCTTTTTTATATTTTTAAAGCCAAAGTTAAAACTCTCCTGGGAAAAACACTTGACTCTGGGGATGAGGTAGGGATTGTTTTGTTTCCTCAGTTAAGCCAACTGTTTTGGGATATTCATTCAATGACTCGCCTCTCTTCTTTGTCAAACAAGTGGAAGAATATTTATTAAATTAATATTATCTAGCCCTGAGCCATTTTGGGATCTGGCATGGGACTGCTGGGAAATATCTAAGGAGAATCAATGACAGCTGATTGAATGCAGGGTCACATTATAAATACTGTGTTGGGGAAAAATCCCCACAAAGAAAGATTTCTTCACCAAAAGCATCACTGTATTGGGAAAAGAAGAAAAGTTCTCATTGACCAATTGTTTTTGAAGCAAGAATTAGACTTTGATAACAAAGAAAAGATGAACCTTTAAATTAGACTAACAACAATGAACTAGCAACGTCAGGCAGGGCAGACCTAAGTGGATTTGACTGCTATTGCCATGCTTGTTACACCCCTCCATGGACTTTGCAAATAAGGCAGTTTTCATTCAGTGCCTTGAAACCTTTAGATTTAAGGTATGCCATTCTAAAGAAGAGCAGATGGAGGCTGAAATTAAAAAAAAAAAAGAAAACAAAAGAGAAAAACCCTTAAAAAAACCCCCAAGAAAACCACTGTACTGACAGATGGTTATGTATCTGAAGAAATGACCAATTTGCTATTCTGTTGTTGAAGGCCTACTCCAACAACCTGAACTTAAAGGAATAAAGTTGCCTTTTCAAATATGCAAATTTCCCTTAATCACGAGATTCTACAATATAAAACTTCTCTCCTTTTACTAGCTTCAGCACAAATAAAATCAAACCTGTTTTATCAGCAGTACCTCTGAGAATAACAGATTATAGAGACTCTTTACATTAAATTCTAAGGCTTTTTGAGTGGGAAACATTTTAGTCTGTAGTTTCCTGATACATCTTCTAACCAGTTTGTCCCCAGCAAAACACGTGAATTCTATGTGCCATGTTTCATTGGCAGATTAGTGAGGACGTGGAAAATCATCATCAACATATCATAAAAAATGCAAAAGCATTGAACACTTAATTACAGCTCGAGCTGTTCCAAAAGGCTCAGTAGCTGAAAGGGTGGAAGAGGTACAGTTTCTGGGACTGGCTGTCTAAATCACACATTTTCTGAGATCTGTTGCTGTCAGTGATGGTGAAATCAGAGGATGAAATGAACGATCCCCTGATGTACAGGAGTGTGTCTGATTCAGAGCAGACACCAATGTTTTACCTGGCAGGTACAGTTCATGTTCACGTGCCTTGAGGTGCAGCATGAGTGATTGTATTCGGTCTCTTCTTTCAGGTAACAAGTAACAGAATGAGAGAAAATTATCTCAGGTTTCAACAGGAGAGACTTAGATTGGATATTAAGAAAAATTTCTTCAGTGAAAGAGTTGCTAGACATAGGAACAGGCAAAGAGGTGGAGTCACTATTCCTGGAAGTGTTCAAAAAATGTGTGGATGTGGCCCTTGGACACATGGCTTAATGGTAAAATGGTTAGACTCGATGATCTTAAAGGTCTTTTCCAACCTTAATAATTCTATGATTCTATGAAACAATAAGTTCTACCTCAGATGTGCCTCAAAGCAAGTGTTAGATGGGAGGGATTGCTTCTACACATGAGAGGCAAGATGCTGTGCAGGAGTTGTTCCAGGGTGTTGAGGATGGGTTTTTCAGTGGGTGTTGTTTAGTGTCCTCATATGGACTGAGAAGATCAAATCCCTCCACACTTCAGACTTAAGTACGTGACTGAGCCTGTGGTTTGGTGAGAAACTGTCTTGAACAGTTCTGAGGTAAGAAATTTCCATAGCAAATATGAAGTAAAACATATTAGTTGAACCGTCTTTCCTCAATACTGTGATTTACTCCTTACTTGTAAAGTCCTTGGAAAGGTAGAATGGTTATTACGTCTCAAATGTTAGGCAGTAATTAATTAAACTGAGAAACCTCAGTGCTGGATTCCACAGAGGCACCTGCAAAAATTCTCTAGGAATTCTCTGCTGTACCCTAGGGAATCATGATGGCTGCAAAATTTCATCAGGGGTCCCATGGGAAGGAGCTTATTGAGGGAACTCAGAGGAAAGCAAGAGTCTTTGCTTTCACCATAAATAACCTCAAAACAGAGAAGGATGTGCCACTCCTGAAGATACAGAAGGGAAATGGGAACTTTGCTAGAATTTTGTTAGGATATTTCTTAGGGAAAGGATCAAGGGTGAATAAGACCATCTTGCATTGTAACAGTGCACATAGAAGCAGTGTGCTCACATCACTGGGGGAAGCTGTTTAATTTGGGAAGGGGAATGTGTGTCAGGAGCTTGCTGCTGACTTCACATGGAGTGGAAATGCGAGGGAGGGAAGTTGCAGAAAGTCTTTCTGCTTGGATGGGGGAAGCCAAGTAGAAGTGCTGGGGTGTGTGCATTCCCATGCTGACAAAATCTGGGAGATGTTAGAGGGAGTGACAAGCTATTCAGTGTACCCTCTTCACACAGCATGTTTCCATTTTGGCTGAGGTGATTTTTGGATGTCTGGGGACACAGCAATGGCCATCTCTCTCAGGCCCAGCAATAGCATTAATTGTAAATTGGGTTTTTTGGCTCAGCTTTGTGTCAGGAACAGATAAAAATCTGTCTCTTGGCTCCACACACGTGACAGCTCTCGAGGAGACTGGGAAGGTAAGTAAGGGCTGTCAAAGAAGCCTTTATTCTCTAGTCCTTTGCCTTTTTGCCCTGTGAATATTTTTTTACTGCATTCCCTCCATTACCTCAGAAGCTTTCAACTCTTAAGAGCAATTTAGTCATTTTTCTAACTTTAAGAAATTTGGGCTTGATTGCCTTATTTTATGTCTTTCTTGTAGGTTCCTAAATGCTCTCCCTGAAAAAACCTGTGAAGTTAGTTTTTAAGCCTGCAAAGAAGTATTGCAGAGTATTTTTATATAAGGCAGATTAATGGTTTTAGAAGACGATACATTTATCATAAGACAGCATTTTGGCAGCAAAGTGAGCTTCAGTGAGCAGTTGTTTTCAATCTTGTCACGCGTTTTCGAAGAGCTAACCTGAATTTCCTCTTGAATTTGGAGTTTTAAAAAATCATGACTTAATCCCATAATAAAAAAAAAAAAAACAAAGACAAAAAGCAAAACCACCCAACATCTTAGAAGTATGTATTTTGATAGAGAAAAGAAGACTTTTAAATTTCTTTTCTCTATTTGTCTGTGTCCTTCTAAATTGCAATTTCTCTTGGTGGAGCTAACTGAACTGATCATGTAGAGAGATTAATGTATTACAAATGAACACACTGAAATTTAAGTTAAACAGAAACTGTAGAAGTTAGAAGACAAATCTTAATGTATCATTTTGGGGGGGGCACACAATGGAGGTTCTATTTTAAATAGTTCAAATTTGATGTCAGCACTTAGTAAGAATTACAACAAGAATTGGAAACAGCATTTCATCCTGTGTTAAGCTACAAGCAGAGAAATTGTTCCAATGATTAAAAAAATCCAACACCAAATAGCTGTAAATTATTTATCACTGTCATTCTATTTCAGATCAGAAGTCTAATAAGCCACCCAGAGTGCTTGCCTGCAATGAGTGCCTTGGGAGCTCACAGGGATGGCAATGTGCCACCTCACACTAGAGCAGGAGCAGAGCAGGAATTCTTTCCTTTAATGACTGTAGTTCTGTGAATTGCAGTGTGTGAACTCAGCTGGACCTTGAATAACAGACTTTCCTAAAAATGACTTTTTGGTATTGTGGCAAACTTGGACAATTCCAGGTTGCTCTCTTTGGTGCATTCATTTCTTGTTGGTTTTTTTTTGTTGTTTATCTCTAGATGAAGCCTAAGGGTAGTCCATTATGCTTCTCTTCACAGTGCTCAGTGGAACATATTTGAAATTTAAGAGTAGTGAAAACCTGAGTGCAGAAAAACAAAGTTTGAAGAAGAAAACAGTGATGTTCTTGTGGGGGACAATCAAAACCTAAAATATGGGGTATGGTTCATTAGGAAAAACAAAAGAAGTGTAAAACAGATCAGGAGGTCTATGAGAGAAATTTTCTATTTCAGCAGCAAGCTCTGGGGCTGTGCTAGTGATCACGTACACCAGAAAGGAGATGTGTTTCATGCTGAGCTTCCAGGTGTTTTGCTTTTCTAATGCAACATCCTGAAAGCTGATCAGGCTAGAAAATAGTAAGAGTGAGAGGAGATAGAATGACAGTGTTTACATTCTGGTTTCCCCTCCCTCTCTCTGGTTCAGTGTGTTTTGCCTGCCTGGATCAAATACCTCTGAAGTGTAGGTGCTCTTTGCTGTGGTGTTCTCTGGCACCCAACACCAACAGGCACAGAGGTCCATGGCACAGCTGGGATGGAATCTGTAGGGTTGTACCCTACTGGAGTCAGAGCCCTTCCCACTGAGACTGTTCCTCTGGATGCTAGGAGCCTCAGGGATTAGAAACATTAATATTATCACTTTAAGCAAGAACATGGTGAGCTGTGAGGAAGGAGACACTATAGCAGTGACCTTGGACTGTGAAAGCCCCTTCTGAGTGCCAGGACAGAGCCCAGGGCTGAGGCAGGGAGGATGTGGCAGACTCCCTGGGGATTCCTCCATGGAGCTGAAAGGGAAAAGCTTTCTTTTTCAGCTTCCACAACAGACTTTGACAGATAGGGAGGTAAAAAAGGCTGCCCCGCTTTCACATGTGAAAAGTCTGCAATGACCTAGAGAATGTCAGGAGGGTGTTCCTGGAGAGCACAAGGAACAGAGAATTCTTCTCATTCCACTCTCTTCAAGGTGCCCAGCAGCAAGAGCTGGAGGGTTTCTGTTCTTCTTACATTGCTGTCAATAATTCCTTCCCTTCCTCCCTACCCTGAAGTTAGAGGAGCAGGATCAGTGTTTCTCCCCAAAGCATCCAGAACTGGACTTTAACCATACAACCTGCAAGATGCTGACACATTACAGAGTACCTTGCCCAAGGGAAATTTTGTTCTTTATTCCCTTTCAGCCAAACTAGATTTTTATCCTAAAATACATGTTTCCCTCTCTTCTAAAATCCCTTTAAAAGAAGTTGGACATTTGCAGGCATGTTTTAGGTGTGAAAGTAGGTGGCTGCATTTTGCTTAACAGATGTGTGTTTCCTTGTCTATAGGCTGTGGATTTGCTGCAGGGAGTCTGAAAACTGTGGTCACATAGCAACTGTATATTAACTAAAGCTTTTGAGAGTTGCTGAGATTAAAGTTTCAACAGTGTTCAATATGCTGGTCAATGTGCTGATCTGCACGTGTCCAGTTTTGTTTTGTACTACCTGCCAAGTGAGGAACGAGGATTTTGCAATAATTATGACTGTTATTCAGGGAATTGCTTAGAAATTAAAGGTCATCTAGAAAAACAACAACAAAAAAATCCAGCCTCAAAAGGAAAAGACGATGAAAACCTCTAATACTAGGAAGCTGAAAAAGCCCCAAAGCTAAACCTTAATACTCTCCATGGAAACTAGACACAGAAGTTACAATGTATTTGGTGACTTTACTGGATTTTACTGACTGTTCTCTGCACTGAAAACAAATGCAAATCACTTGGGGAGCAAGTAACCATTGAAGGCTCCATTCCTTTCATTCCCTTTCTTGTCATTTCACTTTCAAACCCTGAGACTTGCTTTGCAGAGTTTATTATTAGTATTAGCAGCCGTACGTGAGTCTGGGGAGAACGTTGCAGGAGGAGAGCTATAGACACTTTTTTCTTTAAATAAAATAATGTCTCTTTCTTGGCCTTGAGTGTCTTCAGTAACTTCACTGTGGTATGGCATGGTATGGGAGAGAAGTGATCTTTGAAAAATCACCTTGAAAGACTCATTTTATTTCCAGGCTGTACTGTATTCATCTCTGGCCTGTCTAGCATCCCTCAAAGTTCTGTTGCTACTTTATAGAAGAGAAAATAGTTAATACAGGTATTTGTAGTATCTACTGTGGAATGCTGGCATTCAATTAAAAGAGGTAAACCAACCCATTTTCATTTAATACCAGGTACACACAGAAGCAGCACAGCTCTGTGTTATTTTACTAGGGCTTTGCCAGACTTGGTAACTCCCAGCCATAATAATCCTAATAATAAAATTTGCTGCTGAGTCAGCCTTGTTTCCCAGTGAGACAGTCAGTGAAGAAGTGTGGAGCAGATGCTGCACTGCTCCAGGGTGTATTTGTCAGTGGCCAGCAGAGAGAATCAGGGCAGATGCTCTTCTCTGCACTGAGCAGCTCTGGGGAGGAGGGGAAGACTCTCAAGCCAGAGCTGCTCTGCCCTGATTAAATGGCTTGAGAGCAGTGCTGCTGTCTGGCCCATGTAGCCAAGTGTCTTTCTGCAGAGCTCAGAGGGAGAAGAGGGGCAGGGCAGATCACATCTTATTGTGGGATCAGGGTGCAAGTGTTTGATATTTCTATACACAGATTCAGAAATGTTTCTGTGGCACTATTTTTAGGAATTTTTTAAGCATCTTCTCTGAGAGAGCAGTAAAGCCAGGATAATACTGAGATGGTTAGAATGCGTCATCTTATTTCATTTAATACGCTAGGTGGAATAGTCTCCGTTAAGTTGCCGTGAGTTATTAACTCTCTTTTCCTAACTAGAAAAGAAATGTAGGGTTGTTTGTTTGGGTTTTTTTTTTACAACTTTCTGACAGATATTAAAACATGATAAAATGAAAATGGCTTCACGCTGGAATGCACTGGGACATTTCTCCTGAGAGTGGAGTTGAGCAATGCAAAATTAATATTGATTTTATCACTGTTGCCTCCTCTAAGGAAAAAAGTCCTTGCAGATCAAAGAGAATGTTCTTTTTGTGTGGCAGTCTTTTGGGAGTGCTGCCTGTGTTTAAGGTCTCTGAGGATCCAAGTCCCTCAAGACTGAATGGAGTCCTAGATGATGATCAGTATGATTCAATATCTTAACAATTTAAGCTCGAAGAAAAGGAACCAGTGTAACCACAGTGAACATCTGAAGGGTTGCCCCAGAGCCTGTTGCACATAATGATTCTTAGGCCTGTCTCCATTCAGATTTCCTTTCTCATGGTTACAGTTGTAAATGAAAACCTCTTGCCAGTCTTTGTGTTTCTGTCTTCTCTACAGTACCTTCAGCTGATCAAAATTTAAGCTTACAGAATAGAGTTTAGGGGGATTGGGGATTTTGGCCACCATGACACAACCTGAACAACATATGTTTGCACAAAGAATTTTTAAACTACAGCTTCCAACCGCAAGAAGTGTTTTCCTGATAGCTCCAAACCTGTGTTTGAGTGCATGGATCACCAAGGCCTGCATCCTGTGTGACCTGCAGGGAATATGGAGACAGGGATGAACAGAGCACAGACCAGAGTCAGGTAGATTACAAAGAGCTGTTATCTGACAGCATGACTGCTAGGGAAAGGAGGTCAAATCTGACATTCATTACCTCATTCACACCCTGTTAAATCAGTCTCTGTCTTTATTCTCAACTGTTTGTCTTTTGCCACCCACATTCCCTCTGACTCTATCATTATAATGAATAACTCAATGAGTATTTTTAAACTCTAACTATTATTGACTGTTCCAAGCTTCCTACTTTATGATTTATGGGGTTTTCAGGGATTGCTGGGTGTCTGTTCTGAGTGGCTTTTATAGGTTTTATAAAGGACATAGGGAAGAAGCAGTTGGTGTTTGTTGGTATAGCAAACTAACAATTCATTGAGAGTGGCATAACTGATGGACTAGAAAAATATAATTATAACAGTAAGAGGGAAGAAGAGACCAGAGAGTCCTTGAGGGTTAAAAGCAGCAAAAAGGCAGTAAATGAAGAGGAGCCATTTGTGGCATTCATGAGTGAAGAGACTAAAGGGCACTGAGATTGACTTGAAGGAATACATACATGAGGCATCAATTATTTGCACAGTTTGGGGAAAAAACCATCAGTAAGGCTGAGAGTTGAACAGGGACAGGACAGCAGGGCTTGCATTTTAGCTTCAGGGAATTGTCAAAATGAGATACTCAGGCTGTGGCTGAGGGAAAAAACAGGAGCAGCTAGAGAGAAGGGAATGAGAGAGAGAAAAAAAAAAAAGAATAAAAGCAGCTCTCAAGCAGAGCAATATTGAAACTCAAATTTCCCTCACCTCAACCTGTTTTCCTCTTTTGCAGTTTACAAGACAAATCATGAAAATGGAGTGTTTGCCTTGGAGCCAGCCCATGCCCAGAGAACAGTGTCCCTGCAAACCATCGGTGTGTGCATGGCTCAGGACTCCGGGCACTGCAGCCTGAAAGGATTTCTCACACAGCACCGTGCAGTGCCTCGGTGTCAGTGTGGGCAGGGCTCCTCTGGCTCTCCTTGACCACTTGCTCAGAGCTCAGAATTAAGAAAAAGGAATCAAGTTTCTGTTTGTTTTCCCATTAGAAATGGTTTCTGAACAGTTTCCAAAGTCTGGAATATTTGACATTTCAAGGACATCACAACATTTTGTTTCACTTTCTACAACCCTATATGTTTTTCTGTTTGTAGCAGCCACCCCCATTCTCTAAAGCTGTGGGAATTTCCTATTTGGAGACAGAAGATACACTAGGAGTGAAGTTCTTAAGGAGAAAAACCCAAAGAACTGATGTTTCCTTCTCTTCCTTATTTCCCTTATCTAAGCTATTTGACTCTCGCCTCAGTAAATATTGGTGAAACTGAATGCTGGAGAGGTGGGCTTCTCACTGTTAGTCATATTAAAAATATCAATACACTTAATTTTCAAAATCCTACCCCTATGTCCATTCTCCAAGTGTGGCAAATGTGCCACTCCTTTCCCATTACAGAATTAGGTATTTTGATATTAAAAAAAATTTCAAACTTATAATTTCTACATATGTTATTTTCTCAGACAATTTGTTAAAAAACCAAAATACAGTAAAAAGTAATTTGTTTAAGTCACTCAAAAAAAAGACTGCTCCAAAAAAAAAAATCAGAACTGTGTTTTTATCCTAGGAAAGCTATAAATGGGTATTCACAGCTTGTAGCAGGAAAATTGCATGAAGTTTTACAAAAATAATAGAATTATAGAGACATGGGTAAATTAGGTACATGAAAAAGGATTAAAACCGCTTTCTCTGAGGGAAATCAAGTCTCACAGAGGAATCAATGAGTACAGCTGTAGCTGTGACCCAGGTAAAATAGTGTAGTTCAATTAACAAAACTTTTTGATGAGACACCTCCAAGGACTTCTGCAGTAACTAAGCTGTCATGGAATCAGTGTGGATGTCCTCTCTTGAATTAACTGTCAAAATATAAGAAACCAAATGAAGGAATAAATGGACTGCTTTCTCATGGAGAGGCCATCAGGGGAGTCATGCTGCATCTGTGCTTGTCAACGTATTTCTAAATGGTCTGAAAAAGAAGCAGAATTCCACACTAATGAGTGAGAATTTATGGAAAAAGCAAGCCATCAGCACCATGATGGAGACTGGCTCAAAAGGGGATTTAACAGGCTCAGAGAAAGAGCAGTCTGACTACAGCTATCCAACCCAACCAGTCAAACACATCTTCCAAAACAGCATCTCAAAGTTTCTATCAGAAGTTGAAACAGTTTAAGAGAGGAAAGGTATCCCTGTGGATATCCTTTCTGCTCCCACCCTAGGTTTCTGCTACCAAACTCATCTGCAGGATGCTGACTGGAGTGACTCTAGAGAGGTGTTGGACCTTCTACAGTTCTCATCTTCTCATTCTTCCTCTACACAATTCTCCCTTCAGGGAATTAGAAAGAAATCAATGGAGTTGAAACAATAACATCAGTGAAAAAAGAGGGAAAAGCATACAGTGGTTTTTTTTTTCTTTTTGTGGGATGTGCAGATGCTGTGACAGGCAGCCTTACTTCAGAAACATCAAAAGTGTAATGGTATTAATAGAATCACTTAGGCCTGTGAAAATGGAGATAATCTATCATTTACAAGTAAATGACGATTCAAGACTTGTAACTACTAGACTGCATAATATGGCCACAAAATGCTTCCACAAGCATTGTCCAGGAAATTATTATACAAAATGCTTTCCCAAGCATGAGTCCAGAAAATTATTGCACAGCTGTAGCACAAGAGCAGAGGAGATTAGTAGAGACTTTCAATAGATTTTTAGGTTCTCCGTCTTTAAAAATACCTTTCATTCTCAATGCAGCTTGATTGCGTATAGTAGCTAGCATGAAGGCAAGAAACAGCTATAGCAAAGTCTTGGGAAGAAATTGGCAGCAAATTTGGATATGCTGACAATGTAGCTGCAAGATAGAAAAAAACTTGCGGTATCTGAATCGTAGGAAGAAGGACAGGATCATGATTCTGCAACCTTAAACAGAGGGGGAAGCCTTTGAAGGAAATTATTCCCCCCTGCCCTGAGGAAGTATTACAATCTTTATCATATTCAGTCCAAGAATCTCCTGGCTGTATCAATTAGAGTTTGATTATAAATAGGCAGAAAGAGTCTGTGGAGTCCTTTGCCCAGCTGTGATGTCTGGTGCTGTGCTTCTCTTGCCCTCAGGCAGAGATGCCAGCAGAGGGTGATGAATGTCTTGGGACACTATTTCCAAATCACTGGGACAATATATCGGCCAAGTGTATGGTGGTTAGATATGCCCTTATCTAAAGGATATATATATTTCCCTGGTAACCCAAAGCAAGAAAGTTAATTGCCAACACAGATACTCTCCTCTTTCCCCTCTCCCCCTCAGTTAACTTAAATCTGGTCCATGCTGAAGAGTAGATTGTCCCAGGCCTGGAAATGATCCTTAGATTTGTCTCCAAGAGTAGGATACACCAAAATAGGAGACACACAGGCTCTCATTTCATATTCATAGATAAAAGAAAAGAGGGTGTCATTGGTAAGAAATCCCAGTTTCAACATGCTTTATGACCCACTCTTCTAAACTATCAACATGCATGAATTAAATCCATGGAAATTCCACAATACAAATTTGATGTTACAAGCTAGAATAAGCTGGTCATGTCCTCAGTTGATCCTAATTAAAACTGAACAGAGGGTTTACCCTGGCTATGCAGATGTACTCTGGTGGAAAATTCAGCTGCCTGGTTTTTGCTTGGCTTTGGGATTATGACATGTTAGATTTATTGGCTCATTTGCTACAGTAAATGAGAGTCTCTGGCTTGAGCAGCCATTGATAGCAGAGTGGTGAATGGGCTGGCTGAGGAGCAGGACAGGAATGGAGAGAGAACATTTGTTCTGAGAGACAGAACACAGTCCTCTCACACTGTTCTAGTCCATCATGACTATTTTCCGCAGCCCCTAGACATGATCTGCTTTGCCACTTGAAATGAGCAAACAAAATTTTTTTCTTAAGTCTGAAGTGTTGTAGTGAAAAGAATCTGACAGGTCATAGAATATACTACAGTTGCTTTTTTGAAGTGAACTAGCTTCCCTACCACTAGAAAGAAAAGGGATTTCCTGGTGCTAATTTCCGTGCTAAGAATTGAAGTGTAGGGAAGGCAAAGGATTTTACATATTCTTGCACAGGGCATAATGGTGTTTGGTTTTGCAGTTACCTGCTGTATTGAGATATCCAAACAGTATTTAGGAATCATGAGAATTTGAGGAACTTTTGCCAGAGAGTGTAGGCACCTGAAATTATGGATCAAAAGTATCATATTTATAAGCTTAGTGAAAATGAGTAAACAAAGGCAGATGAGACATGATGACTTTTTATACGACAATATGAAGCTGATGAACATGATGATCACATGCAATGAATGCAAAAAATACTTTCCTATGATTCAATTTCTGACTCAGAATTTACATCTCCTGAAAGACTGCTAACAAGGGGACACTTTAGTAAGGAGGGAATTTGCCTAATACTACAAAATTCAGAGAATAAGTTTCACAAAAGATTTTAGAGCAATTGCACAGAGGCAACTGTGAGTGAGTGCAGGCCAAATGCCAGAGGAAAGATTCTTCCAAAATGTTTTTCCTATTTTGTTACCTTAGCATTAATACAATATTGCCTTAACGATATGGTAACTGGTAATGGTAATTGGTAGTAATAACAGCAAAATTGTAGCAGATGGTTTCTATTATGCTGTATGAGGACTTGAGCTCCTGAAGAAGTCTTATGGGTTTGCTAAGGCCCCTGGGAGAGTGCAGGGTGCTAGTGTCCAGAGCAGATCAGATGCAGGAGAGGAGCATATGGAGAAATACCATCCACTTGCTGCCTAACCCAAAGTTCCAGTCCTGTCCTACTTTGACTGCTGAACCACGAGCCTTCTGTTCTTACAAAGCTTTCCCTGAGGCAGCACCTCTCACTGCACAGGCTCATGTCCTGCATGTGCTAAAATGAATTAATGTTATTTTGCTCGTGTGTGGCGTTGCCATTGACCTGATCTTTCTCGTATCACCTGGGGAGAAGTGTTTTCTGCAGTGCTAGACACAAGCCAAGACAGAATTTGATGTGAGTACCCTTTGAAGTATAAAGCAACAGGTACCATAAAATGATTTATACAGTGTCCTGGCATTTTCAGCTACCAAGATGAGCTGCTATGGAGTATACAATAAAGCTCTTTATCAAACCTGGCTTTTCATGTCCTTTACAGCTGAGAAGAGAAATGTGTGAGAACACAGCCCCATTGGTTCTCCCCAGAGGAACAGAAGGACAGTTTCTTCAATACAATACTTGGTGCTGGCAGTGGAATTGTTTCTGGATTATCAGCTTGTAACAAAGGAAGTTATTCGTACTGAGAAGTAACATTGATCTCAATCCATAATCTATAACCAACTTTAAAAAACAAAAGTGGACTTGGCAGAAGAGAGAATACAAGTGCCAATTATTCCACTGGTGTGAAAAAGTGTGACCCAGATCCATGGAAAGGCCCCAATTTGTGGGAGCTGGTAACGTGGCGCAGCACTTACGGGGGGACAGTCAGACTCTTTGTAAGAGTCATGTAGTTTTTTTTTTTTTTACTTTCCTCCACTCCAAATTACAGAATGGTTCAAGGTGGAAGAGATGGAAGAAAGGCTCACTTTGTTTAAAATAACAAAAAGAAAATTATTTTAGGTGACAAAATGGAATAAATTGCTTTTCCTGTGATTTTTCTGCTGCTCCACTTCTCCCCCCTCATGTTTTCTAATCCTTCTGTTACTTTGTACATTTGCAAAACCTGTGTACTTTTTCAAACATCAGAACTATTAACTTGCACCATAGGACTGGATTTTCAAAGTTAGCTTAAATTTTTGAAATTAAAAATGGTTCAGAGGAACAGCAATTCTCTCTCAACCATGCATTCTGCTCTTTTTTACTTCTTGAGGAAAGTAACAAGGAAAGCAATAAGGCAAAACACTGAAATGTCCAGTTGCAACCAAAGGCGGAGTATAAATAATAATTTTTAAAGAAAAGAATTGTTAACTAATTAGTAAAAAGCCAAATTTACCTCTCATCTTTCTTTAGCTTCCCTAACACCAGTAGTTCTGATGGATTTTTCCTTTCAGAGTGAAACAGTTGGTATAAACTTAAAGAAAAAGTAAATCTATACTTCTACCTTGAAGTGTCAGGTTACCAGCCTGATGGTACAAGCCTAGGAGAAGAAACCCCAAGCCTGTCTCATGGCTCATTTCAGGAATTCTTTTTAACACTGGTTCTTGTTAATGGGGTCCCTAGTTGGCACTTGTGCAAGTCTCTCTGAGCTGCTGCACTCCAGTCATGTAATGACTCAAAGTGTGGAGAGCTGCGTGACTTTCCCAAGCAAGGAGCAAGAGGCTTTCTGTGGAAGAGCAGGGAAATGGATCCTCTTGGCTCTTCTTGTCTGCTTTGTGTGTAAAGCCATTGTCCTTTCAGGGCTGGAGCATAATAATTTAAATACTGTACTTGCTGCCAAGCCTCTGCTGCCCTGAAAAGTTGTTTATCCCCAGCAGTGCTGAAGAGAAATCACTCCAATATGAGTACATGAAACACATGAACAACTCTGACAAGAGGTAGAGTAATATTTTGTTGGGTGAGCTCATTTATGCTTTATTGAATTCATCTATTGGCTGACCAACAGATCCATCAGGTGCTTTTGCAGCAGTCAGATACAGAGACATGACCTCAAATCTGACATCAAGCCAAAAGGTTCTCCCTGCTTCTTTATAAAGAGGTAGAACAAAAATTTCAGTAAACAGAGGTGTTCTGTCAGCCTGACTTACACTACATGTGGTGCAGACAAAGTATTAGCATTTTTTCAGCAGTGTGGCTGTGCCAAACTTTGACAAATTAATGTGTGTGGATACGTCTGAAATGCTCAAAAGTTTGATGTGGCAATAGCTGCTAATAGAATTTTAATCAAATTTGAACATTTTTCTCTCTCCAGGTATAAAAGCTTCATTAGTGCAACAATGTGCAACCTCTTGCATTCATTCTTCTGTACAGCTTCAGTGGAAATTATGGTGTGTTGTTAGCACACTGATAAGTAATAAACTGAGGCAGACTGCAAATTTATCCATGAAATACTGAAGAAGATGACATTTTGTCTCCATGACTGTGAAAGGGGAGAAATAGGTCATTAAAAATCTACTTTTCTACAAGGGAGCCTGAGATAAGCCCTTCATTTTTGGCCACACATTTACACAGCCATTGCAGTAAATAAACCATAACAGAGAGAAATGTTAATCTATTCCCTGAGGGAAAAGAAAACATAGGCTAGCTTCTCCTGTCTAAGCATTGCACTGCAAATTACACATTAAAAATATGTTGTACAGAATAAATGGAATAGGAATAACTGATGAATAGCACAAAAGAGATGCTGAGAACTTTACTGCTGTATTGGATAAGGTTTGGATATTTGCTAGGCATTTGGAAATAAACAAAAAGGAGGAGTTCTCTCACCGTGGGAGAAACTGAGTGCTATCACAAAAGTCCAGGCTAATGGCCGTGGAGGTATGATATTAATGAACTTTGCTCTCAATGCTTTCTTCTGCCTGTGTACAGACAGGTGATACCAGGCCTCCCACTGCTCTGGCTCCCTGAGATCCCTTTCTAAAGCAGGACAAAATCCTTACACACATGGGTCTAGGTCCTGTTCCTACTGTGGGCCTTGGGTACAAGACCCAAACCCTTACCATCACATGGTACTTTCATTCCTTCTCACAGCAAGTGCTCCCTGTCCCTGTGCAACCATTTTCTTCTGAAGGCTAATCAATACACCACAACTGCTCCTTTCCACATCTTTTGGATCCTTAACGAGCCACGATGCTCATTACTGTCCTTTCTGTGTAAACCTGAGATAAAAAAATTCCAGCCCTTAGAAAAAGTTCTAGCCTCAGCTAGGGCCTTAGTTTGCAATCATGAAATAACATTTCATTTACACCCATGAATTTTTTCTTCCCCACTTCTCAGTGTTGTCCCATGACCCAGAGGAGTTTACTCTTACTTATTGAAGTATCTTCTATCCAGACTGCCTCCAAACATCAAATGCAAGCCAGATTAATTATCAAGGAGATCATCAGAATTTATAATAAGTCATGTGCTAATTACATGTACCCTATGAGTATTTTATTCTCATTTATCTTGTGAGTGCTCATTTTGCAGATTAGTAATGAACATGACAACTGTAAGTGTAACCACTACTGTGGACTGTCAAATAAAGGCATGGAGGAATTGGGCTCTTAATTAAAACTGGTATTTGCTTTGCATTACAAGTGCAACTACTGATGTTTCCGGGAAAGTCTGTTTATTAAAAATATATTATTCCCAAGAGACAGATAAAAGACACCAAGACACTCAGGCAACACCAAAAGAATAATTTAGTGTTGAAAACTCTTTCATAGCCACGATGAATTAGAGTCTAAAAAAAATACCGCCCCGTTAGACCAGAAGAGCAACACGCTCTCTCTTATGCTGTACAAATGAGCTTTTCTCCTCTTTCATTTCCAAAGAACTCAAGCCTGTCTGTGGTTTCCTTCCTTCAATTTTGTTTGGTCTAAGATTCACTCACTAAAACTGTCTATAGATCTCACAAGTAATTTCTGTGGTCGAGAAGCACAGTGAACTTGGTATAAGTGGTCATCAGTCAGAAGACACTTGTTCAGTGCTAGCTTCATGGGCTACATGAGAGTCTGCAGTTTGGAAGTGAAAAATGGTTTGCTTATTTTTTTTAAAGAGTGCTTAATTCCTCCTTACAATCTAAAAAAACAGTACTCATGGTTTTAACACAAGAAAAAATGTGGATGAAATACCTCAGCATACAATGCTTCTGAGAAAATAAGTTCTTCTTTTGGTCGTGTCTCAAATCCCAGGTCCAGTTCTGGTGCCCTCAATTTAGGAAGGATGTCAAGGTGCTGGAGCAAATCCAGACAGGGCAAAGAAGCTGGTGAAAAGTCTGGAGAAAAAGTCCTGTGAGGAACAACTGAGGGAGCTGGGGTTGTTTAGCCTGGAGAAAAGGAGGTTCAGGGGTGATGTTACTGCTCTCTGCAACTCTCTGGAAGAAGGTTGAAGCGAGGTGGGGCCAAGCTCTTCTCCTGGACAGCTCGTGACAGGAGGAAAGGACCAGTCTTAAGTGGTGCCAGGGAAGGTTTAGGTTGGACGTCAGGAAGGAATTCTTCAGAAAGGATAATTAGACGTTGGAATGGGTTGCCCAGGGAGGCAGTGGAGTCATCATCCTTGCAAGTCTTTAGGGAAAGACTGGATAAGGCACTCAGTGCCATGGTCTGATTGATGTTTGGTCGTAGGTTGGACTCTGTCTTAAAGGTTTTTTCAGCTTAATTGATCCTGTGATGTGTTACCAGCTGTGCACTCATCAGAGATGCAGAACCAGACCAGTCTCCTCTGCTAGACCTTCCAGCACTGCACACCTCTCCTACAAGTGTCTGGCTCTGTTCTGGACCTGTTCTTGCCACTGCTCCTTTATTCCTGCTTTCCCACTCTCACTCTGCCAAACAAAACTGCAACCGGCTAACATTGCTACCAAACGTCTTTCTTTTTCTATCAGTACCAATCTGAATACAGAGCAGGCAGTGAACTTGTTGACATCCATACTTAAATCAGAATAATGTTTCTTATCCAGTACATTTGTTTTTATGACCTTGATGACAAATTTGTAAAATTTGGTTTTTCTGGTTTGTGTTTGCCCTTAAGATCTCATACAGCAGCTCTGCTTTGTCCTTTAAAAATACAGTATAGTCCTGATGCCTGGCTAATTTTAAACTACATAGGTCTTGCTGGTCATCTAAAAATAAGTTTGTAATGTTCACATGTAGTATACATAGAAATATCATTTGACCAAACATGGTAGCATAAAGGCATCCTTATCAAGTCTTTGGCTTCTTCTAAAATGGCAGTAATGACTTTTAAATACACAACAAAACCATAAACAGGCCCTGTACTTCCTGTTTGCAAAACACTGTGAGCAGAAATTAATGTTTTTGTGCAAATAGAATCTGGGTTAAGGACACATCTAGACTTTTCCCAGCAGTGAACAAACAATAATGTTTTATACTTCCCTGAAAGGTCTAGTTTATCATAACCCCTGTAGAACAATGATGGTGAATATTTTGAAGGGAAAAATAATGCTGGAATGTAAAACAAAAATTTCTGATCCTCTGAAATGCCATGGTCGGTCTTTTAATGGTCATTGTTTTAAATAAACATAATCCCAACATCTTGTTATCCAGCATCCAGATTAGAATTATTTCTTAAACCCAGGCCCAAACTGTCTAGGTCATCTGATTTCTTTTAGTTTCAGGCTTTTAAGCTTCTTCTCCCTCAGTCATCCTAGTTCAGAGAAGAGATGTCAGAGGACCTGGACTGCTCAGACACAAAGCAATCCATACATAAGAGACCTGGATTCTATCTATTCAGGCTTTCTCAGCAGAAATGCTCCGACCTGGTTAAGAGAAAATGCCATAGGTCGTCTAACATTTAGAGAGATGGGCTATGAAGGTTTTAGCAAAATGTTTTAGTTTTCATTTCTTTGACAAAAAACAGAATGGAAAAGGTTTTCATAAGACAAGACCTTAAGAAACCTGTGTCTGTCACAGTTTAAAAGAACACTATGAACAGTAGAATTAAGAGTGTCTGGCTTTTTATTGATTTGTGTCCCAAATGATCACCTTGGTGGACTTAATTGTTTTTAGTAAGGGATGAGCAGGTGGTTGAAAACTTTCTTTTCTCACCTTCTGTTCTTTCCACAAATCCAGCAGGAATTCTGTAACTTTGAGAAAACTGTATTTCTTCAAACCTCATAGACAACTACATCATTCCAGAGTTATTAGAAGAAAGACAGTCAGAATAGGGTAGAAAAACACATAAAGCACATCATTACATCAAAACAGTTTTGGGTGCAAATCCTACAATACAGGCATTTACCACTTTGGGAAGCACTGATGTTTTGCTTCTACAGCTGTTCATCTAAATTAATATACTCCATCCCCATGTTGTTTTTCTATTGACAAGCAAAAGCATCAGGTTAAATGTGTTGCACAGAAAACAATTAAAATTCAATTAGCAAGAATTTTGGTTGCTTAAGGTTTTAAGAATTAATTCTAAAGACCTCAGTGCAGCTGTTTGGAAAGTAGTCAGGGCCTACTTATTTGATGAACTGAACTGGAATGTGTAAGTCCTGGTTTTGGAAACCTCTCAAGAAATACTTCAGCATGACAAACTATGGATGGTAATGGGATATTTTCAGTGTCATGTTTGAGTGCATTACAAGTCTGCTTGCAATCTTTCAGAAGAGAAGTTATTACACAGAATGTAATAACTTTAACTTGGTTTTCCACTTAAGCAATATTATAAAGTAAAACAGTTTCCTGAAATGTGTACTTTATTGAAGTTCATTTTTCACTGAGGCTCTATTTTTTAACTTAATATTTCTGTCGTGTGCCTAGTAGACATCTGACCCACCACAGACCTTCCTATGACATTAATATAGTCTACCTGTATAAAAAACATGCAGATTTCAGGGAGAGCTCAGCATCCCACACCCTTATGACGTCCTGATTGTATTTCATATGTCTTACACAATTTATAAAGCTTTTCTTTACCTTCCCTTTAAGCATTTACCTGTTTTTGTCATCACCTCCCACACTGCTGATATCAGTCACTAACAATTCTCTTTTTTCAGGCTTTTTCAGTATTTGTCTATCATCTACAGTATTAGAGTCCCAGCATCACAGTTGTGCCCTATTGTGACAGAAATAATAAACCCATCTTTGTTGTTTCTTTCTGCAAGTTGTGAGCGTGGCTGATACTTCCTTAAACACTCAGTGTTGCACTCAAATGAAAAAAAAACAAAACCAAAATGCTCTAAGAATATTGCCATCTGAATGAAATGGAAATGGTTCTGCCTGTATGACCATATGAAAAAACCATTGTAAGGCATGGCTTCCCACAAAACAGAAGAAAAACTGTTCTGTGGTTTCAGCTGAGCATGTGAATTTTACAACAGCATTTCAGGGCTTTCTGCAGCAGCAGTTTTCCTAAGTGAAGATGTTTGCACAAATGAAGATAGACTCACACAATTACAGGAGTGGGGTTTGAACTTCATGGTAGGATGGATGCCCTAGTATTACAAAGCAGCTCCTAAGAGGAAACTTCTATAGTGGGAACTTTGTGATGTTTATTGAAGTTTAAGTACTTAAATATTTTTCCTAATTCATGTCAGGTCTCATGCACAATGTGCTCTGCTAAAAAAACAAAGTCCACTTATATTTTTACACCATTCCAAACTGAGTGGGTTGGATTTCATGCAATTCAAAACAGCAATGGTGCCTATTGTTTTTGCTTATATTATCACAGGAATCCCATTGTATTTATATGGAAGGATATTTTTTATGTGTTCAGTAAGGAAAATCATTCCAACAAAATGTTGTGTACAGACTGCAGCTGAGGTGAAGGGGTGAAAAGAGCATACAGAAAACCAGCTGTTAGGGAAGTTAGGAAGATACTCCCAAAGTATTGGAATGGGTTGCCCAACAGCTTATTTAGTAACCCTAGCATTAGACATGGGCACATGGAAAATTCAGAGAAACTATGGGAGAAAAGTCCATTCAGAGGACACTGACAGTGAGCTATAAAGATGCTCAGTGATTCTTGCAGATAAGCAGATTTTAAAGGCCAGAAGGAATCCTTCACCACCTTGCTTGTTTTTGATAGGAACAACATTCTGGGTCTCCTGTAACTTGTGTTTAAAGAATTTTCCAAAAAGATTTAAGGAATTAAAGAGGTGAATCATTCTCTTATTTGGCCTCTGTTGGTGACCTGGAAACTCAAGGAACTTGCATTTCTATTTGCAAGTGTCCCAAAAGTGGAGTTTATGCAGAATAGCCGATTTTCTGAGGCTTATAGCATTAAATCCTTCTTATTCGGAATGCTGAGACCTTTAGAAAGAGGGGAAGAGAAAAGAAAGAATTTTGTGGTGATGAGACAGTACATTTCTTCTAATTACTGTGAACATATCTAAAACATGAGGAAAAAAGCTAGTGAGTTTTCTAAGACAGTGGAAGAAAAGCTGGGATATGGGAAGCCTTCACTGCTTGGTCAAAACATGATTTTCCTGAGGTAAAAAAGAGAAAATAAAAACCTAGAGCAAATAAATGGACCTTCATCCTGCTCCACTGGTGTGCTTATTGCAGCCATTAACTTGACACTGTTCTAGTTCTTGCTTCTGATTGAAGGTGTTAGTTGGGAGCAGCATTCTAATTCTTCAACAGTTCAAAATACAGAGCATTTCAAACACAGGAAGACAAGCTTCTGCATTTCATTAAGCTGCTTTTGGAAGCATGATGGGAAACTGAGACGTACAAAGAGATTGCAAAGGCTGATGGAGGCATTTACACCAAATTTCTGGGCTCCACTTGAAATTCAACTCCTGGCCTAGCAGCACTTGGCATTGTCTTTGAGGGCATGAATCTGAGGGAGGGAAAGGAATATGAACGAGCCCATTAGCACAGATATCATAGATCTTGTACTTTTGGGACTTTAGAAATTGACAGCATATGTTGGTAAAAAGCCTGAGAGGTCAGCTAGGACCATAAGTTACTGTTAGGATAAAGCTTGTTTATCTGGCTTTAATTTGCTGCAGCTGGGTTGCCTGTGTGAGGGCACATGGCTACACAAGCATGTAAAATCCTTTGCAGTGCCCTACACAATTCCAACTGGACATTCATGCCATCCTTCACCCCTGGAATGGCATGCAGCACTGGAGTAACAGAAATTGATGCTGCCTTCACTTTCAGAGGCACAGCAGCAGGAAATATATTCTAAACCCCTCTTGTTTAGTCTGTGGAATTGCTCAGGTCTCTTGCCAGCAGGAAGGTGGCTGGCAGGCACACATGGGCTTCCAGCCTCTCTCAAACACAACTCTGTTTGATAGCCTGCTCTGATGAGCTGCACAAGAAGAGTCAACCCCTAAATGAGGATGGATGGGCTGCAAGAGCTTGTTTAGTCTGAACCGCCAGCACTCACTACGTGCCGCACAGAGCTCAGAAAAGGGAGATTTTCCTCAGAGAGGTCACAGCACAGGATAGATTGGACTGTATGTATTGGGAGACACCGCTCCTTGACCACCTTATGGAGGCAAAAGCAAGCAGACTGCTTGGAGCCAAGAAGAACTAAACATGAGATCCAAGAATGGAGAATAGCAGCTCCACTGCTGCCCCACTGCTCCAAGAGCTGCAGAGCTTGGATGGGCAGCTTGGCCCTGGGGAGCACAGCCATGTCAGCTTCAGTACTACCTGCTGCTTTATTTCACTCTCACAACAGTCATTTGAATTAGCCAGCCATTCCTATGGCAGCACAGCCCCGTATCCTGTTTAAGACTCATGCAACGCAATAATTTAGCTTTTGCATTTGGCTTGATAACCACAGCTTGGCCATCTCTCTCACATTTGTCCTAGTTTCCCTAAGCAGCAGCCGGGGGATTTTCATTGTATTTCCTGAGGGAAATTCACTCTCAATGATTTCCTGTGAATTTCTTGCACACACAAACCATAAATGAACACGTTATACAGCATGAATGTTGAGAATGTTCCTAAAGGGTGGAGGTTTTTGTAAGAGTTTTTGTTACAGAATTCAAGAAATCAACAGGCTGCCTACAACCACCAAAAGCATTTCTTGAGGATGTTCTGTCATTGACCCATAATGTTAAATCTCTTTGGGTTGTAAAGGACATAAAAGAATATCTAGTTCCAACCCCTCTCAATGGGGCAGGGATGCCTTCCACTAGACCAGGTTGCTCAAATTCCCATGTAATCATTCCTTGTACAATTCCAGGGCTGAGGCATCCACAGCTTCTATGGAAAATATGTTCCAGTGCTCCACCACCCTCATAGTAAAGAACTTTTTCCTAATATCTAAACTTACCCTCTATCAGCTTAAAGGCATTCTCCCTCTTCCTATCACTACAGGCACTTGCAAAAAGCCCCTCTCTTGCAGCCAGCCCCTTTAGGTACTGGAAGGCTGCTGTATAAAACATGCATATCCACAATGTATGGTTAGAGATGCTATTTATGTTAAACCTATGTATTAAAAACTCTGGAGTTACTTTATTGAAGATCAAAGTACAACTGGATTCTCTGGTGCAGGAAGGAGATGGAGACTATTCAGCTGGTGATGGACATTCTGTGAGACCAGCTCTGGGGAGGAAGATGAGTACAAGCTTTTGACCATGTTATGGTTGGATAGCCATGACACTTATCACCCAATCTGGAATTTTCCCATGATATCAAAATTAAAACTGTGATGCCACTTACCTTCTCAGGAAATCACACCAGACTACCTTCTGGGGCCATCCTAGTTTGTATGGTCCTGCCTTACTGCTTGTAAACAACTCTATTTCCTGGCAAAGGACTGCTTTGGCTTCACTGCTGAGAATAAATCCTGTAACTGTTTAGGAAAAAAACAATCCCTCCCCCTAGAATTAGAGTAGAACTCCCAATGTGAAATCCAATCCAAAATTGCAACTACCCCAAAAGCTGGAATTGTGGTTCAGTTTGTGGCTACTTCTTGCAACACAGCTTTGAGAGGACAAAAGTGAAGTTTGATTTATTTACTAACAGAAGGAGTCAGGGCATACCATGAAAACTACAACTACTAGAAGTATCCAGAGTTTTGCAGGGCACAGACAATAACAGCATCAATACATACAGCTATCCCTTAGGAGATTCTGCCCCAGTTATGTCAGCAGTACAGATCGATGTTTTCAAATTGGTTTGTTTTGTGTTGTATTTGGTGCATCACACCACCACTGTGTATGCTTTCATTAAAGAAACAGAAATAATTAATATTGTGGGCTTGGGTTTTGGGGTTTCTTATAACTCCTTTTTTCTAGTAATATTATTTCTGCATTTAAGCAAATGCTGCTGCCATGAACAGAATTTTCAGTTGGTGACACGAGACAACAGAAAAGAACAAGAAATTGGTATTGAGAAAGAAAAGGGACCAGGGCAAAAAATACCCCAAACAACAGGGTGTGAGAGGTGAACAGTAATGCTGAGCTAGCAGACTGACAGAAGGCAGAGGAGTATATTGAACAGTCATGGTGGAAAAGGAAGTATAACCTGCAAAGAGAAAGGAATATTGATTCACCACAAACCTCTAGTCCTAACAGGATGGTCCTGGATGTTTTCCTGATCCCTAGGAAAGGCATGGAAAGGTGATGAAAATTAATATGTAGTTCTATATTTTGTGTTCTGAAGTTTTGAGACTTCTGATCAGTAGAAGACATTCACAGGGTAAGAACTGCTGGTATGTGGAGTCCAGGAGAGGCTGGCAGATTGCTCCCACTCACCTCCTCTGCAGGAGAAAACTTTCAGGATTTTCTTCAAAACTTAAAGAAAAAAAGTGAAAAATGTAACAACAGTTAGAAGAATATCAGCATACAGGAAACCAGATATTAAGGAAACAGATCCTAACATGGAGGAAAACAGTTCTGGACAACACTAAACTCTGAAGAAAGACTTGCTCTGATAGAGAAATAGAATGAGATAAGATAAACCAATTTAAGATTCTTACTGCCACGAAACTGGATGGCAAACCAGAAGGAAATACCCTGATTAAAGTAGGACATGAAAAGACCTATATGCGGTAAATAGAAGGATATGGAAAACCAGTTATGACTTAGGTTGCTAAAGGACACTCACTGTTCAAAGGGGATAGAAACAAACATGAACTGATCCAAGAGACTGAAGAAGAATAGGTATTATAAAATAACAGGGAAAAATAGAGGTTGGAAGAAACCTTAGAAGATCACTAGTCCAACCTCCTGCTCAAAGCAGAGGTAACTTCAAAGTTAGACCAGGTGGTTCAGGCTTTTTAGTGCTGAATTCTGAAAATTTTAGAGGGTAGAGATTTCATCTTCTCTCAAGAGACTCTGCTGGAGTTGCATATGGGGACTTTTACAAACACTCAAGGTCATATCTGCTTACAACTTCAAATCTCCTTGGTAGTTTTGACAGATCAATATTACAAGGAAATATCTCATTCTAAATGACATAAACCTTTCCCGCTGGAAACCCAGAACAAACATTTCCAGTAATGTAAAAGGCTACATCAATTTCTTTGCCAAATAGCAAGCAAATCAATCAAGAGTGACAGCATTTTAGATTTAGTTTAAATTATCATAAATAACAATATAAGTTGTAGAATAAAATAGCCTTTGATAGTGTGATCAAATGTTGGATATGAAAAAAAAAAAAAAACAAAACAGAAGGGAAATATACCGGTAGATGCAATGTAGTGAAAAGGCTTGCCAGTTTGCAAGTTGATGTTGCTGAACTTCCTGTATAGGGCTCTCTGGAGAGCCCAGATGTTCACTGATTCAGGGACCAGCAGGAGACCTTGCTCTCCAAGACATGCAAAAGAAGAAAGCCAGGCTTATTATATTTTGCAATGTTATTGGTGCCTGTAAATAGCTTTATTTGTTGCACAGAATGTTCACTTGGTGTTATTTTGTTAGCTAGTATTGTTGACAGGCTACAAAGCCATTTATTAATCTGCAAAGAGAATATTTTGTAAATTGTATTTGGTGGATGTTGGCATGTCCGAACGGTTTTTACAAAGTAACTCTGAAAATGGCATTTTTATCTTGTTAATGGATGACGGGCCTTGTTGGTCATATCTGTTAAAAGAAGATCCCATTTGCCACAGTGAAGCTGGTTCCTTGCGATCTGTGTCAGATGGACTGAGAGATTGGAGGTAAAACTGAAAGATGCTGATGAAGGAATGTGACAAAATCAGTAACAGCTGTTGTTCTCAAAGATGAGAAAGAATATGTATAGATCTTAGTTCACTGTTTATTATCTGGAATGATTGCCTGTGGATCATTAAATGAAGAGTTTTCCATGCTCAGAATCTAAAAGGACATAAGGTGTATGTACACCTGAAAAACGTTAACCTTTTTCTTAAATAAAAGATGTGCAAAGTGAAAGAAACTGAGGATCCTCAGAGTGGATTAACAGAGAAGATGAGGCAGCTTGGCAGCACCAGTCCCAGGTTATGGATTGCTTGATGGGCAATGCTCAGAACTGGATGAGCCCCTCTGAAACAGAGGGCATAGCAGCCATATCATTTTTTCCTTTTGGGGCACAGGAATGAAAGATCTTTGAGAAATTTGATGATAAAGCAAGGGAAGCTCCCAATAAAAATACCAGGGGTGTCTCCAGCTAACACAGGGAATCTTTCCCATGGCTGAGCCTTGAGCTGCAGGGCTTTTCCACTGGTGTTGATGAATGGCTGTGCTGAACCATGGGCATAAGAAGCAGCTGAAACTACACAAGACTGGGGAAAAAAAAGTGAGAACAGTTAAGGTTGCAGTACAAAGAAACTTTGGTATTTTAACCTATAAAAACCATGTCACAAAATGTAGTGCTTAAGTGTTACTTGAAAATGGGTTTGGTTTGGAGGAAAATACCTCTTTGATTGTTCTGTTGTACTGTGAAAGCAGAAATCTGTGCTTTCTTTGACAAGATAGATGGCTGCAGGGATATTTGATTCTAGACTAATTTCTTCTACTGATCCAAATTGGACTACTTCTTTAGCTGTAAAGGGAAAATATTTTTTCTTTATATTCCTGCTACAGAGCCTGAGAAACATCTGTGTATCTGGGAAAAAAATATGACATATCATTTATTGTTAAGATTTTCTGATATGACTTAGTACTATAAAACAATCTGTCTTAAATGTCTTTATTTTATTAAAAGTATTTGTCTGTTCAAGAATAAACAACTCTTTTGGGCAGAATAAAGAATTTTGCAGCAGAACCACAAGGACATATTAAGTAGTCAAACTGAGAGCTGGAAAAAGATTAAAAGAAAATTTCCCTCAATTTAAATGGTTTACGTTCACTCAGGTCAACTCCTGTTTAGCAGGGAGGATTAAAAGAAGAGCTGTTTGCCCAAAGGCAATGAAATACAGAAAGGATCATCAGTTCTGGCATTGTCAAATTTATTTTTTTTGGCTCAATAAGAAAAATCACAATGTAAAGTTGTGTAAAACTTGGGATGCAACAGAGGAAACATATATGGCACAACACATAAGCAGCAGAGGACATCTGATGATGCTCTGTTTAAGCTTGAAACATTTTTAGACCTTGCTTCAACTTAATGAGCATTTAGGAAGCTGTCAAAACCAGAGCAAGTAGTTCATGGCATAGAATTATTTGAAACCTTAAACGCATGCAGTCTAAATAGGTCATTAGGATACAGCCTGAAGGGCTTTCCCCTCTATGGGGCATTGAAGATATACCCATTTTCATTAAACTGTCATTAAAAAGACTTGATATTAATGAGTCACTTCTACCATTTAATTTCCTTTTCAGAATCATAAATTATTGACAGTTCTGAGTTCTACACTTTCCTCATTTGGTTCCAAATGTTCTGTACCTACAAGCACTTCATACAGAATAGGGGCACCGAGACAAACCAAAATCCCTTAATGCTTTCCTAACATAACAGACTGCATCTTGCAATGGATCCTCGTAAAAGAGATGAGTGCAAATGCTTCCAGGACTTTAATAGTAATGGGTTTACACTTTTATACTTATGTCTGACAAAAAACACCAACAAGAGCTGGTAGATTTCAGAGAGTTTCTTGACACTAAACAAACTACAGTAAGAAAAATCTTGGCAACAATTACTGCATGAAAGAGACGCTTGTCCTGATTTAATTACTGCTTCTTAAATTGTCTCAGTTAAGCCCCCACTGAAGTGGCTTCACTTAGCACTTTACAAACTTGTCTCTCCCTACCCAAGCTCCATTTGAGAAATGGTTAAACATAAACACTTTTTGCTTGCTTTTTTCTAACTTGGATAAGTACAGGAGATGTATTTGCTTTTGTTTTTTCACCAGTGGATCCTGTTGAAGGCAACTCCTGCTGAAGAATTTCGTCACTCTGAAACCAGAATCTACACTGCACTCAGGATATTGTGAGTCTGGTCTCCTTTTGGATCTTCTGTACACTGTCATACTATGATAACACCCAAACTCTAGTTCTGGAACAGTAGATAAAGGGTCCACATCAGATATTCAGGGAGCCTGGGGATCAGGAAGCTGGGAAGCACACCACTGAGGAGTGCTGTGGCAACTTGAATGTTGGTGTGTTTATGCACACATCATCTCAAGACCAAAAAAAGAAAATACTTGTGTTTTGGGAGGCTTTTACAGTTTTCAGAGAGTAAAAACAAAAATGAAAAGGTGTATAGCATGCTTTTTCTCATCAAAAGCACCTTTTCCCACCTCACACTGATTTTCTAGCTGTCTCCATAATCTGCTACTCTACTTATTAGCATTCTATTTTGGGATTTTGTGCAAGACTGGCACAGCACTACTTCCAGCCATGTTGCTTGGATGACAATGCAGAACCATCTGCTTGCTCCTGTTATGCTGTGATTGCCTCTGAGCAGAGATGAGAGACTGGAGGGTACAAGCTGCAGCCCTCACTGAGCAGACAAGCTCTTTGTGCACACACTCACTGGGACATCTTGCTGAGCACTAGCTATTTGGTCAGGAGAGAGTCCTGCCCTGTCTGGACTCTCTTAAGAGCATAATCTGACAAAATGGCTTTGCAACATCTTTGGGAGGGAAAAAAAAATCATAAAGATTTTTAGAAAGTGTTTTTTACTGATTGCAAATGTCAGCAGTGGGGTAATCATCTCTTTTTGTGTGTGTGAAGCCTGACTATAACAATCTGTTCATACATAATTATCTTTTCCCTTTCCCAAGTGAATGAAGAGCTTTTACTCATATAACCTGAGGACAGCTCTGTCATTACCTGAATTCTTGCCTGTGGTTTGTAGTGAAGAACGTCTATCGCTCCAGTTCAGATTGACCACTGTGCAAATAATAAATCACAGATGTTACTATTTCAGGGTTTAGCCTAAATGCAGAACTGATTTATATTGCTGGTTCACTCATTAGCTGATAAAGAAAATTTGACTGATAGGCAGGCAGAGGATTTGAAGATCCTGAATTCCTACATTCTTTTTGAGCACAGTGGACTACAGAAGAAAAAGTCCAATAAAAACTCTCAAAGATTTCTGATCAGTAACGTTAGGTATCAGTGTGTCCAAAGAGAGGGAGCTGCTACAACTGACACACGGGCTTTCATATGGGTTAAAAAAGCCCAAACAAAACCCCAGAAAACCCACACAAAGATCCTTGAAAGAAAAGATTATTTAGAAATTTGGGTACTTATTCCTTTGGTTAAACCTGAGCTATCCCAACCTTTTTCTGCCATGATATTTCATCCACAAACACATCTGACAATACTTGAAACATCCTTTACATTTTCATTCTTCCTGCAGCTCTGGTGCACTCTGCATTCTCACAGTGGAACAAACACCACTGTTTCTCAGTTCTTTTCATCTTCTATAATAAATCCAATGCACCCACAGTTTGGTAAAGCCATTAGACATGTCTTCAAGGAAATGTCTCAGCAGGCACTCCTGAGAACATGGTGTTCATGGCTCTTTAAATGAATCATCCATGTAACAGCTAAATTGGGAAAGCAGCCAAACAGTTCCCAAGAGAACTGCAGGCAGAACCACATCATAGTCCTGTAATACAAAAATATGAACTCTGTGGCATTACAACTCTTTTATTGTAACACTTTCCAAGATGGCTTTGGGTAACAAAATCTAACAGCAAGCACAGAATCATTAGGATTTGATAAAACTACTCAAGTTCTCTTTCTTCCTGCGTGCCTGTCTGGAGGTGCTGTTGGTTCTGTGTCAGCAGACAACAGGTCACTGTCGACTGGCATTTTCGCTTGGGGTAAATACCTGTCTCTACTTGCATTGGGCAGGCTGTGACTCTTGGCAGTGCAAAACTACGTGGACATGTGGGACAGGCTTCTGGAAGCCCTGAACAGCCCCACCTTTGCTGGTGCTCGGACACAGGGGAAGACACCGGCCATCACCTGAGGAAATAGATGAGGCCAAAAAAATCCCAACAAACCCAACCACAAACAAAGGAACAAGTCTTTGTTTAAACAAACCTGTGGTATCTCTATGGCATAAGTAAAGCCCCTTCCTGCATGGGGGATGGTTTTTCAGGCTCAAACTCAATGAGAGCAAGGACATAAGGTCTCTCTAAGCATGAGACAGGACCTTAATAAAACTGAGCCCTAGAAAATAACCTTTGATTTTTGCCTTGAGGCAAGGTCTTGAATCAGTGGCAAAACTGAAAATCCCTAACCCAGATGGTTTGCATCACAGCCCGGGGACCAGCTTTCCTAGTATTCACGTCTGTCTGACAACAACAGTCTAACACACAATTACTGAAGTTCATTCTTACAAGAGAAAGTAGAGAAGGTCTCTCTAACTGTGAAAATATATGACTGTGACAGATAGTGATAAAACGACTGCTTTGAGGTCTCACAGAAATAGTGATTTCTGCTTAGATTCAGCAGGAAAGTAACCAGTGCTCCTTCTCTTGAGTGTAAAAGTCAAAAATCCACCTGACATTCAGAAAAATAACAACTGTTTTATGTATGTCTGCAACAGCCAGATGCTATGAATCTTGTGTAGCCTCAGGGAATATCAAATTACTTGATAACATGTGATTTGATATTCCAAAGAGAAGAATAACCTGACAAAATTTTGCTAAAGAAACATTATCAGAAGCATCCAACTGTTCCCATTTTTTTCTCATGCTATGTCTCCATTGAACCCAAGGGGAAGGACTGGAAGTACAAGCTTGGCATCAGATAGAAAGATCCAGAGCCATTTTTTATAGTATGCAGCCCATTGCAAGAATAACATTTAATTCCAGTGTCACTAAAGTAATCAGCATCTGTTTATCAACCAAATAATAAAACAAATTCTGTGCTGTGGGTTAGTTGCACATGGAAATCTTTAAGTCTATAGATGTTTTCCAATGAAAAGCACAATTTATGAGAAAAGAAACACATCTAATTTATTAAAACAAATTATTGTCAAACAATGTGTAAAGAAGAAGTAGGCTGGGTAATGCTATGGACTTTGTGGGCCATAGATAAAGCCACTGATTCTCTTGATTTTTAGAAATATTCTGGGCTGTGCAAGGACGAGGTGGTTTCAGCACACTCTCAGGATGCAGAGTTATGAGGGATTTATCTGCTCAGCTCTGGGGCAGCCAGAGATGTATTCCTGTAGAGCCGTAGCCAACAAAAACAAACCCTCCTGAGAGTGGAGAAAGATTCTCCTTCCATGCAGTGAGCCGTATGGTAACTGGGTTCATACAAATGAACAAATAAAACCAGTTTCTCTCCCACTCTTGCTCCCCACACACCAAAAAGATTCCTGAAACAGCAGGACTAGGCTTCCTAAAAACACAAAATCTGGTTTTATTTTTGTAGCTGATGAGGAAAGCTGCTCTAATTTCACTTGTAAAGCACAGTCAGGACTGCAGTGAAATATTGCTGGGTTTTGCTAAAATCCTTGCTGCCTAGAGCTTTATCCCAATGGTTAGTTAAAATAGATATTAGAAAGGCCTTTGATGCCTTTCTTAAATGCTCCTCATCATCAGCTCCCAGCCCAGCCTCTAGGAAGAAGCACCTAAAGATGGAGTTGCAGACAAGATCTAACAACAGATGTGGAGAACCAAAAATTTCCTTCCTCCTTTCTCTCCTTTCCAGGTTGGAAACAAAATGTCTCCAAACTGAGACAGGATAACATGCTTGCAATAGGGACCTGTGAGACAGCTGGCTTTACAAGTGATGGTAATAACAAGATATAACTTCATAATTTCAATTTGAATGTTGAGCTTCCCCCAGATCCTTCAGAGATAACGATTTTAGTCGGGCAGCTGGACATTTAAATATCCATTCTGTTAATCTGTAGGCATTATGTACTAACTGCAGCTCTACTAAGTATGCTGAGCCAGCTCCCATGAATATTTGACACAGAACTGAAAGCTGACATATGTGCTAATTACCTTATTTAAGATGGGAAGCAGAAATCTACCCCTAAATAAAGGATATTTGTGGTGGCTATTTAAACTTCACCTAGGAGCATGCAAGCAGGATATTTCGAACAACTCTAACACCCTTCTGAATCATGGACTGCCTCTGTCTGACCTACACTGATTTTGGTTAAATTTACCAGTGTCATTCAGAGGTACAGAATACACATTTCAAGAATCAGGAAAGCCCCCATTTTTTAGTACCGCTTTGTAACAAAAAACTGGGATTTTTATTTCCTTCTCAGGAATAACATAAGAAAAGGACAATGCTTTGTGGCTCTCTGGTTGTGACTTAGCTAAAGCTTAAGGATGTTTTTTTATCTGAGAGGTATTTACAGTTATATGTAGATAAAATGAAAAAATATAATAAGAATACAGTAGCTACTTTTGATCAGAAGAAAAATAACATTAGTGTGTACAGTCACACATAACTGTATAAGTTCCTGAATTTTTGTGGAAAAAAAAAAATCTCAGAAGTTCTGATACTTTTGCCGTGTACAGAAGGTATTGAACTTCCCTGACTGCCAGTGGGATAAGTACCTCATGTTTCTACATCTTTGATTTTAATGATTTTCAATATGTAAATTCTAGTAAATGAAATTCTGTTTCCCAAGAGTTTTATTCATCATCATGTTCTCTTTAAAGAAAATCTTGACACAGTACACCCCCCAGGACTGAGATCTCCCTTGCAAGTTGATGGTGAGGGCCAAAGCTGTGTGTGAAGACAATGTTCAGTTCACCCTGTTCTTACGTCCTCAGTTACTTTCTGTAGTTTCTCAGTCTGAGAAGTTGTTCTGGCAACTTCAGCCAATATTTCATCTAAATCTGGATCATTTTCTTCCCTCTCTTTTGAGAATTAATTTGTCTTGTACAATGTTCCAGTTCTGGACTTGGCTCTGGGTTACATGGCAGCTCTGCCAAATGCTGAGGAGAGGGTGAGCCCAAAGCCCCTCAGCACCACTCCTCTTATAGGCAGTCTGCACATTGTAAACTTTTAATTCAAAGCATAAATTGGTTTCTCAGAGGGCTTTTTCTGAGTGTTTTTTAGCGATTGCAAGGAGTACCTTGCTCTGACTAGCAAACGTAAAATTTTTGATTGCTGTGGAAAGCCCTAAACCTCCACCTGGTTTAGAGTGTACTAAGTTCCTTTCTGCAATGTGAAGAACATCAGGCAATGGATCCCCTGGGACAGGGAGATACCTGTAGTCACTTTTTTTTATGCCTCCCCTCCTAGCAGATATTAATAAGGTCCGTGTGCTCTCTTCATAGTTGCACTCTAATTTGACCCATTGATCTCTGAACTTGTTCTGGTTTCTGAAGCACAGACTATGTCTCCTACTTTTCTAGAAATTGGGAAGAAATTTCTAGAATTTCTAGGATTCTGAAGGAATGAAGGATGCCTTCATTCTTTCAAAAGGGACACATATACTTAGTCAGCTGGATACAGTCCCATAGCTTTTCTTTCCCCTCTACTGATCATCACATATTAACATGTGTTTATGATTATTTTAGAAGATTTTACAGAGAAAAGCCTGAAAGCTTGTTACTCAACACAATTCCTGTATCAGTTTTCGCATTCTTTGATACTAAATACTGGCTACAGAAGAAGAAAACAAAATCTAAAAATGAAATACTTAAATTTATCCACAAAACTCTTTCCCCATTGCTTTCCATGACCTTGGACTGCAGCATTTAGCTTCTCATATAGAACAAATCTTTGAACAAGCAGTCTGGAAAAATAAATTAACTAAGATCTTGATACCAGACTCCTAAAGAGTTTCCACATGTTTATGAGAAGAGAACTCAAAGTACCGAAAACATTGCTCACGTCATGCTTTTGCAAGCTTTCCATTTTTATTTGGTAAAATATGTCCCCAGACTTTCCCATAACCACAATGTTCATAGCTATATCACCTCCAGCTGTGATCTCATCAGATGTCTCAGGCAGAGCAAGGTCAGGCCCGGCTGGATCATGCACATGGAGCTTCCAGGAAAGGCCGTGCTGGAAATACAGTAATACTAGATACCAAAACTGGAGAAAGGCAACCTGAGTTCAACCTTGGGTTTTGCTACCCACAGAAAAAGAGGAAAGAGGTGGATTGACAATGAAAGCAAGTGAATTCATAGCTGTTCAACAGTTTTATGCAAGTCTTAAATGCAAAGCAGCTATGCCAAGCTGATCTGGGTAAGGAAAAAGACCACTCTTCTTTATGCACACAGCCATGGGAGGAGTGGATGGGATTAGCAAAGAGTATCTGTAAAGAGGAGCATGGAATTTATGATGCACTTTGACACAAGCTTTCAGTGTCTCCGTAGAGCTCCACTGGGGGAGTCAAGGTTAGAGGCACAGTGGTTGCTACTGAGAGTTTCTGGGAGCCCAGGAATAACGTCACACAGTCATTGACCTACAATGCCTCGATTGCTATGGAAACTGCAGAATTTATAGAGGAGTTATACAGGACATGAGAAGCACTCCAGGTGCTACCTCTGAGGTAGAGTGAACTTACTTTACTTGGCTAGCCTTCTAATGTGTTCGTTGAAATGATAAATAATAAAAACCCCCATGCTTTCCTTTGAAAGAGGAAAATCTGTCTCTAGCAATAAAATGGCGACAAAATGACCTTGAGTTGGGGTTGTTGCCAAAGAAGGTGGTTTCAGGTGAAAGTGTCCTCTTCTTATTTGGGTTTAGGAGTGATTTGGTGAGTTCTGTTTATTTCGAAGAGCCTCTGGTGACCTGAAGCCTCAAGTGCGCTCTCTTTGTTTGCCAGTGAGACAGCTGAGGTTCTGTTCATTGAGTGTAAAACCAGGCTGGTTCCCATTTCTTAGCATTTATAAGCAGCCTTTCTGTAGCATGTTCATACACTCACAATCCTACTTTAACAGTTTGGATGTTTCCTCACTATCCTGGCAAGAGGCTCAAACAATTTTCATAGATAATATCTCGTTTGCAGTTCTTCTATGAAGTCAATATGCCCAAATCTACACAATTTCTACATGAGAAAAGAATCCTCTTTTCTCCCTATGAACAGCCATTTAATGCTCTATTTCCTGCTTCAGTTTCCAGTACTCAGAACAAATGCACTACTCAAGTTCACAGGAGTTTACCTTTACATCTCATGGTGGGCATCCAAGCCAGATGAAAGCAAATCACACACATGTATCATGCCTGTCCCTCAGTGTCCCAGCAGATCACAGGGACAAGGGACTCATGAAGTTGAGAACCTCATTCATGCAAGTAGTTTAATGTGCCCAAAGACTGTATTTTTTAGTGACTGAAGCTTTGAGATCCTCACCGCTCTGATATATTCAAGCCGACTGAAAATCCACACATGCTGCATAACCTGCAGCTCTTACTGATTGCAGCTGATTTTGAGAGTGCTTTTGTACCACTTGAAAACACTCTAAGCCAGTTCTTCTATCTAAATGTAACTATTGAAGCCCTGGATAGAATGTGCTGAAGGCTGTGACGTGTTTCCAGGCACTACATCTCTCTAGGATTTAAAGTGATGTTGAAGTTAAAGACTTCGGTAAGTCTGGTTTTTTCAGAGGAATCAGATTTTCTCACCTCCATTAGGGAGGACAACGACTAAGAGCAAGAAGACCTCAGGCAACTCAATTATTTACCTGCCTCTGCTGAATTCAAGAACTAAGCCTTAGGCATTCAAACTTGAAAAACATTAGCTAAAAATCTTCAAACACTGGGAAACTTGCAACATACCCATGCAGACAAGGACGGGTACAAAAGTTTTGTAGAAATAAGCACAAGGGAAAGAGACAAAAAGAAATTGAAGAGAAACATTTACTTTGTTTTACGTGGAAGGGCATGAACTACAGAAGTTTCAAGGCTGTCTTCTTGGGGGGCTGGTTGCTACCCTGATTGAGAGGAGTGAGGATGGCAACCTTGTTAGCAACATTAGTTTTATGAACCAACAGGTGCAAGGCAACTTGGAGAAATGGGTGAAATAAAACACACTGAGGTGAAAATAAAACCCCAGAATTAGTGAGCCACTAGGCAAAGAGTTAGATGTGGCCTACAGCTAAATTTAGCAATGCATGAGAACAGTGGCATCTAGATAACACCCTTTAAGTTTTAGCTTTAAGGCTACTAGAAACAGCAACAGGTGAGCAGTGGGGTGAAAAAAAAAATAAGTAAATCCGAGCCATATGCAATTTGGAGCATCTTGTAGCAAACAGTCTCTGTCCAAACATGCTAATTTTTCAGTAGTCTCAAGTTAACTCCCAGGCATTGCTCAGGACATCATAGAGAGTGAATGCTAACTCCAAAAATATCTGCTGTCAAGTGTGCCTGATTAAATTATATCTATGCAACCACTTAAATAGACTAACCACTGTCCTGTTCACGCTATGTCTTCCAAAAGCTACAAGAAATAAATCAACCCTCTTATCTTTATAATAAATGCCTCTTGCACACTGTGCAATATACCTGGAAATAGACTGATTATTTTACTGTGAGCATGAAAGGTGACATAGCCAGGAGGACACTCTTTCTTTCCCCCAAAGTCTTCGTCATACAGTTATCTCAGTTTCATGAGTCTCAGGGGGAAAAAAAAAGTGTCCTCCTGGCTATGCCACCTTTCATGCTCACAGTAAAACAACCAGTCTATCTCTGGGTGAAAAACAGTATTTTATGAAAGAGAAAGTCATGTGAGGCCTCAAATAGATCATAGGTAGCACACAGTGGATTTATCAAGGGAAGGCACAACGACAGGGGAGAGAAAACTGCTTGTTTGAGAAGGAGTTGAACCTGATTAAGGAGAGGTTTTGTACTACAGATTGAACATCTCCAGGTCAATGCAGGGGATGTGAGGTCAACTAGAGAGTGCACGGCACTTTGGCTATGTTCCTGGAGCTCTGGACAGAAGGAAAGGTCAGTGTAAATCAGGATGAAATCAACACAATCATGGCACTGCTGTGAAAACATTTAAGTAATAACTAAGTAAATCTGTGTTTGGAGGCTAAAATGGCCAGCCTGGAACAGCCTTTTTCCTGGCCTGAACAGCTAAAATTTGGAGACCTTTAGCAGCTGGGTGCTACCTGTATTTTCTCACAACTTTCCCAAGGTTTTTGAGGGCTCCCTGTTTTAGAGCCATAGCAGCATCAAACCCCTCTATGACCTGCTTGTGACTCCCACCAGAGGGACGCACCCAGAGCCACCCACACAGATCACACCAGGCACAAGAGACACCAAGGGGCTGCTGCAGAGGGTACACTGGCACATGACACAGCAAGCATTCCAACAGCTCTAACCACCTCCTGACCCCCATGCTTGCTGCACCCATGTGTGCCTAAGCAGCATCAGTGCTTCCCTACAAAAGTCAATCCAGGAGAGACAAATCAAGGACTTTAGCCAAACCCTCAGGAAGGTTTATGTGAAGGCATAATGCTGCACACAATCTACAGAGAATTCTGCAGTTTGGAATCTCAGATACAGTTGTAATCAGGAGATTTGAAGCTGAGAGAACCAGCAGGGTTTGTAGCTACCCTCAGAAGAAGCATCTGACAATTCCTCTGAGCTGCCTTGGCAAAAGCAAGTGGGACGTTCAAGAGAGGCATGGTACAAAGTTACTAATGAAAAGTCAAACCAAAGTATGTGGCAGTTACCTCTTTTAGATGCAAGAAAGAATCTCAGTTCACTCACTTTTAATAAAAAAACCCAGAACACTGAGAGTCAGATATAGATTACCTTTGCTGGATCTCCAGGATTCCCTTCCCTCTTGCAGTGACAAATCCCGAGACAGCATCAGTTGCATCACTTATGCTTTTGAAACCTTTCTCTTTCCTACCCTTGAGCTTCTTACTCTCAGTAAGAGAAAAGCTCAAAATAGAAACAAATATCCCTTTTAGAAGACAACAAGTATAAGTGCAGAAATAAGTTCTGGCCTCAAAATTTAACCTCATACTGTAAATAAATCACTGGAAAAAAAACCAGAGGAAAAACAATACCCTCTTCTATTCCAAACTACCATTCTAGCACAACTCTTGCCTTGCCCTTTACATAAATCAGCTGTTCTTTTAGCAGCATCAGCTGTAAAACTTCACAGGTGTCCTCTCTCATCTTCTCTCTGCATCTGTCAACACTCACCATTAAAGCTCTTTGGCTGCAAGTTCAGTGTATTCCCTATTATTGTTTCCAAACGTTGTTTAAGGAAACATTATTAGAAGGTTCTTCTGAAACCTCACACTACTACTCCTTTAGGGAAAGAAATCTGTTTGTAGTAAAATTTTCAGCAGAATTTTCCCTGCACTGTCTATTCACTGAAGGTCAGAGACTCGTGCAAATATGATGGAAAGGGATGCAGTTGAAGTTTAGCTGTGAATTTCAGCCTGCAGGCAGTTGTCTCCTTTACAAGAATGTATCTAGTAATAAAAGTCTTAGATAAGTGTATAATTGCATTGCTGTTGTAATTAAAAAATCGATCATTTCCTGTGGTTTAAGCATTGACCTGTGGCCTTTTTTTTGGCTGAGATGTTAATACTGACAAAGACAATACTGTCATTTGCATAACAAAAAGTGACTCTGCATCTATTGAATATTGTTTTTTAGTCCAAAAATGGATGAAAAGCCAAGGCCTATGGAAAAATGTGTTTAGGGAAATAAATTGCTCTTTCAGAAGTAGACATTTGATGTTGCTTTTGGCTCTGAAGCACATGCAGAAGCATAAGCAATGTAAGAGCAGAACTTTATCCTCTGTTAAAGTGACATTTTCCAAATGGCACTGCTCACAAGAAGTAATTCAATTCCCTGAGGGTTTGGGGGTTGCTTTTTTTACCATCTGTTTGTGAAGAGGTAGCCAAAAGGACCGTGCAACTGTGGGTTCTGACTCTTAAATGAGTATCTGAAATACCATTGAGAAAATGTGATAAACTGAGTCACAGAAAGTGTAGATCGACAGCTGAGGAAGAACCTGAATCCACCTTCTGCTGACTGCACATCACACATTTCAAACAGGTGAAATTTAAAAACAAATTCCAAGTGCAAGAAATGCTAATTCACATCCAGACTGTCAAGCTGAGAAACATGCAGGGTTCTGGGTGGGGAAGCATTTAGCTGATTGATGGGGACTTGCCATTAATCTATAAATAGCACCTCTGCTCAGAGGAGGACTCTGGAAATGAGTCAGTGGAGATTGACTCTCCTTCCTATAGATGCTTCCTTTTAATGGAGTTCTCCTTTTCCCTCCTCTGTTAAAGGAATCTACACACTGCAATTATGCATTAGATTAGGCAGCTGGGGCTGATTTTGTGGGTTTCATCTTTCTTTTTTTCCCAATACTGCAGAGGACTTTGCTTAGAGGAAAAGAAGAGGAGTAATTGCATTAGCATTGAAAACAAATCACTCTTAGAAAGTCATGTTCTTAGGTCTAACAAATTTCATAAAAATTATTTAGCTTAAACCACAATAGCAGAGTACAGAACTGCAGGTTTCAATCTCATATTTTTTGTCTTCCTTTCTCTGGTTTTTGCATGTACATGCATATAGGTGTATTTTTTTATATATAAATTTACAGCAGAATGTTCACTTTCAAGTGTGTGTTTATCCAGTGACACATTTGATTTTGATCCTCTGGCAAATCTGCCTGAAAAAAACCCCATCCTTGTCTGAAATATTGCAAAGAAGTAATACAATTGTATTTTTTCCAAAGCACTATGTTTTCCAGAGAAATACCAATTTATTAGAACTGGGAACAGATTTTTAATTTCAACAGTAATAACTGACAGTGCTAAGGCAATGATGGTCAAAAGAAGACCAGTAGGCATAAGCTTGGAAAACTGTCCTGCTATCTCCCAGACACTACAGCATGTACCAGGTCAGCAAAGTGTTTCCATGCATAGTTTTTCCTGTGAAAATAAAGTAGTTTGATCATGGTACATCCTCAGGAAGGGGAGACTTCTGCTTTTATTAATCATATGACATAAAAAAGGGATCAGAAAATCCAGGTTAGAGAAAAGGCTTTTTCTGGGTACTTTGGGACTTTCATTCCCATCCTTTAATGTGTTTTGTACAGTCAAAATTCAGAAGCCAAGAAATAAATGTGGGGAAACTGAAGGCTGGAAGTGAGGCCCAAAATGTATGGGCTGAAGGTCACTGGAAGACTTTTGGTGAATTTTGGGCAAAATGAAAAAGGATTTCTATGTACTGTGGGTTAAGAAAATATGTAGTGAAATAAAAATATGTCTCTTGAAAGTAATGTTTTCTGCTGAGGATTGCACAAAATTTTTCTTTTTCTGCCATGCCCTCAGCATTTCATTTGGCTCAAAATACAGATAGACAGAGTGGAAACTCTTCCAGTCTTGAAGGATATCAGTTCTTGTATCTGGATTTTTCTAGGAAGAAAACACATAGAACTTTCTCTACAGATTGCTTTTAGCAGTCTGGGCTCTTCCTGAGCTTTAAAATTTACCTTTCTTGTCCTTAATAAATTATAAAGAGTTGTTTCACTTTTCATAAAATTATCTCCTGGAAATATTTTTTTTTCCATTAAAATTTTTATGTACTGGCAGCTTTCAAACTAGATTTCCACTGGAAAAATTTTCTATTGGATGTATTTTGACTAACCCAAAAGAGGAAACTGACACTTGCTGTGATAAGGAATAGTAAGGGAGTCTATTCATACCATCTATTATCAGCATGTAAATGCGGAACCTAAATGAAGATTTTAGCAGTAATAGGCTTCCATGGAGCTAATGGAGCAAGATGGGATCTTGCAGAGAACTATCTATGAGAAGTGGGTGTGTGTGTCTTTGATAGATAAAGAGGCAACTTCAGGGTTCATGAATCCTTTTGTGCTACAGAAGTGGAGATATGTGGGCAATATTCTGTCTTTAATGCTCTTCCCTGGGGGTGAAAACAGGCTGTGACTTCCTCCCAGAAGATGATATCTATTATGTAGGGAGGATGTTCTAGAGTCTTAATTCTGAATTTCTTCAGTGGTTTTTAGTTGACTTTCAGGGCTTAGTGGGGCAGGTGACACCAGACATGCCTAGGCAGAAATTCCATATGTGACGGCGATGGGACATGCTACAGACTGAGATGTGCTTAACAGTTGGCAGCACAGAATGTGTTACCCAGATTCAGAGCCTAACACACTTTCTGAATTTCAAGGATTCACTTGCTATCACCTCTGTGGTACTACACATGCCATGCTTGTCTCGTCATAGGAATAAGGAAGGCTGTATGAACAAATTTGCCCAGAGAAAGAGATGGTGTCTAAAGCAACTTCATCCCTCAAGGAACTTAATTTGGCAGCTATTATGGGAAAAAACAATGCATAACTTTAGAGTAATCTCTCTAAAACAGAGTTTTAAAAGTCTCTGCTGCTGCATAGTTGAGTAACGGGAAGGAGAAACACATTCACTATAAAATATAAATGAAGTTCTCCACCCTCAAAGGCATCTCTCTGGAGTGTCAAATGGATGAATTGTCTCACTGCTCAGCCTTGGTGCAGCACTGTGGTCCCTGGATCTGAGCCAGGCCACAATATATATTGAAACTCTCCTCAGAAATACCCATCTGAATTATTTCCCTTCTGGCATCACCAATCTCAGAAAAGTCCTGCTGGCTGGTTTCCAGCTCACAGAGTGCCTGTAAACTCTCAGAAAATGTTGATAGATGCTGGTACTTATTCTGTAAGATGGAGACAAAATTAAAGTTGCCATGGGTTTATTAGAGATACTTTTTTTAAGTGATACACAATGACCTACCTTGCAAGCCTTTTGCAATAAAGGATTGCCAATATCCTAGAGCATCTCCTGGGATTTTTTCAGGATGCACCAGGACTGTGCTTCAGTGGACAGCTCCTGCTTGTCCCAAGGTACTAGAGACCCTTGGCAGAACCACACATTAGCAGCACTCACAATTTGCCAAGACCCTAACTTGATTTTACTGCTCCTGCAGTCCTGTTTATGGCTTTTTCCCCACGTATTGCCATGGCCACAAAGATACACATAATTCTACAGAAGCACATATCTGTGCTCTGCCTCTCAGGACAGGCAAAGGTGTCACAGGTGCTATCTCTGGAACTCAAGGGACTGGGCTTCTTCTGCCTATTGACCCTGAGGTGCTATTTTTTTTAGGCAGACTCCCTCCCAACCGAAGGCTGATGTACCTGCCCTCATTAGAAAGAACATTGCACAGAGCCCAGGGGAATGCAATGGTTGCGTGGGGGTGAGGAGCAGCAGCTGTGTGCTTGCTTTGATTACACACCCAGGTTAGTTTCTAGAGCACTGCTGGGACAGGCAGGGTGAGTGATTGTTTCAGCAACGGTAAGTGAATCACTGCTGGCACACTCATTTCACCCAAAGGAACTATAAGCAGCACTGAGATAGTGTTGATTTGTCTCTGTTAATGCAGGAGACAGAAGGTTTTGGTATTTCCAATACCTTGTGCAAGGGCTACAAGTAACTTCTTGTCACTATGACAGCAAAGACTACCAAAACAGAGAGGGTCCAGGGAGTCTGCTGTCACTTGGAGAGAGTACCTTTATACTCCTTTTCCTTGTTTCACAATAAATTTTGTTTATGTTCTGCAGAATTAATTTTAACTGGCTAAAATACAGCCCAGGAGAATGAGCAGTGGTCTGAAAGACAAGAGTCTTGGGGGTTTTATTTCAATCTGCCACTGCTTTGCAATGCAGCTTTGAGCACTCTGGCCTAGAGCTGCAACAGGTCCAGGAGAACCATACCTGTACCTGTATACATATATGCATGCATACAGATATCAGCACGTGGTTTATTACCCCATCAGTAACTCAAATGTTAACTCTTTGCTGCTGTCCTGATGTGAGGCACAGCCTAAAGTGTGGTGTGGGAGTGAGCAGCACGAGTCAGTCAGAGCAGAGCACGGGCAGAGCTCAGGAAAGTAGCAAAAGCTTTGGATAAAAATATATGTAAATATGGATTGGCATGCATACCTTAAAAATACATGCTCTTATTCTTATTCAAACTGTGTGGGCAAGAACTACTCCCTCAAAGTTTTTACCCTGTAGGAGAAAAAATGAGGCACAGACAGTAAGTGAATTTCTTGGAATCACATAGATTAAAGGTACAGTTCTGGAGCTGATCGTGGGCTGGATTGGCCCTGTGTCATTGTGAACTTAACTTGATGTTTTGTGATTAAAATACCTCTTCTAATGTTCAACATCTCCTATAAAGACAAATGTCATCCTAAAATGTTAATATTCAAAGAAATAAAAATCTCTGAATAGGTTGCTATAAAGAACATTTTTTATGAGGCTTACTTTCCTAATTAGGAGTTACCACGGCAGTCTTAAAGTGTTTTAGGGAACATTGAATAAAGCACAGCCTCAAGCTAACAATGAATTTCTCTTATTATTAGTCACAGCTAGTGGCAAGGTCTGTCCATTGTGTTTTGGCATCCATGGATTTGCTCCTGACTGTGGACATGTCCTTGTGACTGAAAAAGATGAAGAGAATGTTTTTCTTTTAGCTGAAGAAAGTTGCACAAAGCTATTATAACAACAAAGCAGAGGGACTGTCTGGAAGAGGTAAATGCACTGCCTTCCATAGAAGAGGAAGAGTTTAATGAGAAATTTGATGTTTTTAGAAGTACTTATGAGCCCAGCACAGATTTATTAATGGTAGCTGAAATGCAAATCATAAATGTTGTCACAAACACTTCCAAAACCAGAAAAACAAGTATTTAAAAAAAAAAAAATGAAATCAAACAAAAAAAGACACACAATCCTTTTTGCTCCTCATCTAGTTCTCTGAAGAAACTTCGCCAGAACTATTTCCTTACAGATCTGCTCCTCTGTGTTGTTCGTGTGTCTTCCAACAGCATGATACAGGAACACAATGCCTCTCACATCTGTTGGGCTGTTATTATTCCGTGTGTGGGTGACACTGCCACTTGATGATGCATAGCAGTGACGTGAAATGGTGACAGAAGTGGGCTGGCTTCTTCTCTCTGTCACTGGGAGTCTTTGCAACTGTGACTCTGCTGGGTGAGGAGAAGAAAAAGAAATGCAGATGATATTTGGCATAGCAGTGCTATAATCAACCTTAAGTTCAAGAAGTGCAAGAAGTCCACGAAGAAATGCAAGAAGGATAGAGGTGTTACCATCCATGAGTTGGATGGGGCTCTGAGCAGCCTTGTCTCGTGGAAGGTGTCCCTGCCCTCAGCAGGGGGCTGCAATGAGATGATTTTTAAGGTCCCTTCTAACCCAGGCCATTTAGTCAAATTCTATGATCCAATTTCATCTAATTCTAGGATCCACTCGTGAGGCATTGAACAAGCTTTGAAGGCATGAGGAGGACAGTATAAGAGGGGTGTATAGAAACCAGCAGATAGTTGACACCACTGAGCAGATCCAAATCAGCTGGGTAGGATTCTGCATCTCACTTGGTATTTCAAAAAAGAGATGGATGCCAAGTCTCAAAAATGTTCTGTTTCTAGTCTTGTTAGTGAAAGGTAAAGGCCTAAGTTTGATCTTGGTACAAGAGAGGAAAAATATGGGTGTAGTTTTGGTTTTTTCTTTGATGGATCTCTGTGTGGTGGCTTAGTGCTGCTTTTATCAATTCAAAGGAGATAAGCAGTATATTGAATAATAAACATACTAATAATTTCTTTACCTTTTGGGTGGAAGAAATCAGGCCCAGTTGTGCTCTCCATTCCATTGCAGGCCCTGAGCATGCAGCTCTCATTTTGGGTTTTGCCTTACACTGCTGCATGTGAGCTCTCAGATGTCACTCTGGAGCAATTTTGCCAGTGATTTAATGATAATACCATTGTGGCTGTATCCATTCCTCTGTGCCAGCTCTGCTATAAATATGGAGGGAGACATGAGTCCCATGTGTGGTACTTTTATCCCTTAAGTCCCTTAGGCAAACTTGGTAATTTTGGTTTCCAAACTCTTTTTGCATTCCTTTTCAGCACTTCTGTTCAAAGGTTACAGTATCTGGTTTCTCTGTGACTCCTGCTTGTAAGGACTATGTGAACATATCCTCAACCCAAACAAAATTTATTAAAAAGCGAAAGAAAAAGAAATTGATAAAAGGAAGTTGATAAAAAGGTTTATTTAACATTTTAAATGAATTTATTTACATTCCTCATGAGTTAAACTGTTTAGCTATGTGATAAAAATAAAAAGAAGTATGACTAGTTCACTTTTCATGAAAATCAACCTTCTGTCTATTCAAATCCTCTGTTATCATGAGCTTTCTGTTTAGAGAGAGCTGTGAGTATCCTACTTGTTCTCAGAAGAGTTTTCTACAGGTAAATAGGATAGAAGCTGAATCCATCACTTTGCAGACAGCTGGCTCGTTGAGGTTCTTATCTTAAGTGTGGTTAACCACTGTTCTTCAAATGCCCATTATCTGTTTCAGATATTGCTTTGCACAATTTGTAATATCTCAGCAGAGCAAAAGTTACTCTGGCATCATCTTGATCAAGTTTTCCTTTACAGTAGTTTTCCATTTGAGTCTATTTATCATGCACTAAAAAAATTAATTATGAGCAGATTCCTGGACTCGGCTTTACATTTGCCCAGCCTGAGTCTTGCAGTAAGTTTGGAAACCCTGAGCTGACCACCTCCAGCTTTCTGATACTTGACACCTGGAGTCACCCTGAGGTTTGAACTATCTCTGCCATCATGAAATAGCAATTAAAATGCAATTACTCTGTGGCGTTGTAACAGAACTTCACCTATTCTCAGAACTCCTAAAATGCAAGAAATAAAGGGAAATGACTGTGGTGTGTGAGTGGATGGTAATCTAAGCTGCATGGGTAGTGTGTAAATGAATGTGCACTTCTCCCACTGCCTTCTAAATCAGGTGTGACGGCAGTGGGCTGCTAAAATGGAGGGAGGAACTTCACTTAATGATGTTGCCTTGTCCGAGCCTGCTACGAGGAAAGGCTGGCTGACTAATAAGCACACTGTTGTGGGCTGTAGGAAGGTGTTTCTTACCATCTCTAAGAAAATGAAGGCTGCTGTCTGCACTTAACAAAACCACGTCCTTGCCAAGGCCTGTGTCTTAGCTGTATTTCAATTTTTTTCTTTTTTTTAAAAAAGAAAACCAGAATTCCTTGCTGCTGAGCCTTAAATGGCAGAAAATGGTATTTGGTCGTGTCTGGTCCTTGCTCCTTATCATCCTTCCCCTGACATAACTGCTGTGATTTAACCCCCGAAAGAGCCTGGGACAAGCATAAACTTGTGGTTGGAATGGAAGCCTTATCTGTGCAGGGCTGAAACCTCATCTGTCAGTACAGTCCTGCAGATCCAGAGCAAACCAATTGCTCTTCCGAATGGCTTTGAACTGGGGAGGGTGTAACAGTGTAAACAAAGCACTCCAGCCATATTTCTCCCTGTTTTACAGAAAGATGAGAGGTCCAGGCCTTAGTGTGGATCTTCTCACACAGTTCTATTACTTTTAGCAAAGCGAGAGCTGGAAGCTATTTTTATGGAGACAGTTGTACATCTTGCACAGTGGCTTGGTTTTCAAACCGCTCTGGGAGATTTCAGACATGTATCTTCCTTTTGCTGTAACACATTCTGACTGTAAAGAAAGATCTGTGTCTGAATCCCGCAGCCTGCTTTGGAAGTCCCAACTACAGAGTGTGGTTTAAAACCCACTGAGATCAGACCTCTCAACTGGTGTCAATGGGTCCCAAAATAAAAGAGGTTTCTGCATTGGATGTAAATGCAGGATTTCAGCCAGTTCACAGCGACCCATTCTTCATTTCAGGCAGACTTTAGTCAGTAGTGGCCAGAGTCAGAGAGCAGTGGCATTTTCCAGGCTGCTGGGTGATGAATGATTAAACAGCCACAAATACAGTGAAGTCTTTAGCGCAATCACTATTAGAGATGGATCAGGGCAGGAGGAAGGTTGCCAAAGAGGCATTTGCTGGGATTACAAGGATTGAAGAGGATGCCCAGAAACACAAAAGAAGATTTTGAGATGATACCTTAAATAAATGGAAAAGTCAGAAATATATTTTACACCCTTTTTTATATACAGCTTTCTTTCTCAGCCACTTTTCTGCATCTGGAACACCCAAGATTACCTTCAGCTAGTCAGACACGAGTAGGGGACACTGAAAACACAGTCATACAGAGAAGATTTTCAGAGACCTGTTTGCTTTCACTTTCAACTTAAGGCTTATCTACCTGTCAGGAAAGAGTCACTCACAGAGAATAGGAGGGACTGTTTCCATTTGGAAATGTAAGAAGGAAAAATGAATAGGGCCATGGGAATTGTGGAGTGTTTGTTTTTCTTTGTATGTGGGATGTTGTCCTCTCTTCCAAGTCACTAAAATTTACCCTGCTGTTCGCAAGGACAGTGCTGTCTGTTTCTTCTGCAGGCAGAGAGATGTAGCTTTGATGTCCATGAGCACCCAAAATAAAGATATTGCACTCCCTGTAGGCTGCTGGGGAGCATTTGGTATGTTTAAACCATGGAGAATGTAAGATTTGATTTTGTGGGTCTGTGGAGCACTGCAGGGAGACAGCAAAAGTGCTGTTCCAGGGAATGGGCTGGGGGCTCAGTCTCTGTGGCCCTGTCTGTGTTCACAGCTGAGGGTGTTGTGTGCAGCTGCCAATTGATAACTTGCAGAGTTCAATTTATCATTTAATAGACTAAGTCACCACAGCACTGTGACTGTCCTTAGCTCCAGAAGGTGGCTGAACTCCTGGGAATGCAGTTTAGATTATGCTGAATTTCTTGCCAGCCCTTTGAGAAAACCAAGAACAGGAGAGTTAATAACAGTGTTTTGCAAGAAGCAGGCAATTTTTCCTTTTTAACAAAACTTAACCTTCAAAGTTGTCTTTTGGATTTTGTCTTTTTTTTTCCCATGAGTTTTCCCATTCTGAGAAATCAGTCACACTCCTCTAGTGGAAATAACTAGATGGAAACTGTTTCTAGTGCAAACAACTCAGAATGGGCATCACTGTCAGTAGGTAACTGCAGGCTAAGGTCGTGGCTTTGTGATTTTAACTATGCAAATATGATAGAAATGAATTCAATCATCAGGAAAATCCAGCAATCACTTGACAGGTCTGAGTATGTGGTACAGAACAGAGAACCCTCATTTCTATGAAAAGATGACAATATTTTGAACAGTTCTTGTGTTTCCAGACTTTCCAGAGGGACTCCTGTACTATTTGGGGATTTAATGTTATGTTCTTTAGCCTATTTTACTGAAAGGAATATGAGTCATTTGAAAATCACAAAGTAAATTAATGACTGTGACTGAAACTGGAGACAGTTCTCTCTAAAACAAGTGCAAAGTTTCTTCAGGCAAGGAGTTAATTTCTCAGCAATGTGTTGTTAATCCACTGGTGGTGCACAGATTTACACAGTCATGGACTACAAGGAAGTTCTCCACAAACTTATAAAACAATGGATGCTCAGCTTAGGAGAAATATATCAACTTGGCAATGCTTATTTTTTCTATTTGTAATTCTAACTATGCACAGGCAGATACTTTTGGATTTGTGTATGTGTCTGTCTATGTATACATATGTACACTTCTGTCTATACTTATGTGCACCTCCCACACACTGTTATTATGGAATATGATTCCAACTTGTGATTGCAGGAAAGCCCTCATATTTTATGTGAAGCAGTGGTAAGCTGACAGGGAGTAGTATCATAGGTTGTTATGACAGGTTAGTCAGTAAACTGACATGTTAGAGAGAAATTATCTATCTGAACATGCTAGAAAACTGACAGGATCGTAGTTACATGTAGAGTTTGGAAGGAAGTATCCAGGCATAGGAAATCCCATTATAGACTTCTGGCTGTATCATAATATTTCTCCATTTATCTACAGGATTGCTATATATATCTCATGTACAGTCTAGATCAGCTGTCACAAGATAAAAACTTGTTCTTGTCTGTTGACTTTAACAGATATATCCAAATTCATGTCAGCTGATTACGTGTTGTACTAGATATATAAAATTAAGATCAATGCATATCTCGTTTATAAGGTATCTAGGTGGTTATTTTGTAATTCAAGCTTGTCCTCTTGGTAGGTTTGGTGTTTGGGACTTTCTCCACATCCCTGTATACGCATGGCTAAAATCAGCTTTTTTCTTAGCTCCACCAGACCAGAGATGCAAATTTGGTGCATCAGAAGATAGTGCTGTTGCTTTCATTAACTTTTCTTCCACAGAAAAAAAAAAAAAACCAACCCAAACAAAATCTTTAAAAACCCCCACATTTTCTTTTCCTTTCTTTTTTTTTTTTTTTGTGTTTCTGTGGCTGTTTGGTCTAAACTAACACATGGAGAAAAGCAATAAGGTGGATATTGATGGTAGGGGAAAGAAAGCATCAATGCTCCCTCATATTACTCTTGCTAGATTTAATTTCAAACTATCCAATTTTTATCCCATCTCAAATATCTCATTTCATCTGAAGTTTGTATGGTATTACAAGAGGGAAGGGCCAGAGTCTAACATTTATACACAAAGTCTTGTCGCCTTTCCGTCTCATCCTTGTTTTTGTTTTTGTTAATTCCCTTCCTGTTTTCAGAGAAGCAGACACGTTTCCCCAACAGTATTGCTGTGAACAACAACTTGAGGACTGAGTCATGTGCCAGCTCCTGTGCCAAGTCTCTGGTAGGATGGGGAGCTTTTGAACCATCCCAATGCTAATCTAACAATCTGGTGACATCCTGCCAACACCGTCCTTGTCATCTGCTGCTCCCTCTGCACACACATTTGATCAGCTTAGGATCATATTCTCCCTCCTGTGTACAAAGTTTCTTTTCTTTTGCTAACAGCCAAAGGAAGGAGGGATGGACTGATTTAAGACTCATGGCTTATCTTATCTAGCTCACGACAGATAGAAGTAATGTTTTCCTAACTAGAAATTATGTTTGACAATGATTTTATATCTTTCTAGCCTGCTGCTCTGTTTCTTCTACTCCAGGTTCATTTTCCCAGGCTCTTAGGGTTTGATTCTGAAAAGGGGAACAATTTGCCTTCGGGAAAGTGGTAAAGGAGACAAGCACACCCCACTCTTTTACAGACCACAACTGTCTGTATTTTAAACCATTTAAGTACTGGACAGCAGTAGAGAAAGATCTGTCCTAAAATGCAAACACTGCTAGAGAAAGAGTGCAATGAAATTCGTTAGCTTTTCCTGAATATAAGGAGTGGTATCTCCTCCTTGTGTACAACAGCTCCCAGAGATTTAGTTGCCTCTCCACCTGTTACTCTACAGGCATTGTTCCCTCCTTGCCTCGCCTTCTACCACAAAAAGACAGAGCAGGAGGAAGATTATAAAAGCACAAATCCCCTTGGACAAGCCAGATCAAGGATGAAAAACTACTGATCATAAAGCATAGCTGGAATCATTCCCACAGGCAGGGAAAGGTTAGTGAGTGTGAATGCCTGTGGAGAGCTTGTCCATTGGGATTGATAATTTTGAGTGACATAGGATTTTCCAAGTGTATGCAGCAAAAGGAAAAGTGCCCTGAAAACAAGCAGCTCATTTCTCTTTTGGGCTGAGTCCACCCTGTCAGGTTTTGAGATCACAGACAAGGCTAAAAAATTAATTTGATTACATTATTGTTAGAAGCAGGCCACCTGGGTACTCAGCCTCACAGGGCTGGACATCAGACATCTAAATATTCAAACAGCTGTGGATAACAGACATCAAATAAAGTTTCTGCAGTAGTGACTTTAAAATCTAAAAAGGGAGACTTTTCAAAACATAGTAAAAGGCTGAATTTAAGAGTTTAAGCCTATTTAATAAGTATATTGATTAAGTATTCTTAGGAATTGTTGAGTTCAACAATTGCTGCTTCATCCATCACTGATTCTATCTTTGGTAATACGGCATGCAGTGGCTGTGCTGATATCAGTGTGTTCCACTTCTTCGCTCTGGTTTGAGGCAGAGCTCTCTGTGTGTGCCACTGGTCCTGTGCTGCTCAGCACAACAGAGATCTTGCTAATATTTGCTGGGGACAGAAATCCCTTCCTGATCAGCCCTGTGCTGCCATAGTTGTTGAAAGGGTAAAGAAATATGATGTCTTGCTTTCTCTGCCCATGTGGCATGTTCCTGGCAAGTGATAATGCATCAAATACATTAAGAAGCATTATAAGATCATTTTTGGTAGTTAAAATTCTTTGCAACTTGGATCATTAAGCAATTCTCCACTTAGCATTGTCTTAAAAGAAAACACATTAAAAGGCCATCAAAATTGCTGATATCACATTTGTTATCTGAAAATAATGGTTGGCATTCGAGAGCGAGTTATTGGATTTTGGCAAATTAACCTCACAACTGACAATGAACACCACATGTTTGCTGAGAACCTAGTTTTACAGCTTGATTTATAGAAGTAAATTTCTCTAAAAATTTCAAGCTTGCAATCCTGGATAAATATAGAACATAAAATCCTGCAAGGTAAGGGCAACTTTCCTCCACCCAGGAACCTGGTTTTGTGGAAAAGTATAATAGAAAGTCAAATGTGTATTTCCACTACCGGGAAGGCTGCTTTTCCAACTTTCACAAGCTTTAAATGAATATTTGTGGGGTGGGAGGGAACAACCATAGCCTCAGAGGGAGGTTTCTTCCATGCTTTTCTTCAGTTTGAAGCCATAAAATTTTAACATCCACTAAAACTTATCCTGCAGCACAGAGATTCATAACTCTCCATTTTGTGAAGTATATTTTTTCTTTGTTTTAAACCAACTTCCTGTTAAAAAACTATAAACACCTCGTAGTCTGTGTTTTGCTGGAGGCAAACCTTTCATATGCCACACAAGATTTAATAGACCTCTATCCTGCAGCGCCTCCTTCCCCACATCCATCTCATTTCCAGACTAGGCACCAAACTGACACAATCCTTTTTTTATGTCAAACTGCTCTACACCACCATAAAAGCATTGAAATCTTGTGAAATCACCAGGTGAGGGGGAGTTCAGACATAAAAAGTATTGGATATGAAACACATCCAGAAAACCTGACAAATGTTATAAACTAACACATTTTCTTTGCTCCCATGTGAACAATTAGCCACATCTTATGAGCAATAGGAATAAAAATGTGAATATGTTCTAGAGGAACTACTGCATCATTCACTGTGATCTCTTCTGCTATCTGACTGCCTCAGAGCTACTGTGGCTGCCTTGTTGGGGGGACTAAACCACTGGCAGCTTCATGATCCCATGGGAAATGGGGGTAAGATGATTTTAGCTGAGGAGAAGACTGCTCACAGCTTGTGCAAGACACAAGCTGGTGGCTCTCAGTCAACATCGGTGGCCTGTCTGGCTCTCCAGAAACCATAGGCTGTGAGAGCTAACTTCAGTTGAGGTCCTCCCAGGTCCTTGTCTCATAAAGCCTGAAGGAGCCTTCCTGGCCCCATCAGAAGCTGAACAAAATTTCTTTAAATGTGCTGCTCCATTTCACCCCTCCATAGAATCAGAGAATCATCAAACATGAAAGAGATCTTTTAAGGTCATCAAGGCCAACTGTCAACCCAGCGCTGCCACTGTAACCCCTAAACTTCATCACAAAGCACCAGATTCAGATGTCTCTTAATGCCTCCAGAGTGTTTTGTTGCCTGTCATTCTTACAGACTAGTCTGCCTTTGAGTTTCTCACTCTCCTGAAGTACCTATTCACTTCTCTTCCAGCAGATCCAGCACAAGAAAGCAGATGCTCCTCTTTCTCTGAGCTAACACCTTGGAACAATACATTTATTCAACTCTGACTCTCTTCAGCATAAGATAAAAATATCAAACCAAAGTGTGGAATGGATGGATTTGAAATTCCAGTAAGAAGATAGCCATTGTAGCTGTGCATTTTTGCACTTAAATACTTGTTGCTGAGTTGCAGCCACTTCTAGGACAGGGAGTGAGCCCCACTGAGCAACCTGCCAGCCAGGACAAAGGTGGAACAGGAAGTTAGAATAGAAACAATAAGATAAAAACTTTTTATAGCAGCACAGAGAGATTTAAATCTTATAGAGCCTGTGAATCTTACAGTCAGTGAACATTTAAGCTGTGTGATTTTTTGACATTACTTTTTCTAAACATGCAAAGAGTCAAATATGAGGCTGGAGCCTAAAATTCTGAGGGGTTTACACCACAGGTTCAGATCTATGAGCCATTGCCCATTATTACAGCAACTGCAGAATTTTACTTTTTTTACGCTTTTCACAACTACATGAACACAAACAGGAAACTTTCTGCTTTTTACATTTGCCATGAAAAGGAAAGATGGTCAGAAAAATCCCCCTGCCTGAAAAAAACCCACAATGGACTTCAAAATGCACTTTACTGTTTTGAATATCCGAGGGCAGCTCTTCTGCAAATCCCATCACAGTATATGGATAATTCTCTCTCTGGTGTTCATTCCTACTTCACATACTTCCACAAGAGGTGGTCTCTGGATATACAGGTCTCAGCTATGACTCAAAGCAAATACTATGTAAAACCCTGTAGATTAAACAGCACTGATTTGCTCTGCAAACACCTCAGGTTTGCTGAGCAACTGAAGAACTGAAAATATGTCCAGGAATGCGCAGATGGAGCCAGCTGACTCAAGACTACACCCTAGATTACAGCCATCACGTGGACCATGAAAAATGATGGCCAGCAAACACATTGCCCATATCATTCAACACCTTATGAAGAAGATTAAAAAGTTTACGTCTAATACCCAGCGGAGAAGAAAAAGATTCACAAAAAAGATTTGAGAAAAATAGATCTCCATTCCAAACTTTTCTGTAGAAAGCAGGGGTCTCTTTTCCTCGGGGAAAATATAAATAAGTGAAAATTTTTCTACTTTTTTTAATTGTAGACGAATTCCCCAACAGGTAAAAAGCTGGAAAATCATCAGAAGTTGATGGACAAAATACTTTATTTTGAAAGTAACATCATCACTTTTATGCAACACCAGTGGAGAGAATGCTGCTTTAAAAGTGAAAAGCAGAGGTTGTCTTAGCAGGTCCTACTCTTAAATATTCTGTCAAAGATTTTATAATGATTTTTAAGTGGGGAAAAAAAGTGTAAAAATGATATTTTGCAAATGAAAGTATTAAAATAGTGTTCTAAGCAAGAGAAAAACTCACTTTTTCCTGTAAAAATTCATTTTGCCAAGTCATTATTACGCCTCTTTTTATCTAAATTGGATTTTGGGCTTGTCAGGAGGGAAATTAGTTCACTTTGCACTATGAATACCCCCCACTGCATATCATTTTTCTTCTAAAAATAAAACGCACCAACATTAGACCAACCCCTTTGTTTCTTTCATAGTTCAGCACTATAGAGACATAAAGTTAAAATTGGCCAAAGATCCAACTCAAAACGCATTAAAAATCAATGAGAAGCTTTGCAATGGGCTTCTAGTGTGGGTTACCTCCCCACTGACTACAAATGAAATTAATCTGTCAGGCAACAATAATACAGTGATATAATTAACTTGCTTAGAATACAATCATTTTAACTTTCATTAAAAGTGATGAGTTTCTTTCAATTATGTTGCCAAGATGCATTTTGGTTTTGGTTTGCTTGTTTGCTGTTGAAAAGAGAAATAAATCCCTTTTTTAGTTAATTTCCCTCTGGACTGGGGATTGTTCATGTAATGAAGTCCACCTTCCAGGGTCATGCTTGAGAATGTAGTAACAAATAGGGACATCTGTAGAACAGGGAAATAACAGCCATTTTCTTACAGGAGCCAGAAGCATGCACATTTCACCCAAAAGTTAATGAGAACTTGATGCAATATTGGCTCTGCCTGAACACCAATTCCAGTGGTAAGTTGGTATTACAATGAGAGATTGCACAAGTTTTCCAAAGAAAAATGGGCTGGTGAGGTAAAAGCTTGGGCCCAGAGGCTAGCCCATGGCTTTGGGCACCTTTGATCTGAAAAACTCCCTGACAGACAGGTCTTGTACCTCAGGATTTCATTGGGATTTGGAAAGTCAATAGTTCTCATTGACTTTCAGCGCCATGATTGAATTGTGCCTTCTCTTGGGGCAAGAACTAGAAAGGAGAAGCAAATGCCTCCTCTGCTGCAGTCCTTCCCTTCCCAGCAGAATGTCAGGCTGTTTCTGACTGTCTGCTTGTGACTTCTTTCCAGCCCAAATCTCGCATCTCACCAGGGTGACAGGGGGGTGCAGAGGTTTGCTCTTCTCCTGACTACACAAAGCTTCTCGCCTGCAGATCTTAATGAGAATTACAGAGGAGAGCTACACCAAGCCACAGATGGGGGAAAAGAGAATTAAATAAAGATGACAGAGGACCAAGTAGAGCTATGAGAAACTTGGCAGGTTTGATTCCCGCAGGTTCACAAGAGCATCTTACTCTGTGATCCACTGAACTGCTGCCAAAGAAGTCACAGGAGCAGTTTCAGCCTGGCCTGCAGAGGAGGAGAGGCCAGCTGGGTGTGAATTTCCCTTTTATTTCTTCCCTGTCAAATTTTTATGCACATTAAGGTTTATATTCCTCTCTCCTTTCTTTTTCTTTGCAATTAATTGAATTGAATTTCAATTAATTAATTGAAAATATCAAAATAAAGTTTATAGTTTTCAATAGATCACAATAGTCCAGGACAGAATATAGTCAGCTTTTAGAGAGGTCTAGATAGAGTGGTTTTGACTTCATAAACTAACAACAGATATCTCTTTATTATTTGAAAAATCAAAGGTGCAAGGTGCCTGAAGATATGAAAGGTTACACAATACTAACAGTTGGAAAAAAAGTCAGATGTATCTCTAAGCATAAACATCAGGCTAAATAAATAGAGCTCTTGTAAAGAACGAACTGCAGGGCATGGAGAGGAATTTTGTTTGTGCTGATCTGGAAGAATTTAAAGAAATGGAGCAGAGGAAAAAAGTGCATATATGCATTTTTAATCTAGGTGAACTTATTCTCCCTTCACATTTTTAATAGGTTTTTTAATATCAAAATCTAGCTTAATTTTTCATAGGGTAAAATTACCATTTAGATGGTAAAAAAATAAACCAGAAAAGTTCCAGTTTGAGAAAGCTGACAGAAGATGTTATCATGTCCCTGCCAGTTCTTTCCTGCCTCTTCTTCACCTCCAAAATATGACATATGACACATTCAGTCAAACACCTTCAGTTGCTCTGGAAATCTGTTTTTAGACAAAATTTCTGTTCATGTGAGAGGGTTTGCCTAGGTCACCCATATCTGGTATTGAATGTGCAGTTCTATTTCATTCTTTGAGACAGCAAGCTCCCTATAACATGGACAAGTCCTCCAGTGCATTGCCAGTGCTTTACCATCCTCTCCAAAGGAAAAGTCAGTGTCCTTTGCTTGGCCTGGTGTTGCTTTGTCCAGTACCCACAGAGTGCTGAGCTGTGTAACACACACTTCCCAAATAAAGGGACCAGGAACTGAGTACTAGTCCATTTTTGTAGGTGTGAAGGAGCGTGACGGATATCACTGCCATAAAAAAAATAGGGTATCCTTCCCTAAAGCCATCAGGAGATCATGGCAGATCTCACTTTTCAGCTTCATCCTCATGTTTGCGGGACCTGTCGCTTACAGGTCTAATTTAGATAGCTCCTTGCTGTTTCTTTTCTTTTCTGGTCCTTACTTTTAGTCCAACTCAAAAGGCAGCACTTACTCAGGTGTGCTATTTTGCAGTGAGTGACCCCTATTAAAAATAGAATAACAAGATGAGCTGGCAGAAGTGAGCAGAAACTACAGTGACTGGGCAATAACATTCTTCTGCCCTGGTGAATACTTGTAAGGGTGGAAGATACAGTTGACGTTTTAAACTCTGATGTAAATCTCTTCTGCTTAGGATTTCCTCAGGATCTTTCTTCATTCTGTGCAATCTTTAATGTATGTGATGATTGGCAAGGAAATGCCTTGTTATAGCTGGCTTAGTATTCAGCAAATATCCAAAGGGCTGAATGCTACTCTAATTAAAGCCTATTTGCCTCAAACTTCTCTGTGCATCAGCTTTCCTCTGTGTCTGCTCTTTATGCCTCGGCGTTATCTCAGATGTCATCCCACCCCATTCCTTCTGCTGCCGGTGGATTTGTTACCAGTTCAGCAGGCCGGTGTGAATTTTGCAGGGAGCAGCAGGCCCGTGGACTTGTCTGAGGGGCTCAATAAACACAGGGGTTCTCCCTGTGGAACTCAGGGTCTCAAGTGCAAACAGCATTGGGCTTGCAGCTTGGAGCGAGATAAGCGAGGATGTGGGGTGAAATATCCTGTCATTATTCTGCTCCAGGGCAAAGCCAGTCTCTGTGGCAGAGCTGCGAGCAGAAGGTGCCCAGAGCTATGCAGCCACTTGCAGTGAGGCACTTCATGTGAAACGTACAAGTGAGACGGGGCAGCATTTGTTTCTCGACATATTTGGTAGTTGGAGGTACAAGAGGGGCCTTCCCTAGGCAGGGCAAATACCACTTGGAGTTCTGTGTGAATTCTGAGTAAAGCTTGATTGCAAAAGGAAATACTGTCCTTTCTCAAATCCATTTAATCTGCTGTGGTGAAACTTGTATCTTTATTGTATTATCTTTGAAAAAGCCCAAACAACACCTTTCACCAGTATTTAATGTGGGCAAGAGAAAGGGAAAGCTTAGGATACAGGAACTACTATGATGATAGTGGTGCTGTCCTCCCTGCTCTCTGGCACCTTTTCTTAGCTCGTGTTTTCATGGGAAAGGGGGAGAAGCAGAGATCACCTTGACACCAAGTACCTGTCATGGGTTGGTTTGGATGGATTTGATTCCTCAGCACTGCAGCCACCTGTGCTGTGGCAATGTATAATTAAAGACAGGAAGATCGTCAGGAGCTGTCTCTTGCTCCCAGCTCAGGATTAATGTCAGAGAGGATTGAATCCTCACTGCTTTCAAGTCATCAGCTCCTGTCAGCTCTCATGGGCATCTTGAGGCTTTGCTTCCTCATGCTTTGAGGCCTTCAGGATTTGAGGAAGAAGCTCAGAAATTACGTCATTTATTCAAAAGCTTTCTTATCCACCAATTCATTAAATATTATGTTTTTTAAAAAAGGCTGTCAGGAAAATAATCCAACTGACATGAAGTCTTTAGGCCAAGTGCTAAAATTAAGTAATGACATCAGCAATACTGAAATGGAGAGTATATTGGTTTCCTTGTATAGCAAACTTATCTAGGTGCATTAATTCAGGCACTCCTCTCTACTATGCCCTGGATGACCTCTTCCCCCAGCTAAGTTACAGACTGAAATTTAACTAAAATAATTGAAAAGAATTATGAAAAGTGGAGGCAATTTCCTACCAATGCCTTCAACTCAGCACCCCAGAACACATTATCTTTCCACTATTGTTGTTTTCACACACAAATTGCTCCATTTTCTAAATCTGACAGATTAGCAGACAAAGCATGAAGTTTTTGCTGAAAAACAGTGAAAAATCATTAAATAAGGTGTGGGGTTAATTTCTTTCTGGGAAAATCTGTGCAAAGCATTATTTAGTATTTTTTAACATCAATCTACATTTGTGTACAGGCTGCAGGGCAGGTTTAGCTCCAGGTGTTCCATGGACACAGGTGTTCTCTGGCCACACTTGGCAGCCAGCCCAACTTCTCTGAAGACTTTACTTGACCAGGGCTGCTATGGGGTGGAAATTTCATTTTTTCCAGTCAGCTTTATTTTCTAGGCAATTACTTTCTACTTTAGTCTCAGAGTTCAGTGCTTAAATTAAAATAGAAGACATGTTTAAATCTCTTCCACATTTTCCTTTTTAGTTCAGTCCTGCTGTGATTTACTGGATGCTGTAGAACACAAATTTCTGGCTAGGAAAACCATGGCTGAGTTGAAGACGATGGTGGCTGAGGTTTTCTGGGAAGGGAGCCTGTCTTGTTTCGATCCAGCTCATACTTTAAGAGTGCTTGCCACCTTCCGGTTTCGATAAGGATAACAAGTGTTTAACTGTGGCACGTGGAGGAAATCAAGTGTAAAAATGCTGGTCCTGCTCCTAATTCCCCTGAAAAGGATGAGAGATTTTCAAGATGTCATAATGTTGATTGGAGAGTTTTGAAGTGAAAGGAAGGGTTTTTTTTCTTTNTTTTTTTTTTTTTTAGTCAGAATGTAGAAATGACATCTGACAAGAAAGAAATAAAAGAAATATTTTAAATAAAATACTTCATTTGATACTATTGACATTATTGGAGAATGCTCTTTAACCATTATGTAAAGCACTCATGAAAGCAAAAAGAATGGACAGTTAATTTTTAAGCGAAATAGGTACAAATCCTTCAAAAGGGAAAGAACTTTGAAATTGGATTTTTTTTTTCCACAGAGCTGCTTGCAGATTTTGACCAGTCTCAGACACTTCTATTCAATCTTGTCCGTTGTCAGCACTCAGCTCAATTTCAGCAAGACCACTTAATAGTATTACATGGGCCATTTGTATGAGAGGAGAGTGTGCATTATCTCTAAAAAAGCCACTTCAAAATTGTGGCACTGAGAGAGTATGAATAGCACTGCTATCAAAAGTCAAAGCATACCTTAGCCAGTCATCTGCAGTTTAGCTAGATGAAAGCATTCCACAAAACACATACATTTGTGGAAGGTTGGTACATGCTTATTCTAATGGCTGTCACATTTGCTTGGCTTGATGCAATTCATACTTAATTTTAGATGTCACAGTTCCATCCAAGAAAATAATTTCCACAGAGATCCTAATTGAAGGCACCAGAGTACCTGAAAACATTCCAGCAGTGTGTGAAGCAGTGTGACTAACATATGCCATTGGATTGTTCAATTTGTTCCTTCCCAGCAAGGGACAAGGGGCAGTGAAGCCATTCTTTTTGCTGTGCATTTTAATCTTACACACATAGAATTATGTTTATCAATATAAAAAGCAGGTCAAAGCCAATGCTCCTCACAGGGAGAGAGAAAGACAGTAAAGTTTCAATGCTCCACAGTTCTTGGCAGTTCCCAGAAGGTTTTTGGCAAAAAAATTGGTTGTTTTCTTGGATCTAACTTGGTCTTGCACATCTTCACTCTGCAACATACTCCCTGTTTCTCTTTGTTAAATTAGAGCAGACTTTGCTGTATCCCACCCCCCAGCACAGCTTGAACAATGGTGTGGGCACAGCCAGGTAAGCAGCACCGTTTGCTGGTTATGGCCCACTAAGGACATGTGGGAAGAGAAGGTGAAAATTGGAGGAAGGTTGGCAGGTGTGGAACAATTCAGACATGTGAATGAACCCCTTCAGAACCCCTTGCAGAGGATGCCACATCTCTGTTCATGCAAGAATCTACAGGCAATATGTGAAAAGGCTGGAAAAATAAACAAAATGAAGTCAGGGCTTTGAGACAGCCCCAGCATGGCTTTCATGCAGAAGAGAAGAGCTGGAGGTAAAAGCTGCCAATTCTTTCCGTCCATCACAGGAAGGCAAAACAGGGTCAGAGTCAGTGGGGAAAAAAAGGAAGAACAAGGAACAAGAGGTCTGTGAGACACAAAGGACTATTTCTTCACCTTCTAATTTTGCAGCTGAAGTTTATTTACTCCCAGGCCTTCCCTTGGGACAATGCCCAGAGTTACAATAACATCTTGAGGACAAGCAGCCCAGATGCCAAGGCACAGTTAGCCAGAGAAGCAGTTGGTTGCTCACCCAGGAGGCCAAGTGATGACCATTCTCAATTTTGCCCTAATTCATCACAAATCACTGCCAGACCCATTTTGGAGCCATGGGGTTTTGTCAGGGCTCCCTTCTCTCATGACCAGTAGGCATGTCAGGTTTGTCAAAAGTGGGAGCCTCTCACCCAGGCTAATTTATCCCTCTCTCTCTACCTGGATGAAAAATCACATCTGTTCACACCAAGACTCTCTTGACAGAGCCCTAAAATACGTGGGGCTCAGAGGGAGTGTGAGTTTGAAGAAAATTCCTCCTGCACAGCCTGCTGCTGTGTATGGCAGTGCTGATACCCACAAGAGCTCTGCCACAGTGTGTGTGAACTGGGTTTTTCCCTCACTTTCAATGCATAAATCAGCCTGTTGTGTCTTTGTCCTGGCTGAGCCAATTTTCCTGCCTTCTGTTCAGCCATATGAGAATTACTGATGGAAAACAGTGGCAAACCTCTTAAGAAGCTTGTTTGTTATATCTCAAGCTCCATTCATTTGCTAAGCTTAAACAGGGGACATTTTTCAATGAATATTTGAGTTGACTTTTAATAACAAACCTGGCTGTCCATGTTATAGCCACAACAGTTATGTTTGAGCCCTCCCTCACTGTGCGGTTTCTAAATTCAGGAATTAGTTATCCTACCCAAAGCAGATCAAATTTTATGACTGTGACAATAAAAGCTCCCTGCAGACCTGCAAGACTACCAGAGTCTATCTTATGAAGACTAAGAAACAAATTAATTTTCCAGAAGTAATATTTGTACCACCATCCAGAGCAACAAGAACAAATACATCTTTGGAGTGTATAACAAAAGATTGCTAAAGTATCTGTGCTTTTTATAGAATTTTTTTTTACATCCTTAAGATGTTTGTTGATTTCTCAGATTTATCCCTCTAAATAATTTCTGCTCAATATATCCCTTTATAACAACTCTTAGAGTATTGTGGAAAGAAAATTTCATTGCTCTGATTGGTACTAAGTTATACAGTATGTGTTTACTCATTATTTGATTGAATGAAATCCAGATTATGAGAACAATATATTTAAGATTCCCTCCTGACAAAAGTTTCTTTTCTTTTTTCCTTTTTTTTAAATGCTTTCTTAAATAAACTGGTTTCCATGGATGTTCCTGCCAATACACTTGTTCATTCAGGACTTAGGGCTTTATCCCAACTGGCCACTTATTTTTCAGTCAAAAATGGACAGATGTAGGAGGTCAGGATTTTTTAGGGTCAAGCCATAAAAAACAAATTTTCGCTTCTATCTCTTTCCATGCTGCTGAGCGTGCTTTTCATTTTAATCATGACTGATCCTACCATTTCTAGATGACATTTGCAGGAGACAAATGACAAAACTGCTGTGGAATCTGTTGGATTTCTCAGCACATGTGAGGCAACATGAGAGGAGGTAGCACAGCATGGTAAAATACCATTCCCATTAAAGGAAGGAACATAGCTGGGTTTATCTTGCCATGCCATTTGCAGATTAAATGAAAAAGCCTTACAGATATTTGAGGCCATTGGGTTATGCCAAATACGTGCAAACTTTGTTTGTGATACCTTTTATCTGAAGACTTCTGTAAGTCTGCTGTAACATCTCACAGAGGTGAAAGGATGATTCAGTGTCAGTGAGTGGAGCCATCAGCCAAAAGCTTCCAGATGAAATAAAGCTCTCTTTCACAGCAGAAGCAATGCACCTGTCTGTATTGTGTTTAACATTGCTACTAAAAGGCTGCACTGCTCTCAAGTGCCTGAATTTTTATGCTTGAAGAATAATTTCTCCTGAACACATCCTAAAGCCTCTGGAACTTCTCAGGACCATCCATGCAGGCTCTGAGAACTGTCTTGAATATGAACACATTGCTTGCATAAAAACTATGTATGCATGCCTTCATAAGGACAGATGGAGAGAAAAAAAAACCCTGCTCCTATATTTGTTTGCTTTTATTGCTATTTTCTTCTGGTGGCTGAAAAATTCTGTTCATAGTTGCTCTAATTTCATGAGAAAGTTATTACTTCTTTTCCTTTAAAAAACAAGTCAAGAACTGATAAACAGATTGTTTGGCATTTTTTTTGTGTGGGGTGTTTGGTTTCTTTTTCTTAAATTTAGTTACTCTTCTTTTACAGAAGGGAGAAAAGATAATCACTTTTTCCCTCACTTAGAGCCAAACTTGGATTTTCTTGGCTTTGCAAAATTTTGAAATTTTTGATGACAGCTAAAAAAATCCTGACATTTTTCATCCACCTCTACAGCTGCATGTGTGTCCAAGTGCTTTGCATAACTCTCAGCAATTTACAGGAAGATCAAATTCTTCATGAGTTGACAACTAGAAACCATTATCACCCACCGTGGGGTGGTGTGCTCTGAGCTCACCGTGCCCTGATCCTCCTGACCTGACTGGGAGACGTTGTGAAATATGAGTGAGTCCATGCTGGGAACTGATGCTCAGAAGAATTCTTTGTGTTCCATATTTTTACAGACCTAAGGGTGTTCTAGCCAAGTCCTCGTACTCAGAGGCATGCCAGAGGTTTTAGCATTGCCCAAGAAATTATTACCAGGCTCATAATTTGACCTGTAGTCCTTAAGAGGTAAAGAGGACACCATGGTTCTACACAGTTAATTAGGTGGTTAGTGACCTCCACTACTTAAATATTTTTATTTATTTACCACTAGACTATCCCTGGTTTCATAACTTTTCCAGACTAAGCAGACTTGCAATGCACACTTCTTTACTACACTGTGACTACAGAAAATACTGCTCTGAGACAGTCCCTCTAGGCAGGACTTTCTAGCTGCTTCTGAGAATCAAGGTTATACCTCTCTCAGGCATTTTTCTGTGTGATATGGGTATACAGATCAGGATAACCTTAATTTGGAGGTCCTTTGCACAACATAGATATGCTTTTTGTGTAAATTGTATTGGATTTAACTCACCATACTGCAAAAATTGAGCTTTTATGTCCTAAATTAGTTCACTGCTTTCTGCTGTTTATTATGCTGTTTAGGTAAGCCAAGAATGATAGAAAGTGAGAGCTGGATTTCAAGAAGGGAAGGGTTTTTTTACTTCTTTCTACATCACCTTCAGCTATACCCTACATGGTTCAAAAGGCATTTGCAAAATTCTTAAATAGACTTCCCACGTTTTTTTAAATGTCTTCTCATTTGAAGTGTTCATGTTTGAACATCTTTTCAAAAGTAGAAATGAAGAATCTTCACTCTGTACTGCAAGAAATTTCATCTACTTCCAACTAGATATGATCAAGCTTTTAATCTTTAGCCACAATTACAGCTTGATTCAAATATCATTAAAGCCAGTAGGAGTATTTGCAATTATTTAATAAGCCAGGCCTTTCCTACTTTTTAAAATGTTGAAACGATTGTCAGCTGCTTAACCTGAAGAGACATTCCAAATGGGTAAATTTCATTCTACTGGGGTGAAATAAGACCTTGGAAAACTGGCAACAGTTGTCTTTTCATAATAAAGTGCAAGATAGAGTTGGAGAATCAGATTCCCTCCTACAATAAAAGCCTATAGAACACCCTTGGCTGCTGGAGAGAGAGACATGAGCAGAAAGCAAAGTTTGTTGGTAAGAAGACCAAAGCCTCAGACTAAAAAGCTTCAGATAAAAAGGATCTAAGAGACAACTGTGTGCCTCAGATCTTGTTTTCATGGTGCAAATTTTGTTTCTTAGAGATATATATATCCTAAGATCCCTGGACAGTCTCTGAACTTTCCTTGTATTCAGAATAAACTTTCTGAAAACATCTTTGTGTGAAAGGCCAAATGCCGCCCAATATTATTATTTTAGTCCTCACTGCTCATTACCCATGTTGTGTTGTAAACATGTCATATTGCAAACTAGAGACCTTTACTAATGTTTTTGTGTATTTGTTTGCTCCCAAAATTCATCTATTTGATCAGATCAGCTTTTCCTGAGCAGTTTTAAAGGAAATTAATCTCCAAGCCCCTAAAGTGACTAACATCTAAAGTATTATTGCCCATTTGCATCTTTCATATGGGGATTTGAAGATCAATGTGTTACATGCCATAGGAGAGCAGCAAGTAAAGTGAGCTTCTTTGAAGGAAAAAAACATGGTTTTTTAGGAGAGCAATTTCTTGGTAGCTCCTTTTATACTCTTCTTGTTTTTTGTTTCACGTTTCTCTTTGCTATTTGAAAATGAATCTGCCTAACCTTGGTTTGATAAGTTAGCAGAAGTCAACATATGGGGGAGAGGGGATGAAGAGAAAAGGGCAATTGCCAAAAATGCCACAAGTTTATTATTGAATCCATAGCTCCTTACAACTTTAGGCTGTAAAGCAATCAATGTAATGTTTCTAACAGAGCTTTTGCAGCTGGCTGGGAGGAGCGTAGGCTTGGTAAATGAAGTGTTTTCTATTTGGGAAATTGGTATTTGCTTAGCTGGGGGTCTCATGGAAGAGTATGACACTGTCTTTTTGTCACAGGACAAGGACCTTGAAATTTTTCCCAGGGAGATGGGCGTGCAGCTGTGCAGTTCCTGCTGTGTGTATTTCACAATTAACAGGTAGGTGACTAGCAGTTGCATATGTGGATATTCATGGTAAATGCTCTTGTTTAGGCTGCTAAATGGAAGAGAAAATATATCATCAGGCAGCCTGATGAAAATAGATAACAGCATCTAAATGTTTGTCAAAAGTACAATTAATGCACGGAATCTGCAGAGCAATTCCTGCAGTGAGCAGGATTCAACACCATCAGCTCAAGGCTTCTGAGGCTCCAGAGCTGAAACTTGCTGCCCTGAGGATGATGATCCAAATCCTGCTGGGACAGGGCTGCTGTGCAGGGAAAGCAGAACAGACTGAGGGTGCTTGGGGCTGGCTGCAAGGATGGAAGTTGGATTTGATGTCCCTATGCCAGCCAGGGACTGAGCAGTAGCTGTGTCTGTCATCTGTGTACCCAAATTCCTTCCTCAGCTGTAGATAGCCCTGCCACCACACTGCAAACCACAAAGCAGAGCCTGTAACCGTGGTTCCAACACCATCCTGATGAACTGCTGACCTCGAGATGTGCATATTTTGGTTGTGTTTATGGCTAGCCCTCAGCCCTTAAGATTTTTTGCATGGTCTAAAGTACAAGCATAAAAAGGAAGATATATTTGCTAAACAAAGATAGGAATCATGGACAGATCTCTCTGCAAGGCAAAAATTATTCTCGTAGAGGCACATTTCAATCAAAACTAATTAAAATAGTTTTATATTTATTTAGATGCAAGTAAAATTAAAATTGCAGATTGCTGTTAAACTGTTAATCCTGTTCTTTGTGCTTCATTCTGAATTTTCTGTTTCAATGAAACTCCAAAAGCTAAACAAAAAAAAAAAAAATTCTGGTGTTTTTTGTTTGTAATTTTGAGTTGGACTAAAGAAACCAAGTTTTTCCTAAAGCATATGACTACATCTGGTTTTTTTAAAAAGCTTGCAATCCCTCTTTCATTCAAAACATTCTCATTACAGTTATGAAAGTCATAATGAATACAACTCTATATTGCATATTATTCAAATATGAGAAAAAGTATGTGAATTACAGAAAGTTAAGTGGATGAAAATCCTGTAGCAGATGCATACGGCATAATTTTGTTGAAGAAGTATCACAGAATTATATTAAAATACTGGAGAAAAAAAGACTTACACCCCCAAATTCCTAAAATAACAGAACTAACTTGGAATCAAAGAAGAAAGCTGCTCTGGGTGAATTAAAGGGTTCCCCTTGGCTGTACTGGTCTTTGTACAAGAATCTTCTCTCTTTCATCTCTTTAGCTGCAAGACCAGGATTATCTAAGGATCTGCATCTTTGGTGGCATGAGTGGCTTTCTGAAAGGAGTGTTGTAAGGCAGAGGTAGAAAGACTGGACAAAGTTCGCTTCTCCTACCCCCGAGAAAGCTTGTCTGACTCTTTGAATAACTGTCAAGTCAATATATAGCACAAATAAGTTATCTTGTTATATCTTCAGTGAATATCCTTGCAGTAATTCAACTATCTCTCACTAATGAATAAAAAGAGTATAGATAGGCAGATCTCAGTGGATGAAAGCTATCACTGAAGAGTAAGAAAAACAAGTCCTATAATAGCTAAATATTTCATCTACTCTGAATGAATGGCTTTGAAATGATGCCTCACTCGGAAACAGATGTTAGAGAGAAACTGAAGTGCTGGTAAATGTCAGCAGAGAATCATCAATACCTTATTTTTCTTGAACTCACTTTTGCATGACTTACCCCCTACATTTCCTAATTGTCATTACTTATTTGCTAATGCTGATTTTGTGCTGCCTCATAAACATACAACTTTCTTTCAGACCTTGTGGTTGACTTTAAAAAATAACTTTATGTATGATTTGTTTAAAATTCCACCCCTACTCAGTTACTAAATTAGTTAACTACTGATTCAGAGATATTACAGTGTTCCTTCCCAGAACGATGTTTAGTTACTCTCACTTCATTTCAGCCTTCGCTGACTCCAGGACAAAGCCAGGGCATTTGCATTGCTTTCCCCTGGGGGAGGTTGACCAGGTATCAGTCTCACAGCCCCCATCTAAGAAACACCTTGCTTGGCCAAACACCGTAGTGCTCGTGCAGTGTGACTTGTCACAGCCCTGACAGGTGCAGGTGATACCACAGCAGAACCAGACAGACCTTTTGGGAAACCAGCCAGATAACAACCTGGTTGCCATCCCTGCTGCTGAGAACAACACAGAGTACCCATGGATGATGGATGTTATCAAATTCAGGCAATATTTCCTTCCTTGTCTTGTTTTGTTGGTAGTAGAAAGTACAGTCTCTGAAGGGTGCTAACTTATTATTACAGTCAATTGAGTGTACTGAGTGGTTATGTCTCAAAATACCCATGTGAGAATATATTCTAACTCTTCTTGGGAGTCAGTGAGTAAACTCTGGCAATGCTGACAAGCCCATGGGGAGCTATTAAATGCAGAAATATACCTCTGGCACAGGAAATCTCTCAACCACAATTTCCTGAGGGTTATGAGAGCATTTTGGGAAAAGGATCATCAAAACAAGTCATCTTGTTTTGTTTTCCAGGAGGCATCTGCTATCGGCCAGTGCTTGACAGGAAGGGCTCCACTAGGTGGAAGCATCATGGAAATCAGGACTGCTGATCTCACTTAGTGAAGCTGAAGAGAGCTTTACCAAGCACCTTGTTGGCGAAAGGCTTCTCTCACAGCTTTCATAAGGGCAAAGTATAATTACTGAAGTAGAAGTTCTAAATAAACTTGTCAAGTATCAACATTAGTGATTAGAATTATTCTAGTACTCAGATCATTCATACACAGTTGATTTGGCTATCTTCTTACTAAACTGGGGTTTTCTGTTAAACTACCTCTGTTACTTGAAGACTTCCCTGAATTTCTCAATTATGGGAAACATAATCTCAAATTTTCTGATTTTGTTGGATCTGTAGTGTTGGTGCATACCCATGTTTTAGAGCAAGAGCCAGTTCAGGTTTTCTCTGTAGTCATTGCTGTAGACAGTGCTCACCTCTGCTAAGGAAGCAGAACCTGCTACTTTGGGAAGGGAAAGGAGTCTTGTGTGGCTTTTAGTCTCTGATACAGCAATCCCAGATGTAGTCAGAAGAAAGAAAGAGCTTTTCCAGAGATGTGGAACAATAGGGAAGATCTATGAAGCAGGAAGACATCTCTCAAGAGAATGACTGAACACTTTGCCCATGGTCAAGAGATTTAAGATCTGTTTCTGTGTGGATAATCACAGGTGTTTTCAGACATCAGATTTTGAAACTAGTTTTATTTATTTTACCCACATTGGGTGAATGTGATGAATATATATATATATGATTATATTTGACCTTTCCTGCAATTTTCATGGAGTTTACAGTCCCTGATCAAATTTTAAACCTGCAAACCCAATATCAGCTAAGCTATCTGGGATGAAATGGAGTTGTTCCTTCAGCAGTGCTTGTGACAATAACAGAGAATAAAAATTCAGACATTTAAGAATGCTCAAGCAGTCAAATAATCTTCTTGGAAAAAGCCCCGGATAACAAAGAGCAGACACTGCCCATAAAATTTCTACACTGTTTGTGTTTTGCATTTTTTCTATTCACCCATTGTTCTATCTTCTTACATGCCACATAAATCCTTCCAGTGAACTTCTACCATACATAAAATGAACTCCACCTTTTTGGTGGCATGATTATTTGAAGGAGTACTTGACATGCATCACTGTTTTCCATTTCTAAATGTAAATAAAGTATATCTACTCCTGTGCATGGTTTCCATTAAGATCCCTATTCTGATTGCAAATGCAAACCTACTGCTTCCCAAACAGCTTACTGCCTCTTGCTTCAGTACATGAGCTACTCAAGCACATGAAAACACAGATCAATTGCTTTAGATTCAACATCACTTCCTCCTCCTATATTGGTCTGGTTTTATTTTTTCTCTAACAGGTCTAACAGAGCTGAATACACTGTTTATGCCATCCCAAAGCAGATGTCTGTTACCTGAGCATAGTTCTGATTTCTATTTGAAAATTACAGAGTATTGTTCTGATTTCTGTTTGAAATTTATAGAAATTTGCTATTGATTTTGGATGGGAAATAGCTGGGGCTGAAGTTAGTGTGACAGACTGCACTCCTAACTAAGCAATTCCTTAAAATATACATCAATGCAATGAAATTCAGAAGTAGAATCAGTGACAATTTTCAGAGGCAGATTGTCAGCACATGTAAATGTTGGTAGGATGGCCACAAAACTGTGTGTAGGTGGTGTCAGTAGGCAACAGTACCCCTGACAGCCTGGACACTGCCTTTAGAACAAAATTATTCCCGTATCTGTAAGGGCTCAGTGAGAAGACATCCAAATGTTCATACAAAATAAAAAAAAAAAAAAAAAAAGGGGGGGTTTTTATGCTCCTGAATTAGCTTTGGGCGATTCAGTACCCCATTTCTACCCATGCTTCCTCCCCAAAAGTCATGTCTCTGTCCCTGTAATGCTTCACACACCACATGGATTTCTGTTCCAGGGTCCCTGAGGTGGTGCCATTGCCATATACTTCCTCCATCATCCATGTAAACACCAAATATATAACCACCCTGGGACTGTCCCTGACAGACAGGAGTGCCTCCTCGTGTGAAATTAAAACTTCATTTTATCTCCTTGTAAAACGTGGCAAATGGTATTATCTTCCTTTATTAAGTTATTTGAGATTTCTGGGGATGAAATACATGACATAAAAGAAAAGTTGTGGATGCCCCATCCCTGGAAATGTTCAAGGCCAGGTTGGATGGGGCTTTGAGGATCTGATCTTGTGGGAGGTGTCCTTGCCCATGGCAAGGGGGTTGGAACGAGGTCATCTCTGAGGTCTCTTCCAACCCAAACCCTTCTATGACTCTATAAAAGCCAGGACCTTTCCTTTGTGTATGTCTTGCCCATTCTTCCCTTCTCTCTATACAACTATTTGCCCTGTGTGTGCTTAATGGAGCAAATTCCTCTCTTACAGTCACAAGACCGAATTAGGTCAGAGACCTCCGAACCCTTGGTCTAACTTTGAGCTATCCTATTTAGTGTTGAAGCAGAGCTAAGCATGGATATGGACAAATTGTCTACTCCTCTTGAAAAACATGGGCTTTTATGTTTGTATCTCTGAGCAGAATTGCCATGAATTTTACACAGTTAATCTAAAATAGTCACAGGAACTGGCATGACATTTCAGGAAACCTTCCCATTTAATGGCACACTGTGCACAGAGTAAATAACCAGGCCCTCTTCCAGTCCCTTTTACAACCCACTCAGGTTACAAGGTTGGCTTACATGTCGACTTGCTCTGGGCTGAATCATCCAGAGAGCCTGAACTCACAACCTCTGTGACTGCAGTTATAATTTTCTATGACTAGAGCTAAACTACCAGGTTCATCGCCTCAGAGATAGCAAGAGCCTTATGAATCTCCTCTGCACTCCAGCCAATGGGAAGGAAGACACAAGCAAGTGTACCCAGGGCAGAAAAAGCCCTGGATCTATTTTTCCAAACGTCTTAGCCTAACCTGTCCCTTTTACTATACAATCAGCATCAAAAAATTCAGAGAACCTTTTCAACAAGTGCACCTGATTTCTTAGATTCCTTCACTCCAGCTCATGCAAACCTGTGTGATTTATCTCTTTAAATCAAGATAAAACAATGTTTTTCATTTCACAGACAGTGAGAGACAGAACAGGGACTAAAGGGTCCTGTGATAAGGGTGTTGTGTCAGCTGAATATTAAAACAGTCACATAAAACATGAGTGATCTACTAACAGCTAAGCAGATATAGGGTAAGCTCGGCAGGAATGCTAAAAGTCCACAGTTATTTACAAGTATATTCCTTGCAAAAGTCAAAAAACACTCCAGATGAAATTGTTCACCATTAAAAGTAGTCTCAACTAGGATGAGTGAGTCAACACTGTGGGGGGAGATTTTTGTCCAAAATTCAACTGAAATTTTTTTTTAGCCAAAATCTGCCTTCTAGGTTTTTATTTTGAATAGCAGGAACCACTAGGACCTGAGAAGGCTCAACTCCTCATGGTCAGGCTCATTGCATTTGCTCAGTGGGATCCTGGCTGCTTGGACTTGGCTGAATTGCATTGTTCAATAAAAAAACCTTTTTCAGGCATCAGTTATGGTGAGTAGAACTCTCTAACTTGATTAGAGAATGTAACTATTGTGGCATGCACTGAGAGAGAATTGTGTAGCATTTACTGAAAAGATTTCTTTTTCTTGAGCTCTCTTCTGCAGGGACTCACATACTCACCTGCACTGAAATCTCAGTTGGCTTTATCACATTTTATGAGCGGAGAGATGGGAGGCTGAAGTCACTCTCCAGTAGCTATTCCTCCAGTTTGGGAATGATTTTGAAATGAAACTCTCAGGGAAGAAACCAAAGTCCTTTGTAGTCACTGTCTTTGTACAGTAATACAACCAACAAGTGGTATTACAACAACATTACTCTAAATTTAATGACTCTGCCTTGTTCATCTCTACAGCAGCTAATGAAACATTATGAATGCAAAGAAAATAGTGTGTTCAGGCTGGTTCAGGATCCACATGGCATCTGAATGTGCTGCATGAATTATTCACACTGTTTTTATTCACCCCTGTCATCCCTCTCCCATCATAGACTAAAGCTCCTTTCCTGGCCTTAGCAGATTCCTCTAAAACTGTTCCCCTTGCACTGAGGAATGTTTCATTCCTAGTTTGTCAAAAACACATGAGCCAGGTCGCCCAGTAAAAAGAAACAGTAAAATATGAATATGCTCAAGGAAGGAGGGAGAGAGGGGAGGAGCTGACAAGCTTCCTCCCCACGTGAGTGACAGTCTTCTAATTTTTGATTTTTCAACAAATCACCGTACCATTGCTCCTTCCCTCCCATTTAGCTTCTATTTAGATAGCTGGATAGACTGTGTTGAGCTGCTCTTGAGGCAGAAACTGCCTGTGTGGCAATGCTCAAATTTCCTCAATATCAAGGTGTGCTTGTTTACGGTGTTATTCAGAACCAACCCAGGTTTGCATCAATATCAACTACCTCTCCTCTGCCTTTCCTCCAATCTTAGTTACTGAAAGTACTGTGATAATTGCTGTTTGACCTCTGTTACCCTTTTGCTAGTTTTTGTATCCAGAAAAAAAAAAAAAATATTAAATTTTGACTTCAAAACAAACATAATCTGTTTATCAGCATTGACCTGCTGTTTGCCTGTTAGCAGGAGGCAAATATTTGTAGTGATTTGGAAGGCACACAGAAAACAGATTGATAGAGAGTCAATCAGCATGCCAAATACATTGCTATTTGCTCTCATGAAAGGCTGGTGAATCTACTTTTTTTGTTGGCTTTTGTTTGCTTTTGGTTGTTTTTTGCTTGGGGTTTTTTTTTTTTTTTCAATTTTCTCCTCTATGATTGCCTCACCTACCAGAGAGCTGATCAATTTGTCACAATCTCATTTTCATTTCAATTACTGCAATGAAGGTAGAGTTTCTACTAGCTTATTTAAAAAACTTCCAGGGTTTCTAGAGTCATACAGGTTTCAGCCTGACAGATCAACGTGTATGTTATATACTACAGCATTGATGCTCATTAGACAAAAGCTAGAGAAAAGCAAGTAAACACATTAATTGACTGAAAAGTCCTTGGGCATTTTTAGTCAGGGAAGAAGCAAGAAGCATGAGTATGATGGGGGTGTGGAATATTTGGGATCCTGCCCCCTTACCAGGAACAAGTCAGAGGGGTACAATTGAGTCTGCATTGAGAGAACTTGAAAAAAAACTACACCTCTCTCTGGACTTATGGAAGTTCAAAGGTGCAGTCAAAGGTGCAGTAAAGCTGGATAGAGAAATGGGAGATAAAGCTTGAGTGATGGGAAGCCATCAAGGTTTTATGCCTTTGCCTTCTACGTGGGAGTATTGCCATATCCACCACCCTGAAGTGAGCTTTCCTGCAAACTTCTGCCCCCTTATTTCTTCATACTTTTACATCTTAAGCTATTGCTGATTTTGTGCTAGTCCCTAGCTGGCTCCATATCGTGTCACTCATTGCAGGTGTGCCCTATCTCAGCCTTGCACTATCCTTCCTTCTCTCAAGCTCTCCCCCCAGGCATTGTAACAGTCTGCCCAGGAAAGTGGTGGAATTGAAATAAAATCATCTTTCCTGGAAGTTTTCAGAAAATGCGTGGATGTAGCACGTTTGAGGACATGGTTTAGTGGTGAACATCACAGTGCTGGGTTAATGGCTGGACTTGATCTTAGAGTTGTTTTCCAAGAAAAAACTTTGATTCTAAGACAAGACACAAGTCTGATTGTAGCTTTCTGCTGCTTCTCTGGTTCTTGGGAAGTTTCACTGCAGTTCAAAATATGAAGATCTAGCAGATGGACTTGGAAGAAGGGAAAATAACTTGTCCTGCTAATCCTCCTTTCCCCTAGACTGTACATTTGCTGCATTATTCTTTATTATTGTATCAAGCTTCAAAGCAGAGCCAGAGAAACCAGAAAGCAGCATGCAATCATCTGTTCCAGGTGTTTTATTCCTGCCTTCTCAGCTGTTGTTCCTCCACACAGGCAGCAAAAAGAAAGTGACATGTTTATTAGCTCACATTCAGCTGTTCCTGATTGATATCTACACTACAGTGAAACAGCTTTTTGCAGCCATTTCACTTTCAGTGAAGGATGCAGTTTTAATTGTCATACTCAGTCCTTTGTCAAATGTTTGTGTGTTGCTGAAGAACTCAGGGTAGCACAGTAGCTGTTACGGCAGGATTGATGAAGGGCATGTTCTATTTGCAAAAAACTGACCCTGAGTTAAGTGACTTCATAGAAAAAGAGGATCTTGGCTAATAAGTGCCTAAGGACTGATGGCAAGAAGTAAAAACTGCAAGCATCCAGGGCCTGTTGTACAAGGAATTTTGTTTTTAGACAGGATATCTTTTACTCTGTTGAAAATTATGACCATATGCTCTTCTCAACCATTTTAATGAAGACATGTATTATGTTACAATAGTACTTAAGAAATGGAACAGGGTTTCATGTGGAAGTTGGTCAACTATCCAGATCCATCACAGATAATTTATATAGATAATTTATATAGTAAATATAATATCTTCAGATTCAACCCCTAATTCTTATTTCTTCACTTACCCTGATGGTGAGTGAGGCAAAAATAGAGAAAACAAAGAGCTGACAAAGCTTATTTGATATGGATTTAAAATATGGGAAAAATTACTATGAATGGCAAGACATTTAGAAAGCAATTGTTCTATTAAGTCTTTCACTCCAGTGATGTATTAGGATCCTGATGCATCAGTCCTATGAAAGTCTAATCACTGGTTCTCATCATGAAAAGCACGTAAGCAGTTGCTGAACTTTGCCTGTGAATGCTCCTGACAGATGTCCTAAAATATGACTGAGCTGAAAGCAGAATATTCAGCAACTAAAAGGCACTGTCCCGTCTAATGACCATTACTGATGCAAGAAAGAAACATCAAATTCATTCTAAAGTGTTACCTGAAAAGAAGTAGAAATAACTCATTGCTTTAATGTAATCAATAGTAGCATTAATCCCAGGAGGAAACACTTGGCTAGGGCAAGGGTGCATTTACAAGTCCACTGTAGCTTAAGAAAAAAACGCCCACTTTCTTATAAAATTATCTGTCAAATTAGCCCTCAAAGCAAGCTAGGCATTTCAGAGACTTGAGCAAAACTTGGAGGAGCCATAAGGGTTTTGGTAGAGGTCATGTGTGGGAGAGGAAGGGAGGACAGAGAGGTGTCTCTTTGTCCTGGGACAGATCATTGCCTCTGTCTCTCTCCTTCTTTGACTGAAGCAGCTGGATCTGCCAGCACAGGCAGAACTGTTGCCTGATTTGTTTTCTGCCTCAAGCTAATTTTGGTAGCTCATCACTTTTGCAAAGTGATCTACAGGACGCTTTGCTCACAGATGTGATTTGTACAAATTGTGACTATGTCAATACACTGCAGTGAACTGGCAAGAGATAACAAATGCAGGTGATCAGCTTGATTTTGTACTTGACTGCAGTAACAGTGGGATAAGTTTGCTGCTGCTGATAGCTACGTGATTCTGCTGATGGCAGTTTTTCAGGCAGAACTTGTGCACCGGGATGGGAGAATCAGCAGCTTTATGGTGAGGACAAAGGCAGTGGCTAAAATCAGAGACATTTCCTCTCACTAGCCCTGTCCTGCAGAAAAACCTGCCTTTGCTGGCCTAAGATAGGAAATACATATGACACAAACTGGCCAAGGTCTTTGAACTGGACTTGATAAAATGAAACTCTCTCAAGTCACCTGTCTGGGTTTTGCTGACACTTGTCAAACCCGTTGTTCAAACCCAGCTGTTTTACTCAGAGAATATTTTGTTGGATAATGGCATGATTTATTTGTTTAACCTTACAGGTCTCTGCTCCAGTGGCACAGACTATTAGCTTTCATCTTGGAAGTAAAGGAACATTCCTATTATGCTTATTTCTTTTTACATCCTAACCAAAAAAAAAAATCAACATAGAGGGGAAGATAAATTATTAATTTCATTTAAAGTGACCTCAATTTCCTCTTTTACCAGCTGAAATATCAGCAAGGGTTAATGAGACAAAACAAATGAAGCTCAGTAAATTTACTTAAACTCTGTTCATGTTGCTTAATCTCGACCTTTCTGTGGAAGTCAGCAGTTTAAAACCACACACACTGAATGTTCATAAGAAAAAGGTTTTAAAAAATGGGTAATTTTGGTTATTTGTTTGGCCAATATTTCATAAAAGGGAAGTGAAAGGAGGAAAGGTATCATCCTTCTTTTTTTTCAACTTGTTAGTCATTCACCATGAGCAAGAGCATGTTTGTTCTTCATGTCATGGGGAGAGGACAGTCTCAGTAGTGAGAGGAGGGGATCAAAACCTACGTGCTGCTAACAAAATTTTTCAACAGTTCTGAGTCAAGAAAACTCCTGGAAATACAGGGAGGTTCTCAAAAATAATGTATCAAATGCCAGAAATGTCTTAAACACAGGCATTAAAAAATAATCCTCACTTTGATGTGAAGAAAAATCTGCATCTCTTCCCCTCTTTCACCAGTTTTTTTTTCCTGTTTCTGCCATACACTTTATCGTGGGAGAAAAAAGAACCCTACTCACATGCTGAAATTAGGGCAAGATTGGGCTTTGATTCTGAGTATTTCAGATTGTACACTGTGCAAAAAATCCAGAATGAGAATCACGCAAATTCTCACAGCTCCCCCCTCACCCGTCAGCAGCTGACATCAGATATCACTTCTATAGGTAATAAGCACTCATCAGGGGTAGATCAAAGTAGGAAGCCAGACTAGGGTTATGTAAACTGCCTAGATGTGGAGAATAGTCAGAAGTCCTATCATCTGAAGAGAACTATGACAAGAAGCTGGGAGAGCAGGGAGCAGCTAAGGGAGCACCCAGAATTTCACCACCAAGGCTCTGCTTGAGGATGAAACCGGGTCAGCAATGACATGAAATCAAATTTGATTGTTGTGAATCACAGCTACCAATGCTTCAAACATCCCAGTTCTCAAAGGACAGTTGGCAAACCTTACATAAAACACTGTCTCCACAACTGGTTTTCTCTGCATCCAAGTTAGAAAGATGTGGAGGTCTCGATGAGTATGGAAAGGTAACACCACCTCCTAAAGATTATTAGGTACAGGCAGCAGGGCTGAGAGAGATCTCTGGGCAGGTACAGTGAAATTTCACACAACTGATGGGAGAGATGTGGGCTCTCTCTGCATACTGTCTCCTTTAAACCTTACCTGTAACAAATACATATTTATCATGTGAAAAATGGAAAAGAAAAGAAAATAGATCGGGACAATTGCTATTGTACTAATTTTGACATGAATTTAAAACATTTGACATGTTCATCATTACATAAGGTAGAGTTAAATAGCAAATTCTTTCATTAAGAAACCAGGTACAATGTGATCATCCAGTCTGTCTTCCATGCAGGACAGTCTAAAAAGGCTGAATTTATTTCTGTTTGAATTAGATTTTCATCAGTATATTTCAAGCTCCTTCATGCTTACAACACACATCTGCCTATTTTTAACACATGAGAGTGCTCTAGTATCATAGCAATAATTAAACAAATAACGTATTAATATACCTGTAAAGACACGTGGTCTCACTCACTCCTTTAAATCAATAAAAAAATGTATTACAGAGCCTTCAGTCTCTTCTCAAGTTTCTATTGTGTGATTTGGGGAGAAAAAATGGAAAGCTAAGTCAGAATTTACTCGATTATAGCATCATAGAATGCCTGAACCTCTGGAGATGATCTAGCCCAACCTCCCTGCTAAAGCAGATTCACCCGGGGCAGGTTGCACAGGATCACGTCCAGGAGGGATTTTCAGTATCTCCAGAGAAGGAGACTCCACAGCCTCTCTGAGCAGCCTGTTCCAATAAAGAAGCTTTTCCTCATATTAATTTACTGCTGAAACTATTACTTTACATTCACCACAGAAAACCTGATCACCCCAAGGGTTTTGATGGTAAAGAATTTGTGTATTAGAGCCAGAGAGTGTAGGACTTTTATCAAAAATGGAAGGTATGATTAAATAACCTTTCTTGGATTTTTTAGTTTTTCTTTCCAAAGAGCGCAGTTATGAATTTATAATACAGGATACTTGCTCACCTATTTCTGGAACAGTCTGACTGCCCTGACACTGTACCATTTGACCTCTTTCCTGGCTTTCTTTCCAAAAGTAAATATCCCGTAGTATTTGACACTGTTTCCAAAAACATTACCCCAGTACATTAGATTAAATTATTCCTAGATGCAAGTTTCTAGAGTTCCTTTTATAGACCCAAAGTTTTCTTCATGTAAGTAGGTATGCACCAGTGTCATAGAGCAACTAGGCAGGAAAAAAATATTAATTATATAAAGTTCACTTCTGAAAGTCAGCTGAAGAACTTCTGCCCTTTAGCTATGGATTGAATTCTCAAAGATGGCTGAAGCAGAGATAGGATTGAATTAAAACATCCAGTTGATAGATAATATATTTTCCAATTTTCTACAGCAGCATGAAGGTCCAGCTATGTCTGAGACCCTTCCTGGTTCTGAAAAGAAAAACCCACAAACTAGTATTTCAGCAAAATAGCCTTTTCTGTGACCTCTCTCTTGTCCTAAAATGAATGCAATAATTCACACCAAACACCCATCTACCACAACACTCTTCATAAATTATCCTTATAATCACAAGTCAAGTGACCCTGTGGTTTCATTCACTGAAAAGAAGTTTAAAAATATTTGCTTAGTAAAGCAGTGAACTGGAAAGATAATTCCTCTGTCCTTCCAATTGTTGATCTTTGTTTCCCTGTACCATCTCAGATTTCCCCAAACCTAGTCCATTGATACATTTAGAGAATTCAGGATGGCTTCATATTCAATTATTGCTTGAATCTTAAACTATTCTTAAAACAACACTGTACCAAACAATCCCAATAGGGTTTGCACCCTGCAGATGAAGGGTGCTGTCAGAATATACCCTACTGTATTCATGGCCATCCATTGTCTGGCATAGCTGACTCTTACAAGGCAAGAAATGTGTTAGACTGTTAATTTCAAAAAGAAATTATTTGGACAGAGTCAGGCAGAAAAGGAAAATAAAAAAAAGAACAGGAAAAGTGAGGAAGCTTTTGTAATCAATTGATTCAAGGAAAGGAATAAGCACAGTATTTTGCTTAAAAGCAAGTCTAGATGCTGTAGCTTGTAAGTGAAATGATAAATGAATGGAGCAGATGCTGTCTAAGTGTAGTCTATACGTTCACTTTTCCTTTTCATATCTTTCAGCACAGTGCATCTTCCTGTTTTGAACTGGTCAGACATCCCCTTGACACTATACATTAAATAATGAAAACTTATTGGATACAGATAGCCAAGTTCTGGCAACAAATTTCTCCCAAATATGTCTTGATTTAAATGGATAAAAAATGTCCTTTGAACCTGCCCTTTAATTAAAATTTGACTTTAAATACCATAAACATTTTCATAAAAATAAATAAAATCTCTCCTTAGTGAAATATGCTTTGGTTTTATTTTAAATTTCAAGTGTTACCTACTTTGTTCTTGTTTTTCATGAAAAGTTAGAGGGAAAAAGACAAAGAAATATGCAAAACTACCACAGAAACTGATTATAGAATATCTTTCAGAAGAAAAAGGTTTTTTTCAACCACTTTAACAAATCACCAGATCATCTGAAATCAAAGCACCACTGACTAGAATCAAACTTTCCACCACACCTGAGTCTAGGCAAAAAGCTACAGATACCACTGCTTTCCTTCATACTTGTCTAATACAAGCCCAGTGTCTCTGCAACAAACAGAAGTGTCTGCACCAAAGCTTATGTGCATTTTACCCAGTGCCTTGGTACAAAGGTCAAAACGTGGTGGGTTTGGATCACAAATTCTGAAATTCTGACTGCAGCATAATTCTTGATTGATTAAAAGAGCTTAATATCTAGACTGATGATAATTTACGACTTCATTTTTTTTCCATCGACCTAGAATTGTCAATAATCCAGTCTATTTCTAATGCCAAGAAACAGTTCCATAGGATCTCAGTCCAAAATTCATGAATGAAGTACAGTTGTTTGAGCTAGCTGGAAGGTTTCTCCAGAAAAGCCCATCTTTGATCAATGGAACGCAGTTAAGTAACTTCCAATATACATTAATGGACAACTTATTCCCTCCCACTCATCATTTCCCACACACTCATCTTGCACTGTAGTTTTTGTAAACTTTAGTAGCTCGTGTCCTTGGTATTCTCTTCAACCTCTAATGCACTTACTGGCAGCAACCACTGTCCCCCATCTCCATGTGCTCAACCAAACAAGCCAAACTTCTTCAGACCCCTAAGACAGAGCCTCTGTTTTTCCTATTTTCAGAAATAGTTCTCTCTACCTCTTTTACCATGGATTCATCTTTCTGAACCCCAGTAACTGGGTCTCATGCTGCCTTGCATTTGAAGGTGGTTTGCAAGGGACCTGGTCATGTGTAGATCAGTCTCTCTTCATCCTCCTTGGAGGAGTTTCTGCCACGGGAAACATAACTCTATCCCACCTCTAGCTTTCTCAGCAAAAAAAAAACCAAACAGGTCATGTATATAAATAAACAGAAAATCAAACAAACCTCCCACCACAACAACTCAACAATCACCACAAGTGTGTCTTTTATTTTTTTCTTTTTGACGTAGCCAACAGCACAGGAAAATGGCAAGGGTATTGTTAATGCCATGTTATGTAAGTATGCATGTATGTGTGTACGAGCAAATGGATCCATTTCTTAAGAACACTAATTTATTATACTCCATGATTCTCAAGGCAAACTGAAACTTGAAGCACACAGAGTTTTAGGTGTATGCCTGACATATACTGGCTTTCACCATGTACCCCCTCTGCTTTATCAAAAACCAATAACAGCACCCAACAAACAAAAAAAAAAATTCCCTGGCCTGACTGCTCTTGAAATGTGGTTATTTCATTTAACCTGTTTCAAACGCTGATACTGAGCCAGAGTATTGTAGCAGGCCAAATATCAATCATTCATGATTGCATTACTCTCTATCCCTGGGGATGGACATGAAGATTTTTATTGAAGTTCTAGGCAGTCATGAAGAATTGTGCTCTGACATCTAGTGCAGGCATTTACCTGATTTCTCATCTATCAGGAAAAATTCTGCTCTCTGCTGTCCACTGCCATGTGTAAGCAAGGCAGGGCTGATGAAGAACATACAATGGTGGGCAGTGCTGATACAACCCTTTCTTGAAGCTCCATTATTTACTCTCTCTTTTCTTAAAAAAAGAAAAACCCTCCAAAAATAGAGGGTAGCCATGGTGAAGACAAGCCTCTCAGCATGAGCTGAAGATAAAAGTAGTAATGTTTTTTTTTGTGTCCGCAAAGGGCTGGGCAAGAACTCTTGAGTGAACTGCATCATTTGTTCCAATGATGTGTTAACTCAGATACCCAGGGATAACAATTTATTGTGACAGCCTCATTTTTCTTTCATATTGTAGTCTCTTTCATGCAGACTCTTTCATCTTACACTTCAGCTCTGATATCTGAGTGCCTTCCAAGCCAGCAAGCAATGCCTCCCAGCACAGTCCAGTCTCACTGTGTTCTGCTCTCCTGGGGTGGGAGCCATTTCCATACTGCCATGCCATCTGCTGAGGCACTCCAGCTTGACTATGCTCTTGGATGACACCCCTGCCACCACATCAAATTTACAGTCTCAATTGAGACATCAGCATCTGTGAAGCCTATGTTTGCTCTTGAGGCAGTGTTGTGGTTTTGGGCAGATAAAACATTGCAGGACAGAAGACATGGCTCTGTGTCTTCTGTCAAACACAAGTTCTGTGTCTGTGTCAAACCCCTCACACCTCAGCCTACAGTGTCATGACCCCGCCACCACAAAGTCAAACACGTGAGTTAAAACCCTTTTTAGCAAGGCAGTGTTGAACTCTGAGCGTGGTGATGGATGCACAGACATTCCTGGGGTCTTGGGTAGAAGCCTGTCCTGAACAACTGGCAGGCACTAGGGGAGAACTTCCTCACCAGTTTCTCAGATGTGGAAGCATAAGTGCTTCCGCTGAAAAGTCAAACCAAATAATTCACTTAATGCTAAGGATGTTTTAGGCTGGGCTGAGTACCCCAGCATTAGGCAGAAAGATCTGAGACTGAACTAACCAATGTTTGTTCTGGAATGCCAACCAGCAGATGAGTGTCTAGTTTCAGTCCGTTGGGTTTTTTGTGGGTTTTTTTTTTTTAGAAATTTTATTTGTTTGTTCATTATTTTCCAGGCACCTGTGGATCTTACTCAGTAGGTGAACACACTTCAATTATGATTTTGACAAGAGTAAAACAAGATAAAATAAATGGATTTCACTAGGGTTAAAATCAACTCTGCTCTCTGCAGCCCTCCGAGATGCAAAAGGCCATTTTCTGAGCACTGGACATGATGGAAAGATAGAATTTCATACCATCTGTTCTACATCTGGAAATTTGTTACAAATATGAAAAGAGTCCAGACATGGCCACATCAAACAATGACACCTTTATGGGCTCAGGATGGTACCAACATAATTTGATAGATTTATTTCATCATTTTTGCAGACAACTGCCAGTTGTATCAATGCAGCATCCTTAGGGAAGATGTTACTCACTAAATACAAATAGAAAATAAAATAAATAAAATTCTGAAAAAGAGGAATTTGTTTAAATAAACCTCACCATGCAGTACCTGCAAGATATATACGAAGTCCTAGGCACGACAACTAAGCCTAGAGAGACCAGTGTGAACTTTGTGCTTCTCACTGGTGAGGAACCAAAGAGAAGTCAAGAAGCCAGGACAGCTCTCCTTCATGACTGCATGACATACCCTGAGGAGTTTGGGGTGTAATGGTTGAAGTCAAATGGAGCACTCCTAAAGTCTCTCCCACAGAATGCTACTGGGTAGCCTGTGCAGAGTTCTACCTCTTTTTTGTCCTATGACAACACTATATTTCTTCTCAGGGGTAAAAATGGGAATATGTATTCTTAATACCCATTTTTTTTTTCTCCTTGGCAGATACAGATTGAGAAATGCAGAAGAGCAAATAAGACCCTCCAAGACCTTTGAAGAAAATAGCTTTTAGAAAGGCCACACTCCCTTCACTAATTGTTTAGTATTTTCTCAAGGTAGAGCAAAGGGCTTGAATCAATAATAAGTTGCACACAGAATGCTAGACAGGTTAAGTAGACTTAGAACTCTTGTCAAAATACAGGACATTAATTAACATTATGAAAGGAAAATAATAGTAGTACCCCATAAAAACTGCATTAGGAAGGAGATAGAATAACACAGGTCATGTTAACTTATTGCATAAGGGAAAGGAGGGGGTAGCATTTTTTTCCGGTGAGAATTAAGAAACTATGTAGTTCAGAGGCTGTAAAGAGACCTCAAATATAGATCAGAGGTCTCAGATGGTACTGGGGTACTCAGATGAGGTTCAACTGGGAAATGGTGGGGTGTTATGTAGGTGTTAAGTCCAACTGGGCTAAATGCAGTTGCAATTGTGATTTTTATCCTTTGTTTTGGAAAAAAGAAGGAAGGGAGGAAAAGAAAAACAGAAAGAACAAAATATATAAGGTAGTAAGCAAGAAAGAGAAAAGAGAAATAAGCAAAGCATCAGAGATTCATCCTAGCCAGACCTATGCCTTCCTTTCTTTTTTTCCTGTCAGTAGATGATCATGAACCAGCCAGAAGAAAGGAAACAAGAAGAGAAAGAGGGAGAAACTGTACCTTCAAGGGGTAAAGGGTTACTGCTGTTGTATGTTCTACCACCTGTGCCACTGGTACCTCGAGTACTTCACACTAAGGAAAAGCAGCAGTATCAAAAGCTGCCCTTGGCCACACCAGAATTCAATCCAGCCTGTGTTGGAGTGACCTGTTTCGTGATCTCCTGCTACAACCTTGCTGCTGATTGATGGCTTCTTGCCTGAGACAGTGCAAGGAGTCATAAAAAGTTCTTGTTTTTTTTTTTCTTTTTAATTCTATACTGCTGCCATCAATAGCTCCACTTTGGATGTGCTGTGCAAGCCTATGAAATAAAACAACTCCCAGGCCTCTTGACCCTTCTATTATTTTCTCTTCCACTATCTTTTTGTGCCATGTAGGAACTATAAAAGAATAAAAACTCAGCAAACTCTCCTACCAGTTCATGGTGCAATCTAAGTACATTTTTATAGCAAATTTAATGTTAATGAGCACCAATTACTCTTGGAAATCATCATAAAAGGCATAAAAAGGCTGATACTGTATATTTGATGTACTCTGGAGGCTATCTCCAAGATGGGAGTGCAATTTGGAGAAACATCCACAAATTCCCTCCATGGGAAGATGGTAATTTCTGAGTACATGGTGTATTTGTGGTTTGGGTATGCATCACATTTATGGGCCAGACCAATACAAATCTTTGAGAGGATGAAATTTTCACCCTTCTGTAACAATAGAAATCATTTTACTGAGAAGCAGTCTTCAAGATTGTTACTGTAAAATACTGTCATTAAACGTATAGGAGATAATCAGTCTTTCTTCTCTATTTCTCAGCTGCACAGACAAGGCTTCTTTCAGAAAAAAATTAGAGTGGTATAAAGTTAATAAGCAAGGCAGAGAAATTGTTCAAAGTTCTGTGAAATTATTTATAAAAATAACAATAAAAATATTAGTACTACTACTAATTCAGCAACCAAAATTTCTAGCCAGTAATTCACACCACAGTTAAGTTAATAGGACTTCTCAGGGTTTTAAGGACCTACAGAGCTGCCAATGTTTTTGGGATGAGCCTGTAAACATGTTGCAAATTCCAGAAGCATAATACCTCCCAGACAAGCCTTTGTAGAAATTTCTAAGGAATATTTTATTAATTAAGAGTCAACTGTCATCAGAGGTAGAAGAGGTATTTAAACAACAGATAACACTTTTTTCTGTCTTTCTGCATCCTTACCCAGTGTAACATGGATGGTAAGGATGAACCAGCTGGAATGATTGCAGGGTGAGTGGCTTCCCTTGCCCTCAGCACATTATAATTTCCCATGAGTCATTTGGAAGATATTAACAGTCACGTAAGCCACCCCAAAAATAACATTTGTTTCTCCTGCTGAAACTAGTGACATTTAACTATAGAGGAGAAATGTAAATATTGTTGAAATATCTCCACCTCTGAAAAGCTCATTTAATATCCACAGGTAGCTGCCAGATTTGTCAAATAATAAATCAAAGTCACTACTCTCCAAATAGGAAAATGGCAACCAATAAATCTCCGGACAGCCATTACCAAGCACAAGTACATTGTATTTGGGAAGGATTCCATCAAACAGAACTTGGCCAGCAAAATCCAGTTCTGTGTTCTGCAAGAGGCTTGCTCTGCACGTTTCTGTACCAAAGCAAGTTTTCCTGTGACTTTCCTGGTCCAGCCTTCATGCCACAGAAGGCTTCTATCAGGACAATTCTTTCCACCATCCTGAGGAGCTTTCAGCAGAGCATCACAAAACTGTGATGTGTCAAAAGCCTGCAGCCCTCTAACTAAGAATCTAGCCTACAAATATTTAGGTTTGTTGTTATTTGTGATTCTCATGAAAAATATTTTAGTTTCATAATTTGCAAAATTTGTGTTTTCATGAACTATATATAAAAGTAATTATATTATTAACTGCCTTTTTTTAAAGGACGAACTTACTTATAACGCACAAGCACAGTCACATTTCATTTTCATCTTAATTTTTACTTTCATGAAATCCTATTCTGCAAAATTGGTTAAATTGCAATCTGTCTGGATTTGTCTCAAATCTCACCTTTCTTCAGATACTTCACATCGGTTGCTCACTGTAATGCCACAACCTTGGCAGTGGTTGTATAATCAAGATAACAAGGTTCTGTCTCATAACAAATGCTAGGAAGGTAACATAATACGCAGCAAGTAAGAATTAATCTTTTAAATCCAAATATATAGCATAGCTGATAGCAAGGCTTCCTGTTGAATGCTCATAAGCACGGAGGCAAGCTGGATTCTTCAAGGTTTAGTGTCAGCCCTCTTAAAGTCTTCTCTGTGCAGCTTTGGGAATATGTTATTCTTCAGAATCAGACATTTTTCAAGTTGTTTAAATAAAACTATGGGTATTTTCTTAGGAGGTAGGCTTTTCAGTCTGTGATAAGGGTTTGTAAAAAAAAAAAAAAAAAAATCAAAACTGATCTTGTGAAAGAAAATCTACGGACTCCAGAGAATGAATCTACATTAATGCAATTAGCTTTGCTTTTCACACCTACAAAGAGGAAAACCATATATTTATCAGATTTCACCGCCCTTCATAGTTGTTCTGTGAAAAGTCTCGGTTTCTCTTGTATAGAAGTTTCATGGACATTCTACCAGTTACTGACAGTCTACAAGAAGCAAAAATTCCAGAAATGTTTTCCACTATATGCTTGGTTTTTACTGGTTTAGCCCTTTTCTACTAAGATATGGAAATAGTGCCTAGAAATCACTTGGGGGTCAGGGCAGTGTATGCTGGAGTTAATATACACTATGACAAACTATGCACTGCATACTGTCTAAGAAAGAGCAGCAGCTTTTTGCCCTGCTGTTGAAACTGGATAATGAAAAGGAAACTGAAATTGATATCCTTCTGACAGGAGCTGCTGAGATCCAGTTTTCAGTCATCTCTGCCTTAACACAACCACACTCAGAAGGCTACTTTGGCTGCACTGTAGCTTTAATTAAACACACCTCTCAGTTTTGCTTTTAGCGAGCAAATGCTCAATCAGTGAAACCACAACCAAAACTGGCATTAGTTGACCATGTCAGTAAGAAACCCAATAGCAGGACTCCCAGATCTCATTGGCAGGTTTCAGTTTGCCAAAGTCAGGAGCCAGATTCTCAGAAGATTTTGGCACACTGGACACAAAGCTGTTGAGTGCCTGAAAGGCAGGAAAGAGCCTGTGGAAGTCTGGCTCCTCTTGGGCAGAGAGACTGAGCTGGAGAACAGCCCTTCCAGGCACACTGAAACTTGTCCTGTTGCTGCCAGCTCTGGCATGTTCAGCAGGTAATCAGCGTGTTCTGGCACTGTGGCTGTCAAATCACCTTTCCTGGGTTCTGGAGCGACACACACAAGCAAAACAACATAGGTAGAGATACACACACGAACAAAAACTCCTCTTGTCTCTGGCATGTTTTATCAACACATAAAAACTGCCCTTCATTCTGCAGAATCCCGACTCTGACACCTCATAGGTTCCTGCTAAGCTGCACAACTCTCAGCACTAAGCAGTGTTTTTATCACCTTCTGACAATTGTGAGCTCATGGAGCTGAACACTCCTAACTTGGCTCTCAACTCGAGCTGCCCTCTGCACTTTGCCAAGGCTCCTGTTAGAGGGCCAACACAATCAGCTTCTGCTGGGGACAGACAAGAACTGGTCTGCCTTTTCAGGAAGAACTTTTCGATCTGTAGTGAAATGCTGAATATATATAGAAAGATATATATACGCACACACATATTTACACACATATTAGAAAGAAATTGTGTCTGGCTTGAGAGCAATTCCTGATTCTTGCATTTCCTGACTTCTATCATAGCTCCTCACACAACAGTTTTTGTTATTTGGTTATTCCCATTTAATTTGGGCTAGGACATGACTGCTGAAATCACAGATAACCATGTCTGTGTAAAGCACTGGTTTAGATTTGGAACTGTTTATTCATTGCTTTAAAATGTTCACAATAATTTGATTTTCAGAAGCGTATTAAGAATAAGTGTTAAGACTGGAAGATACAGAGCAAGAGTACATTGCCTATAGGACAGACAGAAGTCCTTTTTCTGAGAAACTAGGATAAAATAAGGTAGCATTAAAGAAACTGCTATGGATTAGCTGTGCTGAACCGTCAGAAAACTAGTGTTTGAGTTCTTGGCAGGCTGACCATCCAGAACAAGAGACTGAGACTCAGCCCAGGACACAGAGGCCAGAAGTATCTGTCTCCTATTTCCCTCCATGAAAGAACAATCAATAAAAATTATCAAATTTCTATCACAATCCTTGAAAGAGAGGATTGATGAAGAAAATGATTGAGTGATCTAAAGCTGGTCTCAGTTACAAGAGTGTAAAAATTCATCAGCTTCAGTAGATCAGGCCTTCAAGGTTGTTTCTACTGATTGATGTTTCACTGCTGTTTCAGATGTTGCCAAATAGCACAAGTACAAATAAATTGCCAGGGAAAAAACAGATTGAATGGACAGTGTACCAGACCCTTGTGCATCCTGATCAGTCTCCCCTTAGAACACATAATTGGCTAAAAGTATTTTTGACTTCTCCTTGAGGTTGCACAAACATTTTTCATTTCATAGGTCACATCTGAGAGAGCCTCCAGAGGAAGTGTGATAGTACCTTTAAAGATTTGGCTCAAATAGAACAAATACAGCCAAGAGAGCAGCAATACACTCTGCATTGCCTTTTAAATATTAAGTTCACAATGTAATATGCATCAATTAAGGGTGGTCTGTGCTACAGGCCTATATACAATATAACAAACAATGGAATGAGATCAGTGCTATATTTTAAAACATAACATCCAAACAGCCATCATGCAGCAAAGCCTTATAGTGTCACTGAATTCAAAATAATATAAAACCATGCTTAAGAGATAGAATGATTACAGGGTTCTCCTGACAATTCCAGCCAGGATCATTTACATCTGCCTTGTTTTTGTTTTTCTGTTCTCTTTGTTATTTCTATTCCTGAAGTACAGAACAAACATCTAGTCTCCTGGAAGCCAAAGGCAAAACTTGGTGATTTATTTTTTTTTCCTTGGTAATAAAAAGAAAATCAAGAAAAGAAATTAAGAAAATAATATATTCAGATGGGCAGATATTTAAAATTCATCTTTTGCTATAGTCATAGAGGAAATTTAAGAAAAATTCCAGTATGATCCATGATCATTTTATACAGAGATTGACAGAAAGATAAGTCATTTAACATTAATTGTATCATCAAAATTGGGTTGCCTTTTTTTTTTACTTTTTTTTATATTCAGGACATAACCAGGTGTAAAAATCACATCTGGAAGAGATAAACTTCAGCATCCCTTCCATTGGTTTAAATGAAAAAAATTGCAATTCTGCCAAAAAAAAAAAGAGGTTCAGATATCCTTAGACATATTGATATGAAACCTGAAAAATTACATTGCCTTACTAGCTGAAACAATAGTGTTTTGAATGTGGAATTTGAAACGCAAAATAAGTTATCAGAAATACTTGAATTTGAAATAGAAACTTGATATGAAATCTGAAAGATAAGTTTTAAAAATCAGATTAACACACTGAGAAAGAAAACCTGCTATGTCTTTACTGTTTATCTCTGAAATCTGCCTCTGAGGACTACACATCCTTTAAGATGACAAGCTTTTGCCAAATTAAATCGCTTTGTCTCAATAAAAGAGAAACAGGACAAAAATGGATGGTCCTTCTTTTTTAGACGTCCAAACTATGTTCTGCAGGTTCTTTCTGACCTTTGATTTATGCTGTTACCTCTGGTTCAGGTGAAGCACTGAATAAGAATTTGTTTTTTGTTTTTTTTTTTTTTTTTTTTTTTTGTTTTTTTTTTTTTTTTTTTTTTGTTTTGTTTTTTGTTTTTGTTTTTTTTTTATAGAAGAAAGATTACAAGCTGCAAGGGTAATATTAAGGATTTCATTAGTGTCCATAAGCAAGCGTTTGATTTCTGGAGTTATATTCACAGATTCTTCACAGGCAGAGCTGCTTAAAAGCAACCCTTTCACTCAGTCCCCTGGTTTCTTCTCTCACTTGTCTAAATCTATCCTTCTGCAGCAGTCATTGGCCACTCTCCTTTCACTGGAAACTAAGCAAGCAAAGTAGTAAAAGTTTCAATATCTGTGGCTATTCACAAGGATATAAAATTTATTTTTGCTGTTCAGGCCAACAGTCCACTGGATTGCATTTCTACACATTGTCACTCTTCATTGCACTCCTTTTGAACAAATTATTGCCATGTATTTTTTGCCTTTGGTTGTCCACTTTACAACTAGAAACTATATTGTGTATTTTTCACTAGCACTTGGAATCGTACTGAGTAAAAAATCAAAACAAGCTATCCAACAAAACAAAGAAGCCCAAAGCAACAGAAACTTCTCCTTAAGAGAGTTTGCTATGATTCATTATCTGACCTCCAAGACGTGAATTACCAGTCACAGGAAATAAATGTTACATGGCACCTTCAGTGCTCAGAGACAGAATTTCAGAAAGCTTGATTTACTGAGGAGTAAAACAAAACAGAGTTTAATCCTTGATTAAAAGAAATACATAGCTTTTAAGGGTAAAGGCTCTGCATCAATTAACAGTCTCTGCTAGGATCCATGACTCAAGAGGAAGCATTTAATTTTGCCTTATTTTCTGCTATTTTTCTTCTATTTTTAAATGATTTGGAGAGGGTGGAAGTTTTCCACTGAGCAAATTTCAGCCAATAAACTGACAGTGAAGTGAATGAGGCTCTCTACATGACAGTGCCTTCTCCCAGTGTAATTGTCAGAGAACTCTATCCATAAATGACCCTTGGTTTCCATTTAAAAGCCTATCATCTCAGTAGGAAAAGTCTCTTAAAGCCTTCTGACTTAGAGGGAAAAAGCTCTGCTAGCTGGCCTAAGGGCAATTTCTTCCTGCTGTTTACCTCTTAGAGAGGCAGCAGCCCAAATGCATTGCTGTCTAGAAAGTCCTGCTCATAAAATGGGGAGGATGGGGGGGAATGGGGAAAGAACAAAATAAAAAGAGATTCAGAGCTGAGGCAGAGAGAAAAATCAGGATATTGTATCCTTTAGTGCAAGCAGCATGTGTGTCAAGAAGTGGATGATTATGATTTAACCCAAGATCCACCCCACGACAACCTCTACTATTTTTGTGTATACCAACAGTACAACTTACTTTATGAAAGCTCTTTGTCATAAGAGGCATTGCAGGACCCCATGGAAACCTGGTGATCATCACCATGCTAGTTTGCCTCTAACTTCTACTAATTCTTTCAAGCTAACACGACCCATTAAAATAAAACTCAGTCCCTGCCTGGATCAGACTTACAGCATGGGCTAGACCAGCATGTGCACTTGCTTGCAAGGTATTCTCTCACAAGAAAAAAGGACAGACTTTTCCTCTTCTCTGGAAAATGATCCTCCACAACAGCCGCAGCCAGCATCCTCAACACCTCCACAGAGAGCAGCAATCATTTAGGACTCTTAATTGGTGTATGTGACATAGACCCCACCATGAGGGATTACATGGTCTCAATAAAAAGTCTCCATTGACAGTAAAAGACATTTAAATGATATTCAGGAGAGGTCAAGCCCCTGGACAGCTTCCATGCCTGGGCAATTCTGCAGAATAGAAGGAAGTTCGGTTTTGTTTTCCTTTTGTGCTCCTACTGCTGATAAATCTTGAGCAGAAGAGTTCCTGAAGCCAGGGAAGGTTGCAGTGGCCATTACCAAAGTTGTCTCCATCATCAGCCTCCCACAGAGGGAGCTGCCAACAACAAGCTCACATTGCTGCTCCCAGCTGCCGTGGAGCTGCTAAATGCTTTTGCCTCTGGAAAAGCCCTCATCTGTCACACACAGACTCAGCAATGCTGAGAGTACAAGAGCTCATCCTGAGGGCAAGGAAACAAAGTGCCTGTGCCTTGAGGTTCCCGCCTGCGTCTCTCTTGTCTCGCCACACCACTTCACAAGCTCACACAAAGCCACTCATTCCTCTCCACTGCATCCCCTCTTTCTGGCCTCTTCAAGGGGGGAAGAACAGCTGAGAGCCTCCCCTCCCTATCCCAACTGTCCAAACTTCCTCCAGCAGGCTTTTACACCTCCACTAGCATGCCAGCAACAACCAGAAACAACCTCCCCAAAACCCTAATGAAACTCCTTAAGTACCACACTCTACAGCAGGGCTGCAGTTGCATTTCTAGGAAGCTGCAGATTTCCTTAAAGATGCCCATGAACCTTGTTATTACCTGACATAGCTCACCTGAAGATAAATGATGTTGTAGAACTGCAATCTGGCTAATCACTGACAAAAAAAAACCCAAACAAACAAACAGAAAACCCCCCCAAAAAAACAAACAAAAAAAATCCCCAAGCAGTGAGA
>VXBQ01006869.1:0-206465 GCA_013400175.1 Phainopepla nitens | reverse complement strand
AAAAAAAATTCAAGGTCAATGTATTTCTAGATTTTTCTAGAACAACAGCCTTGAGCCCAGCATCACTCACTCTGAGAAAAAGCTCAGTATGGAAACTGAGACTTGATAAAGTGTCTCAGCAAAGATGCACAGTTTGGAATAAGTCAAATAATTTGTAATAATTGCAGGTGGCTCATGCAGAGCCATGAGAAGAAGCTTCCCTTGACTCAGCTTGTGCTTAAGTTGGATTTCTTCCAAGGTGTTTGACTTAGTTCTTTTTTTTTTTAAATCAGCCAAAAAAGGAATTAAAAAAGTTTAATCACTCTAAGAATCCCTTTTAATCAGACTACTGTCTGAGTTTGTTTTTTTAGCACTGATGAATTAACCTAATCACAGTGTGATTTAGCTAAGAGTTTTGATACTGTAACATTACAAGCTTTTTCTATTAGTTGACTGCATTTCTTCCTGTTACAAACCTTGCTTACAGAAAAAGGTTGATAAGAGAGGTGTTGAAAGCTACCCCCGACCAGATTCATGAATTTCCGTGTTCAGACGCTGCTATTCTTATTTTCCAAATGGGCATATTTAAATAATTACTATGAACTATCCTATGACACCGGTGATTCTAATTATGTAAACCGACACCAAATAAGCAAATACAGTGTTTTCTGGGTGGACTAGATATTTCAAGGGGAAAGGAAGGTAAGAATCTGAGTATTAAGTTACATTCCTCATGTTGCCATTTTATTCTCCACTTTTTCCCCCTCCCCACTGGACTCACAGATTTTCAGCTGGCTACTTTGAAGTGCACAAGCTAATGAAAATTGGCCTACTGCTGAATTTGGAAAGAAACCACAATCAAGGTAAGACAAACTGGTTAATACAAAGTCAGATGTAACAAGATTAGAACAAGTTTAAGATCATAGCCCAGTGGAGTCGTGGCCAGAGAATTTTTCTGAAACCATATGGTATCTGCCATGAGAATGTCAAGAAATATTGTTCTTAGCCACATAGCTGTCTGAGGGATGGCAGATGGAAGAAACAGCACATGTGCCAGCATGTCTAATTAGCTTAGAGGTTCTTAATTCCTTTGTTGTTTTTTAAATGCCACTCTGTCAATATCTGATCCAATGACCATGGAAATGGAGGAGAGTTTCTCAACTGACTCTGGTAGGCATTGGTTTGAAACCCACACAGTTTATGTAAGAAAGTATTTGGCTGCTGGCTTGTTGCACGAGTCGTTTGCAGGATGCAGGGAAGATAAATGAATGGATCAAAGGCAAGATGGAAATGAGGCTACTTCTGAGCATTAAATGCTCAGGGATTTACTGTGAGTCTACAGTAAAGTGCATATTTCACCCTAAATCCAGATTTGGAACATTTTGTGTATGCTTATATCAATAGAAAAACACCCTGAAGGCTGGTTTCTTTTTCTTCCTCTCAAAAAAAAAAGATTCATTTTTTTTCTCCAAGCTAAAGCTCTGCTGCTTCTCCCTTTTCCATGATGTTTTCTCATCTCCATTCCATGCTCTTGTACACTGACATGCTGCAAGGCATCAGTGCCAGGGCTCCCACTTCCCTATGGGTGGATTGTTGTCACATCAGCTGCCTGGCTGGGTCCAGTTGCTGTACTTCATCCCACACCAAATTTCCTTGTCACAGGAAAAACAAGGCATACAGCAGAGGGACAGTCACCCACTTGTTGTGGCAGCTTCAAAAACTCCAAGAGCAGAGTTTCTTCTGCATAAGGCAATCTCTTGCTGTGCTGGTTCATGGCACAGCAGAAGGATTCAGGCCACCTGGGCAAAGATCATTTTCCTTTGCCTAGGGAAGGAGCTGGCAGACTGTGCAGGAAACCTCTGCTCCAGCGCAGTGCTGACCTTATTAATGGTGCCTGCTCATGCTGGGCTGGGAGATCCTCTCATTTTATTTATCTGCCAAGGGGAGCCAAGCTGATACCTGCTGCCCAGACAGCCCTCACACAACCCAGTGTGACCAGACACACATGTTCAGCTCTGCCACCCTTTACTCAGCCTGGCCATGGAAAGGGGTCAGTGATGGACCAGTGACCTGTGCGTGGATTACACATTCCTCAAACAAACCTCACAGGGGTGCCTGAGGATTGGAATCACTGCCATTTCTACCTCATCCATGTGAAGGTGCAGGTACATGGGCGATGACAGCACTCAGACAAGGTATAATAGACTTCAGCATAAGATTTTTAATCCAGTCCTAAACATTATCATTGTGCATCTTGGGGCTTCTTACTCAGCTTGGAGTGGCATTGAAAATAAAGTCAGGTCCTGTGGCTGGGAGCCAGCCATGTTTAGAGAGGCATAGTTTGAATAAATGCACTTTTCCGCTGCTGTGTGGTTGGGCATGTCTTCCTGTTAAATAAAGGAGGAACATTTCCAGCAAAGCAGCCTGCTTTTGTTCCATCACTCCTCTGACATCTGAAGTCTGTTCAAGACTGTCCAGACCTTGATTTGCACTGCACAAGGAAAGACCAGAATGAATATGGTCTGAATCTATCACTTAGGAAAAAAAGATGTCATTCAGACGCTGAAAATAGGGTCTTTATGAAGGTAGAAAAAATCCCCCACCTACAGAGCAGAGTGTTTGCTCACAAATGTACATTGCTGCTCATTCTTATGACAGGCACACAGCTAAGCTTGTAAGGTTTACTCATAATTTCTACACAAGAACATGGTCAGGAGTTCTTTCCAGGCAGACACAGTTTTTTGTGGCTGTGATTTTTTTCTCCTAAGGAAACTTCTTTTTTTGCTTCGGTGGAAACTATTTCCATCGCACACAGGTGCATTCACACATCTGGACTGGCAACTGCGCTGGGCATTATATAGCTCTTCCTCTAACCCTCTTGCTCGAGTTCATTAGTTTTTGTTCTAGAATTATTGCCTAATGGGAAGTTAGATTTCAATTCAAAACAGTGTTTAAAGATCTTACTGAATGCTGGTTTTCACATGAGTTTGTTTCACTTGAGGACTCTGCTTTGAAAAAAAATGGATAGGAAGCATCATACTCTACAAAGAGCTCTCCTCTGTTCCTTATATACTTATTTAAGTCTTTATTGTAACTCTTGCAGGAAGCTTCCAAAACTATAATAAAAAAAATTTCAGTCCTCATCTTACATTACATACATGCTGATACAGAACAATTTTGTCTTGTGATATAGCTCATGAGGAACTGTAGTCAAAACTAAAGATATTTTCCTTCCCTCCTCATATAAGTAAACATAGACAGCTAAACACATGCCCCAGTGTAACCAGTCTCTAAACTCTGAGACAGAGTATCTCCTTTTTGACTTGATATTCAAAATTGTACCATCTAAGTCTAAAAAGATTTTGTATGAAAAATATACATAACTTCCCAACAATGATTTATTTTTGAGTTCTTTTTAAATCAACTTGCTAGTTTTACGCAACATTTTCTGCTCCACAGTTTTAACCACGTTCATAATCCACTCTGCATATGGCAAAATCTAAGAAAATTCAGTCAGAGGACCATTAGAGTAACTGGAATGAGACACATTGCCTATTTAGCCTTATATATTGCTTGCAGGAATTGCTTTTTCTTCGGGGGAAGTTTTACTTAGCATGCAGATCTTCAATTATTAAGTGTAATGACTCAGAAGAAAATGTTGCTATTTTCTGTCCCCTGGCGATAAGTGACTTATGACTTCAAGCACAATGATAAATATCCCAAAGCTTGAATTCTGGATGGCAGTATTATTTCTACAACCTCGCAAGTCAATACAGAATTCCTACTTGTTTAGCAAACCCCAGTACTGTATGCATTGAGATGTGAAGTGATTGGCAAACACAGCCAAGGAAAAAGGGAAAAATATATAAAATTATGGAAGCACCTCACTACAGGATTGAGGAAAAAACAGTTATTTCCCTGTAGTTACTAGCTTGAAGGCAGGTGAGTCTTCACCAACAGATATAATCCAGATTGGTATTGAAGCATTTGACTCAGATGGGATGTAGTACTCCAAGGGATTTTGTCAGTTGTAGGGTTGAGTCCTTGCATTAGTTGCAGCTGTGTTTGAGATCAGGCCCTGTAGGTCCACAGAAATCCCTAGAAAATCTAGAGAGCACTCCACACTACCCACCACCAAACCTTTAAGAACCCTGCTGGAAAACTGAAACATGATTCAACTGTGGAGCAGGTGAGAAAGATCAGCTTCCCACTTGAAATGAAAAGTACCTTTACTCTTGAGGTTGAATTCATCAGCACCTGTATCAAATTTTATGCTTCATTTTCCCCAAAGTAAGTAGATGACAAACATGCTGAAAAAACCCCTACCATCTATAATAGAAGCTACCCTGCCCATAAAAAAAATTACTATGAGAAACAACACCAGGAAAGTTATCACTGTATTCTTTACTTCACACTGCATTACCAAAATTGATCTGTGCATAATTAATAGTTTCCTTTAGCTAATTTGCTTCATCTTGACCTTTGAAACTATTTATTATACAGGGAATACTCTTGCATTTCAGATAACTGACTACAAGCTCCCTGATAACACAATGAAACTGATAACACAATAAAACTCTTAAGAAACCTGTTTAATATCAACAAGAAGAAACACAATATTTTACTATTAGAAGATTCTGTGAGAGCAAACAAAGAAAATAAGTTTTCTATTGGACAGGAAGACTTCAGATCTTAAAAAGATTTAAGATCAGCTCCAGGTACATCACTCAGTTCCTCTGGCAGCAAAGCAGGGATCCCACATCCGTAAAAGTAAATGAATTATGGAAATGATCAATGCAATGCAGTCCTGATGTGGCAGGTGTCCAGATCAGGCTCTGTGTACAAAGATCCATGAGGTCACTAGTGCTCAAGAGTGGGCCATGGGGGGAAATTTTCAATAACTTCACTCAGAAAGCACACTGGTAATAAACTTAACACATATCAGAAATGTCATATCTCTTTCATGCTACTTTGAAAATACCGGTTGGTTAAGAAATTTCTGTTTACTATTCAACAAACAAACAGCATCTGACTACATCAGAACCAAGAGCAATAAGCAATAAATCACAGCAGCAGTCAGGTTAACAGAATTGTTGAGGAAAGATGGCATCTGTGCTGCAAAGGGACATATTTCCAGATGCCATCTCCTCAGGAGATGTTCTGGAACACATGAAGTGAATGATGAAAAGCATCAATGCTTATCAACTTGGGTTGATCACAGACCGAAGAACTATTTCAGAAAGGGCTGTAAGGTTTGGAGAAGAGGTTGTGGAAATGACACCATGCTCTAAGGTTTCCTAGAAGCAAAAGCACAGGAAACATGGTTGCCAAAGCAGGGCACTGAGACTCACTACAGGTTCTGCGAGTCCTGGGCCACAACCCACAACTCTTTCAATGCGTTGATTCTGAGCTACAACAATGCTTACAGCCAGAGACTTCAGTGATTCTAACCCAAGCACACCTCTACAGAAACACAGATGCAGGTATCCAAACAGACCTCTCTAGATAGTTGTATATGAAGACATCAACATCTGCCATAAAAATACAGTGGAAGCATCCCACTGCTGCCTGAAAGGCCTGGCCAGGCACAGGTTGGAAATCTGCATAGACATAGGAATTACAGGTCTCCAGCACAGGCAGGATACCCTGTTCCATCCTAAGCATAAAAGAGGTAGATAAATGTCTTTTGAGACGTACATAGAGGTGGATATGTTGACCGCATGGAGAAACATATTTTGCAACCTGGACTTAAAGAAAGATTGCAGACTAAACCATTATTTTTCATGTGATTAGAATAAAAATTACTGTGCAGAACCATTGAGTCTGGATCTGATCCAGCTGGGGAAAGTGCATAGATTCTTAAAACCACAGGATACCCTGAGTTGGCAGGGACCCACAAGGGTCATAAAGCTTAACTGCCAGCCCTGCACAGGACCACCCCCCAGAGTCACACCATGTGCCTGAGAGCATTGTCCAAACACTTATTGAGCTCTGTCAGGCTTGGTGCTATGTCCACTGCCCTGGGGAGCTGTTCCAGTACCCAGCCACCCTATGGGGGAAAAAACCTTTCCCTGTTATCCAACCTAAACCTCCCCTGACACAGCTTCATGTCCTGTCACTAGACACCAAAGAGATCAATATCTGACACTCCCCATCATGAAGAAGCTGTAGGGTGCTATGAGGTGTCACCCTGGTCTCTGGTTGAGGCTGAACAAGCCAAGTGACCTCAGCTGTTCCTTGTATGGTTTCTTCTCCAGACCCTTCATCGTCATCATAACTCTCCTTTGGATGACTTCTATTAGCTTCATTTCTTTCATAAACTATGGTGCCCAAAACTTAGCACAGCCCAACACTCAATCATACTCTGAAGAAATACTGTTATCTATGTCTTTTGTCCTAGAAATAAAAACCAAGCCCAAACCAACAAAATATTAAAGGCCTGGATACCATCATGGAGGTCTGAACAAGAAAAAAAATCTCTGCTTAGGATGAAAATGATGTATTAGATAATAGTAGGAGGGAAAACAGTAGGAGCATTGCATAGCTTTGAAATAAAAATGCATCAAAAGAATATTTCTAGTTCTTCTCATTTTGGAGGGAAATAAATATTTTAATTGTGTACATTGTGGTGCAGCAGAAGTTGCCTTGCAGTGCAGGAAATATTCTTCAAGGAAAAAATGGATTCAAAAGACCAAGGAATGAAGAAGAAAAAGCCAACAAGGAAAACCAAAACAAACCCTGAATAGAGCCTTAATTATCCATGTTGAATAAGATGCTCCCTGGCTGCTTTTGTTTAACATAATTTTAAGGCAAAGTTCTTTAAGTGTTGTGGAGAGAATGTAGATGATAAATCAGGCTGCTCATTAACTGCTGTAATGTTGAAATAGTTTGCATTTCCTGTTCAGGTCCCAGTTTAGGCTTTTTTGTATGTATGTTAGTGATTAACCTCTGCAGGGAAAATGGAGGGGGCTAAATGGATAATCCCAATTAAATATGACAAAAACATTTATCAGCCTAACAGTACATCTTTTCTCTCCCTTTCCTTGGGCAGTACATAGTTGATCTCTGCAGGAAGGAACCCTCCAGAAGATCATCTGGACATCAGCAGTTTTGATTATGAGAAAGATGAGTACAGCTGTACAAAGGGCTTGCCTGCTGTCTTTACAGACAAACTGCAAGGAGTTTGACAGTATTCTGAAGGCTGTATTAAAAAGCACCACAATGGCCACATCTCTGTGAAACATCGCTTTACTTGGGACAAAGTACATGATATTTTGAGGGAAAATGGTTTTTTTGACACTGTACATGAACACAGCTTCTGGCCATGGAAATGTGGCATTCTTTGCCTCTCAAAAAGCCCCACTCCCTTAACCACAACACTACTTCTTGCACAGACATCTGATCCTGTTTGACAGCAAGGGGACTTGCAACAGGTAAGCTTTCAAGATCTATTCTAGTTCTACTTTTCCATTTTTTGTCTGGTAGAGAAGATCAGGATGTAAGTTAGCTCATCAGTATGAAATTCAAATAATTCTCTGATGTTCATCACAAACCCCCTGGAAATGAAAGGCCAAACAGACTCTTAACATTTAAATAGGTCCCTCCCTGCCTAATTGCAATGAAAAGATATTTGTATGAATTGAATTTCTTTCTGGTTTAAATCTCTCTTGGATTCATTTTCAGGGGATTTTGTGCTAGATCTTAATATCTAAAAAAAAAAAAGTTCTTGTGATGGTGTTTGATTTTTATCATCTGTTCTTATGGCATGGTTGCCATGCTCCTCCAGTGTACTTCACCTCTGTGGGCTCATTCAAGGGCATTGGGGCAGACCCCAATCTAAGCATAGAAGTGATGTTTATGGCTACACACAGATTAAAGCTAAATGTCAAAGTACAGAAGGAGGCATTGTAAAGGGTAAGTATTAAAAAAGTAATAACCCAGCAAAAAAACATGCTTGGAGCAGGTGAACAGTTTCACTGAAATCCCCCTTGTATCAAATTGTACACTTTTGCCCTTTGCTCAGTGTGGGTGGGAAGAAATAAATCAGAAAATACTTGAGGGCAAAAAACACAAAGATTCCTCCATTTTATTGTAACCAACACATTCTCATATCTTAAATCTAGCTCAATGTTCTTTCCACTCAGTTACCAGTGAATATAGCAAGAAAGAAACTATTCTACGCATGTCACAGAAAATATAAATAAGAAAGTAGTTGTTTTTTTTCTAGACAACAACACTTTAAGTGATATTTTGTGGGACTGTCTGAGTCTGGGCACAAAGAACCAAAGATAGGACTCTAATGAGGATTCATTTACTTTGTGGTAAAGAGAAGCAGAGAGAACCAAACGAAGGGAGATAAGACAATGGTTTATGGCTCAAAAGAGAAATGAAGAGGAGGTATAGCAAGAGAGGGCTGCAGACAAAGCAGCAGAGAAGTCCTGCTCTAATAATCAAACCATAACCAGAAGGTGAAACCTTTATCTAATGAAACCAAAATTTTCAATTACTTCTTAGACTTATTTATTGAAGAATGGTTGGACGGCCGATTATTCCTCAGACATTCCGAGACACCTCCCATTATAATTCTCCTGTTGAAGAGAAACTTTTCAGAAGTTCAGTCCTAGTCACATCTTCCCTCCAGCATGAGCCATACAGCTCTTCCACAGGAGCTACCAAAGCAGGTAAGGAGTCTCCAGCCAGCATCTAAAGAGCCAAGGAAAAGTGGCTGAGAGCCCCAACATGACACTGCTCTGTCTCTGCAAAACACCTGCTCTCAGCATGCCAGCTAAGGGAACCCTGCTGTCAAGAAAGTTGCCTGGTTTCAAGGAAAGAGGCTACTCACTGCACTGGCACAGGATTTCCCTGATATTTCCAGCAACTTAGTCTCCTTATCTTATCTTTCCTCATCTAGAAGAGTGGGTCAGTAATTTCACTTTTATTTATTTTGCTTATTCTGATTAAAAGTCCAAGACAATCATTCTTTCCTTCACTGCACTTAAATCATGTAAAATTCAGAACATGTTTTTTTTCTGAACGTTGAGGCATCTTTCAGCTTTTTACTGCAGACATAAGGGCTGAGAACTTGATGGGGTCTTTCATGAAAGACAGGTCATATAGAGCTTTTAGGGTCACCTCTCTAAAGAGGCAGCCAGTATTACATTGCCAATAATAAACCCACAACAATTTTGCTGTGTTTACAAACTTAAATTTTTATTCACTTTAAAGCTTGTAGATGCTATTTTACAGTTACTGCAAAACACTAAGCTTCAGATTTTCAAGGCGTTGCTCCTGAACCTCTGCTTCTCCCTCATCTCACCATCACTCTAGTACAAAAACAACCTGCATGGAGCTAAGCTTCAAGCATAAAAACAGTGCTTTGAACCAAGAGATTCTGAAGTAGAAACATTCTTGTTATTGTATCTACAGACCTCTACCAAAGAGGAATGTTTTCCCTCTGCCTTCTGTGTGTTCAATGGAAAACATTAGAAGAGAATGGAGTCCCCAGAGGTTTTGAGCACATGATAGGATGGACTAACTGTGACTGCTGTGAAAAATACAAACAATGGGATTATATTCATTTACCCCAAGGCAAAGGAGAGGTCATTCCAAATTTACCAGGATGTAAGAATACAGATAAGCATGTTCTGTAAAAGTTACTGAAATATTCTGGAAAGGATTTTTTTGGCATCAAGAAACCCCACCTACACTTACTGGAGGGATTTATCATGTCCTTAGATCCATTCTACACTACAAATCTTCCAGATGAGCTGGTCAAGATGAAATTTGAAGATGAAGACAGAGGGGTAAAGCATAAATGTTCTGATTAGTTGTGTCCAGAATTCACCTAATAGGATGATTTTTTTTTTTCTTACCATAAATCCTAGTAGAGGTCACAGCTATTCCCAGGCAAACAGACTTGTTTTAGCCTGGTGCACCTCTGAATTCTGAGAGCTGTAAAGCCACACAAACACCACAGCCATATTTAACGACAATAGAAGACACTTTGTGGAAAGCTCTGTGCTGCTGTAGCCAACGGAGAGAAACTGACATTTCTAGAGAGCATCGCTTTTTATATCAATCTAGTAGAAATTTAAATGATCATTTGGAGGTTGGTGATGACCTAGCTCCATCTTCACATCAGACAGAGGCAAGTGCAACATTTAAACTGAACTGGGTCCTAAATTTTTTACTCTCCCTGACTCATGTGACAGGTAACTTCTCACTGAATTTTACCACTGAGGTGCCTGGAACCATAATAATGTTTTCTATAATAAATGAAAAACTATGAAGCAATATATTGTCTGACTCCAGCAGCGTCAGACAATATATTTACTTTCCAGGCTTGATTTTTTTTTTTTAAATGTTATGTAGTAGCAGGGATTATGACATAGGAATCCCTCCAGGTAGTAAATTGCACATGTTTGTTATGCATGAATGTAGAAGACACAACTTCATATTCTTGGTTTGAACCATAGAGTTAAAATTCCTTTTCTTAATGAAATATTCTAATCCTGAAGTTACTTGCTTTCCAAGTGAGTTGGGGATGTTCTGCCTGAAGAGACAGCTTGAGGAGAAATTAAAGGTCTTTCAGTACTGAAAGGGGCTACATGAGATGAAGAGGGGCTTTTTAAAAGGACATGAGTTGATAGGAAAAGGGGCAATGTCTTTAACACTGAAAGACAGTAGGTTTAGATTAGCTAATAGGCAGAAATTCTTCACTATGATTGTGCTGAGGCACTGTCACAGGTTGCCCAGAGAAGCTGTGGAGGCCCCATTCCTACCAGTGTTCAAGGACAGGGTGGATGAGGCTCTGAGCATCCTGGTCTAGTGGGAAGTATCCCTGCCCATGGCAGGGGAGTTGGAACAAGATGATCTTTAAGGCCCCTTCTAATCCAAACCATTCTATAACATCTTGTGTTTGAGTGAGAAACTCCATCCAAGGTCAAGTTGGGAAAAACCCAAAACCAACACAAAACATTTTCTTACAAAATGCCCAGAACGCTAAGACGTTCCTAACCAATTCCAGCTTTAATGGCATCTCTTGACCCTTTGAGTCAAATGACTGGCTCCACTGTGACTTTAGCTGTGTGAAAGGTCTTTGGAATTCAGATAGGTCAACCAGCTCAGAATGCTCCATGTGGAGAAGAAACTTAGAATAGCACAGAGGCATTCCTGCAAAATTAATCACTGATCCCTTTGCACATATTCCCCATCAAAACCAATAGTTTTAATAGTGGCTTAAGTGGCTTTTGGTGGGAAAGATACTTGTCCTGTTATCTCCAGAGTTAAGTCATTTCACAAATAGTAACAAATAATAACACTTGATGCTCAACTCAGTGCTAGAGCAAGGAACTTGCCCTTTTTATCCGCAAAATAGACAGGAATTCACAGTCAATGTTATAACTTCCTATATATAACAAGTCACAGATTTATGAATGAAGACAGTTTGGATAAGATGAATAATAACCTTTGCAGGATATAGCATAATAAATTTACAACCCAACTGCCACTTTTACAGGTGAGCTGTCTCTTTTTATGATGGAGAATAGGATGCACTCGGACAGAGTTCTGTAAGTTCACATGTTAATGTATCTTTTTTAATGGAGTGTCCTAATAATTAAAAAAAAAGTAAATCTGCCTGTAAAGTTGTCATTTGGAATGCTATTACTTCAGAGGTTGCAGTGCAGAGGGAAGACAGCCCTCCACTATTGAGCTGCTTCAAAACTTCTGTGAAAACAGTTACCAGGGTTCCTTTTGTTTGTTACCAATCTGTCACTGTTTCTAACCCTTTCCCCCCTTCACAGCCTGCACAGTTCAATACTAAATCTTTCCCCAAAGGGATCCACAGAACCAAACTCACTCTCTGCTCCTCTTATATTGAGAAAAAAAAAATACCATTTCACCCATCTCCAGTGCCCAAAATGTTTCATTACAGCCAGATGTATCTGCCAAAAGAACCTTTCAAGCTACATGCCTCTGAGTCTACAGGTGACTATACAAAGTAATAAAGAGCCCAGTTTTATTCTCTAATCATCTTGTCTAGAAAAATATGTTTTAGTTCATACACTTACTGCTTTGACTTTTTTCTGTAGAAGTATCACACATAGATGCAAGGAAGAAAGGAATTTGCCCTCTATTTCAACTGAAGTTTCATTGCAAAGAGTGGTGTCAGAAGCTGAGATTGAAGTCCAGAACCACTGTTATTCCTAAGCTTAGCATCTTCATAAATGGTTTGAAATAAAATTACATGTTCTTGTTCCAGTATTAATTTAAAAGTTGATGTATCAAAATATTTGCATTACCTTTTTTATAGATATAGTAATAAAAATTGGTCTAAAAACAATAGGTCCTATGACATTTTTGCATTCGGCCATTTTGCTAATTAAGATATTCTGCTTCTCACATTGCTAAAATGATACAAAAATAATAATACCCCTCCCCCCAAACTGTTTGCCAAGTTTTAATTACAAGATTATAGGGCTGGAATTCTTCATTTTATTTGCTGCTAGATTTAGCAAGTAAGTGGCTATCTAAGCTTCCTTTCCCAAGCTCTGTTCTGCTATGTAACACACTGTCCCATGATCCCTTATTTTTGACTTTATGCCAACAGTCAGGAATGTATGAAAACCAAGAGCTGTGGAAGGTTTAGTGCTGACTTCAGAAAGAAAGTATGTGAATGGATAACTAGACACCAACCCCAAAATTAAAGAATAAAAAAGACTTCCAAATCTAGAGGCTTGTTTTTTTTTTCCCTTAGAAAACAATGAAAGAAAGATTGTCTCCAAGACACTGATTGAGTCTCTTGTTTGCCCAAAGCAGGATTCATTATCTAACACAGCCTCCAAACACAGCTTTAACTTCAGGCAACCAGTCACAAACCAGCTTAAAACCAGCCACATTCTGCCTACAAAGAAGTACCCATAGGCTTCTTTAGGTTGTGGATTGGTATCTTTATCATCAAAAGACACAGGATGCAACCTTTTCCTGAACATCCAGTAAATCACTAAAAGTACTGAGAAAAAAAATTCCATTTAACAATTGATTTCATAGTGCATTATAGAACCACTTCATAGCACTTGCCTCTACTTGCTGAACCAGAGATGATTGCTGCTCAGACTGCTCCACCACAAGGAATTACTCTCCAAGTACTTACCACTGATCACAACACCAAAATACAATCACATAGCACAGCCCCAAAAATTACTGCTACTACAAGGCTTTTATACTGGTTAATTCTATGCAGGTGGTTGCAGGGATTTGATTTGAGATTAAATTCACCTGCAGGATTGGAGATGAAATTCACCTGTAGCAGAAAAACATTCTTTGTAAGATTTAACAATTCCTAAGCAGCATTTTGAGTGGGTCACAATTTTTTTTTTTAATCAAAAGAAACAGAAAGAGAAAATTGAAAGAAGATAAATAGTTGATGCAGTCACAGCAGTTTAAAAGTGAAAAATAAATGGTTAATATTGTCTGCTCATCTAGGTTGTATAGTGATAGGAGAAATCTGAAGAAGGAGATAGAGTTCTTACAGTAAAACATTTGGGACAAGGTTTTGTATCCATTTGTATAAAAGACATAGTATTCTGTAATGATAAAACTGTAGAACAGGACCTCACCTTTCTCATTTAATCCCATACGGACACAGACAACAACAAAAAAAGATCAAACAGGCTCTGTTGAGTGTTTTCTCCTACCACCAAAAGAAAATGCTGGTTTGGCTTTATTTTCCAAGCAGCTTGGCAAAGTCTATTCATATTTCAAAACTGATGGTGATCTCTGTTCTTGTAAGTCCAAGGTATCTGACTTGTCACTGTTGTATGCCTTTTCTTGGAAATCATGGGAGACCACTATCAGTTAAGGAATGTTTTGGGAAATCCACAAATGTTCTGCAAACATTTGGTGGGTGAGTGGAAATACTGAAGGAGGCTACACTTTGTTACTCAAACATTTTAACAGGAAACAGATTCTCCAAACAGAAATAAAGGATCTTGAATAAGAAGGAAGATTGCAAAAGGTTGCCAGGCTGACCTCTCCACACCAGGTCGGTGCCCACAACTGCCTTTAAAAGGAACTACTTAATCACAAAATAATATTTGTACCATGACCTCAGATCATTCTCTAATTTAGCCATGTTTGCTGAAGCCTTCATAAAATTCTAGCCACAAGTCAGGAGAAAAATCTGATGCAGAAAGGGATGTGGGAAACCTCTCTGCTGTTTCATTCTGTTGGCTCTGAAGCTGTAGAAAGTTTAACAACTGTATCAAAAGTCTTCATCCATCCTTTGGTTAGGTTGAGTCAAGTTTATGTCCTTATTACTGAAATTCAAGAAGTTAAAGAAAATATTGAATAAGTAAGCACATGTTTTCAGTTATCCTCCTTCCTGAAAAGGAAGTTGCTGAGATGACCAAATGTGGTGAAATAAATAGAAAGTACATTTGAACATACAGCTCTTCCTGTGAATCCTTCAGGGGAAATGGATTTTTTTTCTATACAGAAGTTGCTTACAAAGTAAAGGTCTTGTTTATAGATTGTAAAATATTCATGCAAACATAATAACTTCAGTTACATTTTTAGACTTTTGATCCATTTACAATATGGGAAAAAAGCGTGTGTGAAAGGTTTTGATTAGCCTTAGAAACCTCTTAATTCCTGGAGCACAGAAAAACGTTAGCCCTGGGGTTTTCTTAATATTAACTCTGCAATAAATCCCAAGAGTAGTGTATTTCTATGACTTTTGCATAAGACAAAAATGCCGATATTGATTTCTAACCACCATTTTATTATTATGCACATATTACACATTAACACTCCCATGATTCTAATTCAATACTCTGAAACCTGTAAACGTCCTCTGAACCTGCACAAATCCCATTGAAGGCAGAGAAGAAAAAAAGTGTCTACTTATTTCACTGAGCTTTGGAACAGCATTCCCTAAAGACACTCAGGCTTACAAACCACCCTTTTGTTAGACCTGCTCTTTCCCTGCATCTTCTCAAATGCAGCAATTGAACATGAAAGATTCTATAAATCATGTAATTGAGAAACCAATGCACATAAAAGGAATTATAGCAAAGTCATTTTTATTTTGTAACATCCTGGGCCAATGCCCAGGATGGACTGCACTCAGAGCTCCCTAGGTGATCATTATGGTCAGGAAAGGTTTGGGAAAAATCATGCTACAGACAGCAAGCAAGTATTGAGCAGAGCCATTGAAATTGTTTATGCGTCAACCACAATAGAATGTCACTAAGGACACAGAAATTGCTACCTAAACTCATGACCAGAATACACAATTACCTATGGTTTCTCTACAGTACAACCAGTATGTGCCTGAAGACAATCCACTGACTTCCAGAGATTCACCCAAAATGACAGTGGCTTCTTGAAGGATATTGTTAAATGCTGTTTAACTCTTCACCTTTTGTATCAGCTTTTCATTGCAGTGGAATTGCCATGCATTCACTCTGGTAAGTCTAACATTTCAATTGAAACTACACACCTTTTGATAATGGCTTTTCACATTATTACTATGAGTCAAGACTTACCTCAATCTATAATCCAGAATTTTTCTTTTGACATAAACCTCTGTGTTTGATTTCTCTACTTATTGACAAATTTAAGATAAAAAGAACACAGGTTTCTGTATGTCTGCTTTGTTAGGGATGTATATCTACCAGTGAATGGATTACAAACGAAACAATCCCAGATTTTCTAAATTCTCCTTATATAATCATAAAGTTCTTCTCTGCTGTTTCTCTGAATTTTTTCCTTATAGCAGAAAAAATGGTGCTGATGAAATTTGGGTTGCTCTTTTTGGCTGAACTTGCAAATTGTATGGGAACTAAGTTATTTTGGCAAGTCATGTCCTCTGCTGCACTGCGAACTTGTAGGCTAAAAGGGTTCAAAAGTAATTCAGTGACACAGAGAACAATGTGTGAGCCTTACTTTCATAAGGAGCCAGGCTAAAAACAAACTTGATTCTCTGTGATCACCAAAATGGGAACTGGTTGCATCTATCATTTGGTAAAATGGTATGAAAAAGACTGCAGAATTTACAAATTCAATTCTTGTACCACAGTGGTCTCCCAGTGACAACTTGTTCTACCCACTGGAACCACCACACACAGTTTAATATCCCAGAAAGAGGAATGTGTGGATAAACTGTGTGTGTGCCTTTCTGAAGTTCTGATGTGTGCTCTTTCTGAGTAATACTGATGCGGTTTACTGCTAATTGCTACCTTAGTGAAGCCTAACACAGCAGTGATGCTATTCTCTGCACTGGCAATGAAACACTGGGAGATTTCTCAAAGCCTGATGAAAGGAATGGAGTCTCCTGGGGAACCAGCAGTGATGAGAGACACTTGTCTGAAAGAGTGGGGAGTTGAGCCAGGGCACTGCGCAAATTCTGTTTGCTGATTCTGTTGGCCATGACTGAAATTTTCCTGCTAGTAACAGGTGGGTAGGAATTAATAAACCCAGTGTGTTCTATAGAGAAAGAAAGAGGAAAGAAACCCTACAAAAAAACCTCTTTAAACTGCCTCCATGGTGCAGGCTTGTACTGCCTTTACACTTCATTGGGGGTGCTGATATTCCATCAATGAGAAATCAGATGCAACAGGAAAGCCCACTATACAAATATAACCTGTGTGTAAATAAATATTGCTGCTCTGTTTCCCTCGTAATTTCTTATCTTTTTTATGGTGCTTATGAAATGACTCCTGCTCATAGAAAAAGTGTGAGTGGTTTTGTTTTTCCTACTTGTTACATGAGAACAATTTGCAGGCTGCCATTTCATTATTACATTTGAAAACAAAGCAAATACGAGATCACTGCAAGACTAGATTACATGAAAATGAGCCCATTTCTGCCTTACTTGTTTTAGCAAAACTTAGTATGAGTGATGGTAGGTACAGCTTCTATCATCAAGTACCAAAGTCATTCAGTGACTAATCCTCATTGTCAACAAGATCTACTTCAAAGTTAAGTCTAACTTTTCTGCCTTCCAAAAATTACTAGGAAATTTATGATTCAACAATGAACACTTAATTGCTTCCTTTTTATGTTGATCTGTTTTCCTGGAAATACAATTAATTCTCTATGCTGAGCCTTTAAGAATGAAACAAATTGTAGCCCTTGCTCACTTTGGAAATGCAATCACTTTTAATCAGTGCATAATTAGGATTTAAACAGCATCAACCTGTCCCTGTTGCAAGAAGGTACCTGCACTTAAACTTCAATTACTCCTAAATTTAAAAATCAATTGCAAATAAAATGTCCTGCTGCTGATACTAAAGAGATTAGAAAGACCAGAATACATTCACACGAGAAGCCAGTCATGTCAACACAATTGCAACAAGCAGCTGCCATAATGTAGGTAATTCTGCTGTAATGCAATATTAAGGCCTTTATCTAATCAAAGGCTGTGGGCTAAGGCTGTCAAAAAATACAAGATGCCTCAAAAGGCAGAATACTATTGTTTTATATATGGCTTTATCTTGTGCCAGATAAATGAGCTATTTTAAAAAATGTTTTTTGATAATTTAAAAAAATGTTTTTTGATATGAATGCTGTCTATGGTGGGAGTTTAAAGGGGTTTTTTAGTCATTGCAGTGTTTTCTTTCCTCTTTTTCCCTCTATAGAAAAAAAAAAGACTTTTCCTCAGTATTTCTACAGCAAGATGATGGAAAAGTTGAAAACCAGACATCCTTTGTGATGACCCTAAAGGTGTGAAATAACAAGTCCTCTTTGTATATGTTTATCATGATATTTTCTGGAGACATCAAAAATGCGGTGAGACACTGGTCTTGTAAAGAGGCGGCTGGGACAGCCTTTGGGGAAACCTGGGACTTGGCTCAAATTTCTGCACCTCAGTTTTCTATGCTCACCCCTGCCAAGTGTGCAGGAAAAGGGGTCCCCATGTGTGGCTGAAGAAGCAGAGCTCTGAGCAGGCAGTGGAGAAGAGTGTGCCCCTCCTAGGACCTTCTTCAAGTGGGATTTCAGGTGCACAGGAATACTCAATTCTAGGTCTGGGCTGGCAGCCAGTTACTGCCATGTCCAAGGAGGGAAGGATTGTGAGGTCTTCCTGCCTTAGGCACTGTAATACCTGAGGAAAAACTTAACAAATATATTCATATTCTTGGGTGGAAACTGCCAGAGGAAAAAAAAAAAAAAAGAATTCATCACGACTACTTGGAGACTGTCTCTTTTTAAGGAATTATTCCAAACCATCTCTCTAGGGATGTGACTCTCATGTCACCATGGTAGGAAACAGCGAAGAATTATTGGCTGCAAAGCAAAACTAAACTGAAATGTGCTGAAAGGCGTATCCAGACCCTACACCCTGTGAGCAGATACTGTTCTGCAAGCCTCGCTGTCATGCCCCTGCCTGCTAAACTACATAAATACCTGTTCAGTCTGGTTCCTATCAAAATGATTGTGGGGAAAACCAGAAAACATTGAGATACCTGGCAAGAAAGTAGCCAGGTGTGTTCTGATCATTCTTTCATGTTTAGTATTCTGGAAATTGGGCAAAGTATACCAATAACAGCAGATATTTAATGAAAAGCATGGCAAACCCCACAAAGAAATTTTCTGCCTTCCCTTTTCAGGGTAGAGAAGAAAACATATTTTCCATCCAAGGCATACCTTTGTCCTGACTTCTTATAAATCTCTTAATTTTTTTTCAAATGGTGAACAGACAGGCACATGGCAGCTGCATCAGTATCAAGTAATGTGAGGGGGCAGCCCTGGTGACACAAAAAGAAACTTTTTTATTTGGTATATACATGTATTTTCTTCTTAAACTTCTCCCTTTTCTTCTGCAACAAATCACCATGGTACTGTTCAGAGCTGCTAAAGTTGTGGCTGAAGGAAGCAATCTGGGATAAGTACTCAGAATATCTCTGATGGTCCCAGGTACCCAAAGGGGAAGTAAGCTCTTTGTTAGAAAAGATTTTAAGGTTTTGACACAAATGCAAGTGGAGGCAATGCTTTGTGCTTGGAATACTTCTGGGTATTCCATCCTTGGAAAATCTGCACAAAATATGTCTGGGAAGAGAGAAAACCTCTCTCCTCCTCCTCATTTTTGCAGATCCACACCTACAATTTGGGCTCTCTCTCACATATGCCTTGGTGTCTGCAGTCAGTTTTTATTCCTCCTTCACTGAGGCACATCTCCCACAGAGGTATCATTACCTCTGCACTCAATTCTCTCACTGAATGTCCTAAAAAGAAGCACAGTCTGACATCCTACAGTGTGTGAAAGTGAAACAAAAATGTTGTTTCCTTTTCCCCTGTGTGATACAAAGTTAGAAATCCTCATCCATTCCCTGTGGTTTGGTTATTCTCACCTGATCAAGTGACACTCAGTACTTCTTCATCTTAGACTGTGTTAGAAGTTGCAGCTCATGTGGGACAAAACACTATGTAGAGCAGAAATGATAAATGGCCTCAAAATAATTAAGGCCAGATTTTCCATCTTTCCTTCCCCAGCCTTTGTGCAACTTCCTACCTCTTAAACCTACCAAGGACAAAGGATATAAATTTTCCTTTGGATATAGGTGGTTAAGTGCACACCTATACAACACAGCCTCTGATGTCTGTAAAAATGCATTAATTGCATCCTGGTCCTGTAGAGAAGAGGAATCTTTGTTGTGTGTTGGGGCCCTGGTGTTAAAACTAAGGGTTTGCAGAACGTGATCACTGACACAGCAAGAACAGAATGACCTGACATCTTTATCTGCCATAAAGTGAGTGGAATTGAGCATGAAAACAACCAGGCAAACAATATTTGAAAGCTGCGGTTGCTAGAAGCCAGCCTGGCCCAGTGCCTGCTGTTACAGAGTCGTAAGATTAGGGCACAACAGGAAAAAGGCAATATTTTATATTAGCAGAGATGAAGCTGCAGGTAGGGAAGGAGCAATACAGGTACTTGAGGACCCACCAGGCTTGTAACAGCAGAGAATAATAATTTTTTATATTAGACACCTGATCAGTTACCCCTCAGCTTGTTCTGCCTGGGAGTAGTGCCAGGATGACTGTTGTTTCCATGAGGACTCCCATGCTCATATAAACTCCTGTCTCTCTTCAGCTTAATCATCCTTACTCTTTTCGTTGTAAGACACTTTTCTGGCAATTACAGTCAAATTACTTTTTATATTTGCTGTGTTATTTGCTCATTAAAAATAATAATGTCATCACTGAACTTCAACATGCAGTCTGGTTAGACAGCTCCTATGGCTAATCTTCCTCTGCAGGACAGAAAGTCCTTCTTTGAGTTTTCACATTACTCAACGTGAGGGCCTTTGATCAAGTTCAAAGTTAGTACTGCTGACATGGGGAAAATGGCACTGGTAGGAAATGGGAAATCCTTTCCCCTACAGCTCTCTAAAATCAGGTCTGGTGCAATAGCTGTCCTGGCATCTCACACTGCCATCAGCATCTCCAGTGTCTGAGTGCCCTCCAGGTTAAACCAATACTCACCTCCACCAGTAGGAACAGAATATATTTCAATTGGAAGGGACACAGAAATTTAATTTGGTATACCTGAAACTCAGTATTGAAATGTCTCAGCACTTTTAACAGAGTCAAAAGTACTGAATATCCTAATTTTATTTTTTCATACACTTCCCCACATTTGGATCAGAAAGTGTTTTTTTAATCTTGGCAATATTCAGAGAGTTCTGCTATGACCCAGTTTTTTGGCATATATGGAGAACTGTTAGAGAGCTCCTACTGATGTATTTGCAGAAAGCATATGATATTGCTTTTTCAGAATAAAACCTCCTGAGAAATCCTAGAGTGTCTGAAGAACCAAAAATAATTAGTCATAAATACACAGCAATTTTTCCCTAGTTTTTTTGTAACAGTAGGAAAATGGCTTTACCATAAGATTATAGACCTTTTTTTATCTTGTTGTATTTTATGCTTCACCAAAAGAGGCTGAGTTATAATCAGCAATGGTTAAAATTTTTATCAAAGTTCAAGTACTGTAAAAAATCTATAGGTAAAAATTACACTGTTTTCTTTATTTATTAATTAATTTTATGATTAAACAATGATTTTACAACAGCTCTTCCCACAATGGTTTCTACTGATTTTTCTGACTGAAGAAATAACCAAAAAGAGGGTATAGGCGTCCATTGAGCCATAAGAACTGCTGCCTCACTCTCTTGCCTCACCCAAAGCTTGCCATAATCTTAATGTCCATCTTCCTACATAAACATTGTGTTCTATATTGCATATTCTTCCCAAAATGATCATCCATAGCACTTTTAATCCCTGGAATACCAATTCTGCTGCACATTTATGAGTTTGTAAAAAACCCTTGGGGGGTGTGCTTTGCTTGGGCATTCTGGGAGAACTTTGTTCACATGGGAAGGTGTGAGTAACACTGGTGCAATGGAATTTCTGTTCAAGCCATTAGATAAACTTTAATTCCCCAGGCTTTGGGTAAGTTTTTGCCCAATTCCTGTTTTTTTCTTCCTGTGGCTCTGACATGTACAATCTAAGTCCATCACTCTGAGAATGAGATGATTATTCCTTTCACAATGATATTTCTTGATATTTCAGCTGCTCTTTCTCTCTCTCTCTCATATTCAGAACAATTGGAATTTCTTGGTACCTCTGGAAAAGTGATATTTCTCCTCTCAGCTTCTCAGGGTAGCTCTGACTGTTTTCTGATTAGGCTCACAGCAAGAAATAAATGAAGCAGGTGACTGGCACTGAGATTTTGATGCTGATGGGATCCCTGCCACACAGTGAGCTATAACTGTAGCATTAAGTATGTGCTTTTAGGTGAGAAATAAAGATATAAAATAAGCTGACTATCAAAACTCAAGTAATGAAGTTATGGCTCTATCTAAAACAAGACTGAACATCTTTTAGTGGATTCCTCTTTTGTTCATAACATCCTTTAACAGGTTTGACTCATGCAGTGGAACGATGCCCTACCCACAGTCCTTTCCCCAGCATGCCAGCATAATTTGTAATAGCAGGAGGCCCAAAAGGCCAAACCTGAATCTGCTGTAGTCTGTATACATTCTGCTGTTATCTCCAGGGAAAAGTAGACTGATAAGTCAATTTAATGGATGTCATGTATATGCAGAGATAAGAAGCTTCCTTACCACCAAATTTTATCATCAGACTTGGAGCAGCTTTGTTTTGTGCACTGTGGAGAGCTGCCTACTTCGCTAGTGTTGCCAACTAAGTGTAAAGAGGTTATTTAACAAACATTATGCTTATGATTGAATTGCAGTTGTTGGCAGTGTTTTTTGGAGGCTATTCTGGTTCTGGTTCTACTTTGAGAAAATTATAAGAAAGTAAAAAGCCTCAGATAATGGTGAGAACAAGAATACTGAAAACCCTGATAAAGCTCTCAAGATCTGAGGTTTTTGTTTAAGTCTACAGGGAGAACTATGATATTGGAGATTATTATTATGTGCCATAAAAATTTTTGAAAAGTTCTTCTTATGCATATTAAGGATAAATTCATTGTAATATACCAAGAGAGATTAAATTGAGCATATCTAATATGAGCATTAGAGAGATGGAGATGCGTACAAGAACGCTATCAAAGTTCAGTAAGGCAGCTGTCCTTAAATACTGGGAGAGATCTTCATACTGTTGAAAATTAATACAATTAAGGTCTCACTTGAGCTATCTGAATCTGAGCTGTCATAGCATATACAGCTCAAGGTACCTTCTTTTCCACATTATTTATATTTGTATGCATGTTTAAATATTTTCTTTCTCATCTTAGTTCAGAAGATATAACTTGTGTTGTCTTTGTTATTTATTATTTATAACCTTGATACATATTCATTTTATACTCTGTTCTGCTCAAGCACATTATTCATTAATAGAGCAAATCACTTCATTGTGCATCTTCTGGACTTTGGAGGTGGTTTATGATTTTCATGAGTTGCCCAAATTTATTTGTCTTTGCATCTGAAAATAAAGAGTTCCACACCTTATTAAAATTTCATTTTTCAGTCCAAACAGAAATGCTTCTGGATCCATTGAATTGAGGTGGGATGCTGGGAGACAACAAGATCTGTTTCTTTCTGATTTTACTATCTTTTATGTCAATGAAATTTCTTTGTCTTGAAACGAGCTGCTTATTCTTTACTCTAGTTTTAATTAGAATAGAATCAAACCTAATTTAGGGTTAAGAATGTCCATGCCTGACACACTGAGTTCTTGTAAATAGGAAATTCAAGCTCCCACTGAAGCCCTGCAAGTTATATACCTTTAGTACATAGTCTAACCCTACAGTCTGCAGCTGTACTTTTTATTATGTTGATCAAATGCAATCAGCTGCTACAATTACAGGAGAAAGAAAAATCTATCTGGTTTGTTGAAATAAGATGCATGGCATAATAGACATTAATTACACTTCATTCATTAAATTAGTTACTTCTCATTAAGCTGACATACAAGGAGTGATTTTTATGTTCAGTTATTGCCTAAGTTAGGAAATATAATAAGTCAACTCAAGCAATCAGTTCCTTAACCAGCACAAACTGATGCAGCCTTACTGAAATTCAGCGTGACTTTGCAAATTTACCACAGGGGAGACACTTGCCATTCAAATTCAGATTTCCTGACTTGCAATCTCCTGCGTGGTGACACTTCCACAAAGATGCCTACAAGAGAGGAATTTGCATAAGTTTTTCTTGTTGCTAACACAGGAACCTGGGGTGCTCGAATTATACCTGCTGTCAGTACGGGAAGCACTGGCTGCGCTGCACGGAGACAGGCAGTGCTTGGAAATTTGATGGGTTTTTCCCAAGAGGTCTGGCTGTCAGCTACTTTTCCCTAGATTTCTATCAGAGCAGGCCAACTTTTACCACCTGTTCTTTGGAATTAAATGATGAGAAGGAGGCTCCATAAATCTGTTACTGGCTCAGAGAAGTGTCTCAGGAGCTGTGCACTTTCGGTCCTTCCATGAGTTGTACGACAGCACCGTGAGAAGCCAACAGGACACACAATTAACAGCCTCCTGAGCATCTGCTAGCACCACAGTAACTGAGTGGGTGGGTGCAAGACCCATAGCACTTGTCCAGACCAGGAACTGGGTTTCCTGCACGGGCAAGGAGGCAATGAGATCTGTGTGGAGTCCCCACAGAGCACCCTGCACAGAAACAAGGAGTCCCCCAGGTTGCTTTGCCCTGAAACCACCTTTCTGATTTCTGAATTCTGATTTCCTCTGCTGTTATAAATAATATTCTCCTTCAGTGGACGTCTTTCTGTCAGCAGAATCCTCACATTTACACCTTAAAACACTTAGGATAAATGAAAACGAGGAAATCAAGACTTTGTCCTCATGCTTGCTATGACCTTGTTGAACAAAACATATTTTCTATTTATTTTCAGCTGCCTTTATCCCTTGCATCATTCATGTCTGATTATACAGACTGAAATGTTTCTTGTGTTTTCTAAACTATTATCATCTCTCTCTGTCCTGACAGTGCTTGGGGTGTAAACATTGATGTCAGACCCTATACATTTTTGGGATGAATTGCAGGCTCCTGAGCACAGTCCTGCACAGAGTGAAATGTTATAAAAAGAGATGCTGTAACAAAAAGAAATAATTCTAACAGACATTTTACTAAACTGAAAAAGTCAGTGGTTCATAGTTCCTCCATTTCCAATGAATCAGCTGATCCATACTGGTAAAAAAAATCATTAGGCGGTAGGTGGTCTAATGTAATTTAGGCATCTTCAAACAGATGAACAGTGCATACTGGAAAGAATCTAGTAAGTTAAAAACCCACCTATTATGTGATAGGATGGCTGCTGAATAGTGAGTGTTACCCTGGGTGAAGGAACATCTACCTGCGCAGGCATCATTACGGAGAACAGAGTGTATGCCCTTCCTAAACTTATGGATCCTTCAAGCAGTCTCTGTGCCTTGCCTAATGTTCTAAGACACTGCTTGTCAAGTACATAAGCAAAACTTTCTGATCTACACTACATATGATGACAATCAATTTTTGTCTTAGTGCAGTTTTTTGTCCTATTTTTCTTTTACTAATGAATCTGACAAATACCTTTTTTTTTTCTTTTCAGAAATAACATACAAAAATCTTATTCACAGCTGTTCAACTGTCTATGCATCTTGCTAGTGATAAAAGGTTCAGCTGCCAGGGAGAGACAATCCAAGTCTCTGGTATTAATGCATTAAATCTCACATTTTAAATAATGCTTTTTCACCTTGGAAAACTTCAAGAAAGGAACTGATGCAGTTTTCAGTTTCACTCAGCTGGGGATGATAAGAGGCAGTGTCTATTTCCACAAAAACTGAGAAAAATGGATCTCATTATTTTTGATGATGTAGCAAAGAAGTAATGACCCTGTGGGATCTTATTACATGGCTGAAAAGTGAATTAACTTTGGCGTAACCATATCGAGTGAATTACTCTAATGATCTGTTTCCTAACTCTTATGGGTGATCTCATAACAATGCTCTCATAATCTTGGAGTACTCATGAGAGCATAAATTGATTTTCTTTTCAAAATTCAAACTTCATTCTCAAAGGAAATCACTAAGACACTTTGTCATCACATTGCTGAGGGAAGTAGTCACTCCTGTAAGTGATGATGACACCTTCTGATGACAGTGATAAAACTGGTCCAAAGCTCAGGCATTCATATATCACCATATAGGTGTAACATTGAAGGTGGCTCTCGTGTGACAGAGAAGGGGGAGTTACTGACTTCCTCTGACTGGTCACCTTATCCACAGGACAGGCTGAGGGAACTTAAAAGCCGCTCTACCTGGAAACTTGTCATAAACATGAAAATAAAATCAGCTGGAAGTTAAAAGGTAGAAACTTTTCAGGAAAGGAAAGTTTACAGGGAAGCCTGGGTTTTTCAGCAGAGAGATCTGCAGGACTTTCTGTTAACCACATCCTCTGGGAGACTTGAAATTGTGGACATTAAAATTCATTAGTCATTTACGAGTTAGAAGATGAAGGTCTAAGTCTCTTATTTTTGTTTTCTGACAGATAAATATTTATCAGAGTTTGAAATAACTCTATCTAGGATTTCTCATTCATCAGTGTTCAGAGCAGGCTATAACACGGAATTAAGTTCTTGTGGCTTGGTAAATAAGTATCCACATTGTATTTAAGCATGTCTGTAGTGTGGCTGATTTGCTCTGGGTCAGTGAGTTTCTGCACAGAGCTAAAGCCCCTTGGAGACTGCCCCTGTGCTTCATTGTGTTTGCTGCTTCCTTCTCCTGGAGTCTCAACATTACTCACTACATTTGCGTAACACTAATTAAGGATATGATCAGACAAAGTAATCAACAGTAGTTCTGTCATGCACTGCGATTATTTCAAGTTGAGATGTGAGTAAATATGCAATTTAAACACAGGGATTTTAATTCTCTAGCAGCAGGATTAATGAGTTTGCTTTACTTTGGTCACCACTGACGTGTGAAGTGGTGGAAAGCAGAGGTGGCGGAGGAGCAGAGGCGGCACGGAACACTTGTCCGTGGCCAAGCTCACCCTGCTGCTGAAGACTCTCCCCTTCCACATCTTGTTGCTTTAAACAGTTTTTTATCACAAAGTTCTCGATGGAAGAAAGTATCGTTTTGGAGATTAATTTTCTGGCGCCTGTGAAAAGACCAGCTGTTTGTTGACAGCCTGTCAGATTTTTTAAAACAATCCAACATTAAAGGGCAAAAATACTATGTCTGACAGGAGTAGCAGCAGTGGTTGTGCCAGGCAGCTAGTACAGCAGGTGGGTTTTGAGGTACTACAGCACCATATGCTGTCTGCCACAAAAGCTCTGCAGCAGGAGATGAAACCTAAAATGGAACATAACAGAAATATAGATAAAGTAGTGTCACTGCATGTCCTTAGTTGCCCATCCTGCACAAAGGCCTGGAAAAAAGAGGTGTCATTCAGCTGTAGTCAGCACACATTTCGCTTGTTAAGGAATGAAGTAATTTTTATCCTATATTCATCAAGAAAGAACTGGACCAGAGGGCAAGAAAATAGCAAAGCCAGGAGGAGCCAGTGGTGGAGTTGGGTACCAAACCTTCTTCTGCATCCTTGGGGGTCCTTCAGCTCTCACACTCACCAAGATGATATTATTTACCAAGAGCTATTGCCAGCTGTTTGCAAAGATAGACAATAAGAGGACTCCGAGGCAGTAATGTGCATTGTCTGAGCAGTCCAGGTTTGAAATGTTAGTATTTTTCACAGCATTTCCCTTACTTGCCTGGGAATAATAAAACTGGTAGCAGTCATTTGAAATAGCAAGGAGCAGCTGTTTGTACTCTTGCCCAGCATAAACCTCAAACCACTTATAATAGCAGCACACTCAACCTGAGCTACAGCTGATTTCTAGTGATAAAAATCTGATTTCCTTTATGATCAGTTTGCCTGTGCCTGGAATATTTCCAACATGGTGTCCTTCTCAAGGAAAGGAGTGAGACACATTGAAGCAAATCTGCTGAAACATCATTTGGCACTTCAAGCACCACCAAGGATGGAAAACACTTGGCAGAGACTTTTGCCAGTATCATGTATTGGTCTTCCATCATAATGATACCTTTGCAAGTGTCATAAGCTATGGTAGCATGTTCATGGCTGTCACACTCCCCCACCAGAAAGGGCATCTGAATTTCCTTCAGAGAAATCAGTCAAGACTGATGTTTCAGAAGTCATCCTCTCCAGTCTCATTAGGTTGACTCAGACTATGAATGGATAACGTGTCTTATTCTTTTCTTGTCATCTACCACAAAAAGCTTTATCACTTTAACCTCTTCCTGAAGGCTCCTTTGACTGATCTGATTATTTACCTGGCTCCTGAAGCCTTTTGACTCAGTCTGATTACTTTCCTCCTACTTTTCTCCCTTTGCCTGTTCTTTTCTGTCATGCAGATATTGCTTTCACTTTTCCCTCCAACTGATGTTGTAGAATAGAAGAGGACTGGAGAGCTTGCTGCCTGCTTTCCTGGAGCTTAAAACTGAGCAAGTCCACCACAAACTTATTGTGCTACCACATTATAAATTATCAAAATGAAAAAAACTACTTGACATCCACAGATTAAACTGATGAGAGAGAGAGAGAGGCATATTTTTTAAGGACAGAGGGACACTTCTGATTTTTTTTACTTCCTCTCAATACAGGTGGTAGAATACCATGCAATCACCTCCACATTCAACCCAACATTGCACTGGAGAGCTGGAGTTCTTCAGAAATTTAGCCAGGTATCGAGATTAACTCTGGGGAAACAAGTATCCCAAAGTTATGTGAGGCTGCATTTTTCAGCAGTCAGGAATATATGGCTACATCTGCAGATGCTAATGATCAAATTCGTTTCCCTCTGTGGAGCCTTCCTATTTTTCTCCTTAATGTCTCTGACGTACCAGGATTTGAATGGGGAGGAGAGATATTAATTAACATATGTCCATGTCTAATTCCTCAAGTGAGAAATGAGCATGATCTAAGGCATTGGGACGGAGTATTACTGTATTGGCCTAGCATTTAGGAATTTCTCAGTTTGTTATATCCTCAATTTCCAGCTACATCTGTGCTTTACGTACAAATGGGTTAGATGCCTGCAAGAAGAATCACTAATTTAAGACAGCAATGCAAACCTTTTTGACATTTAAACATTATCCAGTAAAGGTGCATAACCCTTCTATTTCATAGAAGTGAATACTAATGAGAACTCACACGTTAGAACCCTTCTGGGGTAAAGAGAGGAGGGAACATATTTCTATTATTTCATATTTTTTGTAACAAATTAATTCATTACTATGCTTCAAAGACTGATTAATTCCTCCTTGTGCTGGTCTGGACATTTTTTTTATTCCTTTTTTTTTTTTCTGCTGCTGCTGCTGCCCAAGTGGCCACTGATTAATGCAACAGAATATTCAGCATTGCAAATGAAAAAAATACTGGAGATTACTGAAGTACTTTCTGCCTTCCCAAAGGCCAGCTGCTGTCCAGCTCAATTTATCTTCTTCCTCTCTTCAGTCCCTCTTCACGCACAGGTTTCTCTGACATGCTTTCAGCTCACTACATGTTTTCTCTTGCTCCAAGGGTAATGTGTCCTCCTCCTAAGGAAGCCTAGTGAAATAGAAAAATTGATGAAAGCTTGACTCACGCATAAAGTGAAGATCTACGTCACCAGTGTGCATTACAAATGACAGAAAGTGACACTGACAGTGGAGAACCTAAAATACTCCCTATCTCAACCTTGTGCATGTAGCTTGTGTGGCTGCAGCCACGGCACGCTGACATGGGCATACTCAGGATGTGAGATCTGGGCTCTCAGAGGCTGACCTTTGGTTCTGTCAAGTTTCTTTGTAAAGGTGAATTTAGTTGAGCTTGACTTTGGTGTTGACCTTGACCAGATTGTGAGCAGGGCCAAGCTTTTGTCTTTTGTTCACCTTTGTGTAGCTAGGATATGATTTCGAGCAATGTTCCTCTTCTGTGCAGCATGTTGTATATTAGGGTAGTGGCCTCAGCTGATAACCTTGCTGTCCCTGTAATTCAGAAAAATAATTATATCAAAAAAGAGAACATTAAAGAAGGAAGCAGGAAGATTAAAAAAATATAGCACTGTTCACTTGATAGATCCAGCTGATGCAGCACCGTGAGGTAGAACATGTATTTCTACTCCTTTTAACACCCTAGGTATGGCTGCAGAAATGTCATATAAATGGTCTCAAAAAATGAATATTCTGAATAAGTTTGTTCCATGTTATATCAAGTTATAGTTAAGCATGCAGTCCCTTCTGTCATTTACTCCTGCTGAGAATCTCTAGAAAATAGTGCTTCAAATACAGTTTTCTTTCTTGGCATACTGTCCCAATTCTACACTCAGGTTTTTTCCATGCTTCTAATTTGTCTGTTTGCTGTCAGCTCCCCATGACAGGGGTATTAGGTCTGACTGAGATGACCTGAATTTCCCAAGACAGCCTTGGTGCTGTGCTTTTGTATCAGTAGATGGAAAGGTGTTGATAAAACAGCTGTACTGAGCAGGGCTGGCACAGTATCAGCACTGTCTGTCTGTCACGAGTAGGATGGGATGGGCATGGGAGGAGACACAGCCAGGACAGCTGATCCAAACTGACCAAAGGGATATTCCATATCATATGATGTCTGCTCAGCAACACAAGGTTCCTCAGGAAAGTTTAGGCAGCCTGGGTGCCCTTCAGCCACACCTTGACAACACTTGTGCACAAAGGCAGCATATTCTGTCAAGGTAGAAATTAGGCCTTGAAAGCTTTCCTAGCAATCAAATCTTCTAGGCAGGAACTGAACACAGAGAAAACAGAGGATATTGCAAAGGTGCCAAAGGACTTCAGGAACCTGGTGAGACTCAGCCTCCTGAATCATTTAGACCTTCCTTATACATACAGAGAAGAATTATCCAAGGATCTCTCACTGCTTTACACAGAGAAAAACCCAATTTATGGACTTTGGCAGAGCTCCAAAGAAACAAAAGCACAGGGGACGATGGATGAGGGACACCACAAGGGAGATCACATGGCTTTCTTCTCCAGATATTACAGTGCCTTGGCTGGGCTTTTAAAGAACTCATAATGCTGTGTTTAAAACCTTTCTGTAAAACAGGAGAAATAACGTCTTTTTTCCCAAACAGGAACAATGTTTTTCCCCCAAAAAAGTTGTCAAGTCAGATGAGAAAAAAGAACATCAAAATGTTGTTTTGCTTGTAGTTATGCAGGTCATTTAGCCTTTTAGTATCTATTAATTATTCTTCTTTGTCTAGGTTCATTATAAAATATCCAGCTGATACTGCTATTCTCAGTAGCCTGAGGAAGATACTTTGATGTTAAATGCTGTGCTATCAGGAACATTTATAGAGTTGGCCTGGGTTTTTTGGCTTGTGTTTTTTATTTGTCTGTTAGTTTGTTTATTTGGTTTTGTTTTAACTCCCTCCAATTTAACTCTCTCTCATGCAGTCTGTTGCTCATTTGACCTGAATTGAATTTGCCAAAACTTTGTACTAAAGCAAGCAATACTATTTTTCTGTTCTGTAATGGGAATTTTTTCAGCTACTTTTTAGTCTTTTCAGACTAACCTGTGAAACAACAATTTTCTGATCCACTTCTTCAACAGTAATTGTTCCTGCCTATCTTAATCATGCAGCATACAGTGTGTGCCTGAGGATTTATTCCAAGTGATTAAGATGATTTCCCAAGGATGTTCCATATGATCCTTATTTGATTTACCTCTCTCTTAATTTTCACTATTGTCTTCAAAATTACAAAGGCTCAATACAGGTTTTGTTGTTTTAGGTTTTTTTAAAGGAAATTATACTGAGAACTTCTCACTGCACTAATGCTTCTGATGCTCAAGGATGTTGGTAATTTTTGTGTATATAATTACAAAATACTGGTTTACTTGGAGTTTTGTCCTGTTATTCACCCTATATAAAATATTAAGAATAACAGAGCCAGAAATGCACTTCATGGTATTTCTGATACTCTACTGAAGATAAAATCTAATAATGGCCATTGTCATAAAGCAAATTTCTTCCCCTAGAGAGATGATGAACAAGCTTTTTGTGGTGTGTTGTCTAATAATTCAGCTGGTCATAAGGCTTCTGTATGGCCATACACTTGGAAGACAAAAATCATCTGCATTATTCTGAAGTTACTGGTAGAAAAATGAGATATGAAAATGCCACAGCAGAGATAAAAGGATTGGATAGGTGCAGTTATAATACTTGGGATAAAATTAAAAATGTTATCTAATTTTGTGCTTTAGGGTATGAGGTGATCACCAGCTTAGTTCAGGAATAAGTCCTTCCTCTGCATGATGTATACCCTAGAGCACAAAATGGTGACTGATTGGAATAGTTATTGACATGGCCACAATTTTTCTTCTTCCTTTATTGAAAATGCCTTCATCATCCTCAGACATTAAATGAATCAGTACTATCTTGTGGTTTAGAAATTGCCTTGTTCTGATAGACTTTGAATTCCTGTGTCACAACAGAGCTTATTTCAGGTTGGTCCTGCCTGGAGAAAAGCCTGGTGACAATTCTCGGCTGCAAGGATATCTCTGTATCAGTTTGGTAATGGGATCCAAATTTCATAATTCAACAGTAGATGGCCAAATAAGCCATCAACTTGTGGGGGATGTAGATGTGCGGGCATTTTAGAAGTAGCTTGATCTCTTTTCTCACCTCCTTTCAGGTGTGCTCTTGGAAACAAAACAAATTGGAGAATCTTTGAGTTCCTCTGGAGCTGGCAGTTCTACAAAAGTGGGGCCAAATATTGACCAAATGCAGATCAAGAGACATTCACTGAGACAAATGTGAAAAAGCAGGTGACTTTGCCAGAGCCACTCCAGTTTATGACACCTGAAGTTTTAACCCTGAACAAAATGGATGGATAAAGCAGGTCCTTGCTTGCATGTCGAGTCCCATTTGTCTGCTGACTAATGCAGGATGCAGCAAGAGGCACAAAAGACATCCACAGTATCTGGAAAAGCAACAAATGTCCAGCATTCTTTGCCCATTTTTCTGTAAGAGTGGTACTATTTGAGTGCCTGGTTTCAGAGCTATACTCCAAAAGTCCTTGGAGAGTGGTATCAAAAATATGAGAATAAGAATCAGCTCTAAAATGAGCAGTTTTAAGGATTACTAGAGGCACCTACAAAAGGTAAGTAAGAAATACACCCTCAATAACTTTAGTGTGTCCTAAACAATCAAAGTAAGTTCAGACTATTACTGAGTGGTTGACACTTGCTCTTCCCACACCACTGTGACAGCATTGCATAGCAGAAGGAATCTCTGCCTTTTGGGTGCTACAATCCTAAACCAGAGCCATAGCTGACCTGGGGGATGTAAATCCACAAACCATTGTTCGGCCACCTGGGGTTTAAACAGAAAATATGTACCAAGAGGTATGTAGAAAAATTATGATTATCCTACCATCCAAATAGTAAACTGGTTATAGGAAGGTTCTAGTTCTTGGGAATGCCAAGATTGTATCCTCTGGTATCTATTTGAAGCTCCTCAGAGCAGCCTCTGGGCTGAGCTGACACAGCTCAGGAGCTCTCTGGGTCTGTACAAGATTTCAGCACTGCATTTTGTAGGGTAGATGAAGCCCCTATCACAAATGGGAGACCAACTCCTCTAAGAATAATTTGAGATTTCACTGCCAAAAGGGTAGATTATCATCCTTCTCAATTACAGTTTTTAGGTGACAGTTGCTCTGCAAAGCAGCACTGAAGAGTTCAAAGCAAAGGTTTAAAAAAAATATCGTGCTACACATATGAACTTCCATGTTCCTATTGTATACACGGTTGGGCCATTCAGTCTCCTTCCTGTTCACTTTTTGTGTCACAAACATTTTGTTGTGACTAGTGAAGAGAACTAAGCCTGAAGGAGACAAAAAAAGATTATAAAACCAATTTATTTCAGAGCAAAGGATATAAAAAGGAATACAATTCACAACTAAAATCTTTTCAACTCCCTCTATTTATTTCTTATCTACCTTCCGTAATAATGAATAAATAAAAATTAGGCAGGAACCATATCCTTTCTCAAAAAACCAGTATCAGTCATCCTCTGTGCTGACGTAACTAAGAAACATAAAATTGATGTAAAGGAACAACAGACACTATTTTTTCTTCTAGCGAGTTATTTTCTTGCAATGGAAGCCAATTAGTGTTCTCTGAAGAAACATGGAAACATCAGAGAGAACATTTTTTTGTCAGAAAAGAAACTAAAAAAAAATAATCTGATCTAGAAGGATATTTTCATGTGCCTGTAAGAAATGGGGAGAGACAGAAAAAGAGACTACTGCAGTTTTCCTGACAAACATAATGCAACTTTACTCTTGAAAATGCTGGAGTTCTGATTTCTTTCATTAATATTATCTACTGAAAATGTTCTCTTTCAGACCTGTGTCTCTGCCAAAATTTTCCTGCTGAATTATTTTCTTTAAACAGTGAAGAAAAGATGCTTCTAAAGCATTTCTGCCTGTTGAGATCAGGAGTTCAGGTAGGAAGAAGTCTTTATTTTTTTCAAATGTTCTTGCAGGAAGATTGTTGCTTGCCTTCATTTTGAAGTTGGTTTTTTTGCTCTTCTGGGATGCACCTTCCTCTCTTCTCAAAAGACTCCTGTTTGCATTAGAGTAGCCTTGAAGACAAATGTGACCCTGCTCTGGGAGAAACCTTAGATCTTGCCTTGGGAAATGGAAAAGCACCAAGGCTTCATCGAGCTGTGAGCTGTCCTTGTGCAAACATCAATCATGGCCTGACACAGTCAGGCTCTGCTGCTTCACCATCAGCCCTGCAGGGGCTGAAAGAGTCTTAGAATGATGAGGTAAACAGCGTATCTGTGCAAACAAGCATTTGCATTGATATTTGAACATGCAAAAAATAGAGGCTTTTGCAAACAAAGCCAGAAGGAGGATTGGAGATGCACAGCACCAGGGGAATGGTTCCTCTGCGGAGCTCCGTGGGCACCAGCTGGCAGGGCAGAGGGATCATGGTCATGGAGACATGAAAGAAGCCACAACACTTTCAGCATTTCCACAAACATCCAGGGGGCACTCTTAGTGTCCAGGGACAAATTGCAATTTGGACAACTTGCCAAATGCTGTCATAAAGGAAGAAATAACAAACTAACCATGTAAGCAAGTTCTTCCTGCAGCTTAAGGGACAGTTTTGTGGGAGAGAGCCCTAACTGCCACGAAATATCACGATTTATTTGGTACAGCAGGTGACAGTCAGCAAAGCAAACAGAAGGGACTAAATCCTCCATGTCCTCAGCTGCAGAGGAAGATGGTCAGCAAACTCCAGACAGCTTCAAGTGATGAAGCTGACATGTTTTAGGAAATTAGCACTTGACATCTGGAAATTAAACACACTATTGCAAGCCAAGAGCTGACAGTATTCCTTCCACTATCCTGATAATACACAATAAAAAGGTGAATTAATCTTGCTGATCTTGTTGTTCCTAGTTGACTTTGACTTTTTTTTTTTTTTAAGTGATCATTTTATTTATTCATCTATATTTTTGAACCATATTAACCACCTATATTTTTTGGCAACAGGGAGGTTTTCCTGATTTTTTTGCACAGATGACTAGCTCATCGCTGAAGTCCTTTATCTGGAAAGACTCAGCCTTAAAAAGCTGAAGGTGTCAGTAAGAGAAATCTTGTATTTCTGGTTTTTTTCTTTAACAACATGAGAGCATCCCGTTTATCACTACAGAATTGATGTGATCTTCTTGATCTTCCCTCTGTCTTAAAAGATTCTGTCTTTTAAATTGATAGGGTATTTGCAGCATAAAAGTCAGACCTATGCCAGCACTAACAGATCAATGGATTTGAATAAAATCAGCATAAAAGTAGCATAAATATTTTTAGCATAAAAATAGCTAAGGCAAAACAAGACCAGTGGTTTCCTTGCTGATTCAAGTCTTGACAAGTCATGACACCCATAATTTTGTTCCAGAGACCATTTGTTCTCTCAGCTGTAGCTGTGACAAAATATCTTGCATGCGTCTCTCTACATCAGAGATCTAAAGCCCTCTGTAGGCAAAGATGCCTTAACAAGGAATTTCTTGGCTTTTGAGAAATTAAATACACTTGTCAGCACACTACAATTTTCATTCAATTTTTTTTATGACACCTATGCAAATCTACTTAATCTAAAGAGAACTTGAGTCTCCTACATGAAAAGTCATCATATCTAATCTGATTTTGATAATACCTTACGTTTATTTCAGGGTTTTCTGTTTGTTGGCTAACATGGACTATTATTCTGCAACCTCCCATCTGTAGTTCTGGTTGCTTTTCTGACTTGATTTGGTAACAATATTTTAGAAATGCTGAGATCCTTCCAATGCCTTAAATCCAAAACAAGGGTCATGGGAAAAACTCTTATGCTTGAGTGTAAGCACAGAAAAGTGAAGCCCGGGCCAGAGATAATATCTGTGAATGATAAAGAAAGGAGATTAAACACATGGGACTGTCCAGAGACATTTACACATAAGGCAGGCCATTAATGGGCAATGAACTAATGATACATCTTCAGAAAATGCTTCCTCTGTGCCCAGAACCACTAACAAGATACGTAAGAGGCATATACTCAGCCACATTTTAGGCACTGGGCTTGGGTGACTTGCCCCAGGATACCCAATTTAGTTGATATAGCAGGATGAGCTGCTCCAGACAGCAGGTCAGAGCAGGTGCTGCACAGGTGGCAGTGAGTATTTCTTATTGTGTTACAGAGGAATTGCTCCATAGCAGTTTAATACGACAGACCTGACTGTAAAATTCTGTGATCTGCTTGGTGCAATGAGGGATTGAAAGCATCTGTGCTGTGAGATGCTGAACATAAGAAGGCACACAAGCAGTTACCTCTGGGACTGAACTAAATGAGAACATAAGCAAATGAAAGGAGAAACACAAACAGTTAGGCAAGGGAAAACAAGCCAAGATGCTACAAATGTAAACACTTCTCAGTCCTTTCATGATATTCTTCATGTGTATATCCTACACTAGTTCTGCTGCATTGTTCTGTTCTTTAAAACCACATGGAGTTTACAAAGGGCTTAAACAAATCCAGCAGGAATGTTCTATGCTTATTCTAAGCTGTGGGATAGAGCACACTGCAGAGATGCAGAGTCAAAGATGAGATGGGCAGTACCTGTTAATAGCAAGAAAAACCTGTACAACTTACAGCATGGTGCTCTAATTAACAGAGAATGTAGCAAAGATAGACATTCCAGATCTATGCCCAATTCTCCTTCAAGTAACTGCACTTCTGTAAAGGAATCTGCAAGGGTACAGTCCTATCCTGTGTGTGAATGGCTTCCACCTCCATCCACGGTTTCCTCCTGATGGAGCTTTCCTCCCCATTTTATATTCCTTATGACTTTCCTGGCTCCAGCCAGAATCAGAACCAAAAATGAGGCACTACAGCTCTGAAAGAATTTCTGTCTGGGAACCCAGACATGGGAAATCTCATGAGAAAACATGCTGTCAAACTGCTGGACAGGTTTGGTGAACTTGAAAGATGAGGGCAGCCTGGATAAAACTTCACATTGGTGAATATTTGTGCTATTTGAATGTAAACTATTAAATATAATTTGTCTGAATAATGTCTGTGCTTATATTCATGCAACTGGCAATGGTTCTGTGAAGCAAAATGGCTGGTACTGAGGACCAAATATCACTGGGCTTATTTTGTTTTTATGTCATTTATGTCATTTTTTGATGTCAGAGATTTACATCAGACTGGCTCCCAAACCATTTGCATCTCCCAAAATTCCCCTGCCAGAGGAGCCAAAGTATGATAAGTGGAATTTGCTTCAAAAGCACACTTCTATGCCAGAAAGACGTGGTAACATACACGTCTGAAGGAACTTGGCAATGACTTATCCTATCTGAATAATTAAAATATGAAAACGTGTTGTAGACATTCATTATAGACAATTTGAAAACGGTACTTGACTAGGAGAAAAACCAACCAACCAACCAAAACAGCAACAAAACAACAACAAAATCTAAATTCCAAAATATTCTTCTGAGCTTTCAATGAAAAAAATATTAATTTAATTAAAATTTAAACCTTTTTTTTTTTTCAAACAAAACATACCAAGGTATTTTGATTCTACATTTCTTGGCTCTTTGCATCATGCTTGTCTGATTCTGTGCAAAGGAAGAACAAGATCCATCTGGTAGATGCAGGCAAAACCACCATAAAAAGGATTAGCTCATATGATATTTTTCTCATTTTCATTCCAAATCTTCTAAGGACCCAGAACAAAAGTCACAATAAGAAAAAAGGGCTCTGTTTTTATGAAAGAACTTATCACTTGACAGGCAGCACTAAGGCTGAGCTTAGTGGATGAAAAATAAAATCAGGCATGAGAATTTGGTAGCCATGAAACCTCTAACTCCCTGTGTGCTAGATGGCCTTTCCACACACAGCAGCCTGACCAAAAAAGCAGTTTTTGCCTGCTGACATGAAGGAATGACACCATCACCATCAGAACTACTGTGAAGCTGGCACATGCATAAAACCTGTGCATTTCATACAGTAGAAATATGGGGACGCATGCAGCCAGAATAGAATTATAATACACTGTCTTCAGAACAAAGAGAGCTACTTCTGAATTCCGTGGTCATTTAGTGTCTGCAGCACTGCTGGGTACAGATGAAAGCTTTGATTTCTCCCACTCTGAACGCCTCTGTGGCAAAAATGGTCTAGGAGAGCATTGCTTTGCCAAGGAGTTTGCTATTCAAATGTGCTGCATGTAATTAAGGGCATTTGCATGAAATTTCTACATCCTCAAGGCTCAGGTTAGGAACACACACATCTGTCACAACCTGACAAATTCAATGAAAGAAGAAATAGAGTTGAAATCATTACAGGGTGGTTATTTTTATTGAGAGAACAAGTCAAAATACAAAGGAAGGAGACAGGAAAGGAAAGCATTCAGGGACTGTTAAGAGCATGTCAAAGCTGCAGTGTTAATGGTAAAAAATCAGCAAAAAATCTTTTTAATTTCACGTCTTTCATCTTCAAGTCTCAGCAGTTATAATAATTCTTAAACCTGTGAATTGTGTGTTAGCTAAAGGTTAATGATCTTCATTTATAGCACCTCAAGGCAAAGCTCATTGACAATTTCCCATGGATAGCGACAACCTCTGGAATAATTTTTAATTGTGTGAATTGTCAGGAAGATTTAAAAAATCTAGGCTTGTTAATGGTTTATTCAAATTTCAGGGACCAGATGATGGCCTTTTGGAAAACATCTTTTAGACTCTGCTGATGTTTTTTCAGGCTGGTGATAAAGAGGGCTTTTGGCTAATAGTCCATATAGCTCAGCAGTATGACTATTTTGCTCTTGAATTTTTCTTGACTTTAGGATAATTTTAGGCAAGAAGCAATTACCCACTGTCCTGGATTCAGCTGGGATAGAGTTAATTTTCTTCCTGGAAGCTGGTGCCATGCTGTGTTTTGGATTGGCTTTGAGAACGATGTTGCTAACACAGGGATGTTTTAGTTGTTGTTGAGCAGCACTTACACGACTTGTCAGCTTCTCGTGCCCTGCCAGTGAGGGGGCTGGGAGGGGACACACAGGACAGCTGACCCCATCTGGCCTGAGGCATATTCTAGACCCTGTGGCACCATGCTCAGCATGTAAACCAGGGGGAAAGCTGACTGGGGGTGGATGCTCAGGAGCTGACTGGGCATCAGCTGGTTGATAATGAGAAATTGTTTTGCATTTGCATCACTTGTTTTTCTTGAGTTTTATTTCATCCTCTTCCTGTTATTTTCTTCTTAATTAATTTTTTTTATTATTATTATTATTCAATTATTAAACTGTTCTTATCTCAACTCTGAAGCTTTCTGAATTTTACTTTTCTGATTCCCTCCCTGTCCCTTGGAGGCTGGAGGAGGTGGAGTGAGCAGTTGTGTGGTGCTTAGTTAACAGCTGGGTTAAACCACAACCTTCAGGCTGCCGAGGCCATCCAGATTCTTGCTTTAGATGTGTTTGAGAGGCCATGCTGATACTACTTTAGCATAGTGCCAGTAGTTAGAAGAGCAAATTTACTCTTCTGAAGATAACATTCTGCTTTACAGTTAGGGGATGTTCCAAACCATAGGTATCTTGCTGAAACTACAAAACCACCTTAATCAAGGTTAAACCCCTAAATTCCCACTGTGATCCAGCGGAGTCAATTAATGAGCTACTTTTAGTAGAATGAAAAAAATGGAGAGGATCAAGAGTGAATAAAATATTTCTTAATTTTCTTACTTTAAGCAAGGTTGAACACTGAGTTGAAACCTTGGTCAGCTGAGGTGGAAAATGTTTTTTTTACTAGCTTTCTATTAAGCAACAGAAAAAGCATCACTGGCAAACTAACAAAATCCCAGACAGTTAAAACATTTAAAACTTAAATGAATAAGGAAAGTTTTAACTTTAACACTAGCTCTTTTTTCTTTTCTCTTTGGGTACAGAGAAAATTTTTTTGATGCTTTCTCTTTGAATGTCTTTCTGTTGGTAATGGGGGTGGCCTTAATTTCCCTCTTGCCAGTCATTGTTACCTAAAATGAGCTAACAGAAGCTTATTCTGTTAATGTCTCTTATGAGTATGAATATGTTTTCTCAGAGAAAAAAATAAGACAAATACCCAGAGAGTGAGGAAGAGAGAAAAACAAAGATAAATGCACTGTTTCTGATTTTGCAGACCATGGCATGAGGTGTTTCTGTAAGAGAAACAAGGACTGGTAAACATCCTTATCATCTGCCTGGGTAAACACACATCACTAAGAGGTTATTTCAGACAGAGCTGCCTTCCTGGTCACAGGCTGAGAACAGCACAGCCACAGACACTCTTCCTCAAAGTAGATTGTTTTCTTTAGTAAAATGCAAAGAAGGAAGAAAGGAAACAGAGTCAAGAATAGAAAGAGTACATATTCAGAAGTGGGCAGCAGTGGGAAAATAAGTAATCCTCTAGGCAGAAAACATTATTTTTCTTTTATGGCATACTTTATTTCTCCAGCCTTCAGCAAAACTTTGACCAAAGGCTGACAAGTAACTTTGGTGGAGGTTGTGATCTCAAAGGCTTGCAAGAAAGGCAGAAAGGGTAGAGAAGGTTGTTATTTCCACCCATTAGTAATGCTGGTTTCAGCACTAAATTAAAAAATCTCAGGTGTTTTCTCCATCCTCTACTCTGCTCACATTTCTTTCTGATATTTCTGTTTAGTTCAGGGGGTGACATTGTTTTAATAGCAGAACCTATGCCAGGTGGTAAAATGGTATCAACAGATTTAAAATTTCATTGTATCCATCTTTCCATCTTTAAATTTAAGCTAGATTTATAAATAATTTGCAGTTGTTCTTTTTTATCTTGGCAAACATAAATTGCCTGTACTTCTTATCCAACTTTGAAAACATACAAATTTCCTTTTGAAACTTTTACAAGAAGCTTCACTTTTTAATTTTCATTTCTTTATTTACATTCTTTTTATGCTATAAAATAAAGCCTTAAGTGATGCAAAGAATTTAATCTGCACAACCAGAGTTATTGATTTAGCATCCAAAAAGAATTAATCACTGAATTTATATTCTATCCTCCATTAATTTAGCTAGTCTTCCACAACCATAGTCTCCAGAGACAAGCGTAAGTGAAGAAATACATTCCCTGTTAATTTCATGTTGAAAGATCAATGAAATGTTCCAGAACTTCGTGTTGAAGTTCATCTTACTCAATTTTACAAAAGGTTTCGTTCCTTTACATGCCACAATAGTATTTTATGTTGCATTCTCCACTGACATGAGGAGAACAGATGCTGAAAGGTACCTGAATCAGGCAGAGATTAAACACAGTCTCAGCATCCATAGCAGTTCTGTTCTCAGGATCCTCAGGCACCCTTTCTGATTTATTAGAGGATATCTGTGGGGTCCTGGTCTATGGCTGCAGCATCTCATCTTAGGTACTGGGAGCACTACAGCACAAAGGTTTGAAATGCACATTTCACCCCTAATAACAACAGCTGTGTGTGTCAGGGGGACATAAACACAAATGACCTTTGTTAATGTTGGAATGGTCTTCAGAACTCATGAGCATCATGAACTCTCTTGGCATTTATGGCTGTCTTGCTGTACCAAAAAGCACAATAGCCTCTTGATTATATTTCCAATTATGAGTTTAGAAGGCTAATTTATGAAAACCATGTTTGGAAATGCAATTGAAGTTTTTTTTACTAGTGTTGATGTTACATTAGCTATAAAGAACATGACGTGGACCTATTCCACAGATTAACCAGGGGAAAAAAAGATATTTAATTTAGATTAAGCAACCAGTTCTCTGCAGTTATTGTTCAGATCCCTGAACTGATCAGACACCTTCTATTTCTCATGTCAGCTTTATGAAGTATGGAAGGCCTCCCTGCAGTCCAAGCCCAGATTTTGATGCCACGACTTTCAGGAGGCTTAAAACTGAGAACAGGGCGAGATTACAGCTGCCCATTTAGATTATCTTAAATCCATCACAAACATGCAGCCTGAGGAACCTAGTGAAGGCTCAAGTACTTTACTATGTATTCAGTCTCATTTGATTTGTTTGCTTTAGTCTTTTCTCTTCTCTTGCCCTTTGCACAGAAGTCCTTAAGTAGGATGTCAAAACAAACAGTACTCAAGTGGGAGATTTATTTTTGATTTTGTGATGTTAAAGTTAGTTTCAGATGGCTAAACTATCCCACAATGCCCCAGAATGTATCTCAATACACACAGGGGAAAAAAGCTTGCATAAAAATGAAATAGCAACCTAAATCTACAGAGAACTGCTAAATAGTTCCATATTGCAGCTGATGTTATGGTCTTTAGGAAAGCTCCACAAAGGCCTCCAGACAAGTACAAGTATGACAAGATAAGAACATTAGGCTATTTTTGCAGAAGGCCAAGGTCATATGAGAATGGTTTTCATGTTCTATGAAAAATCAGTATTTCTCTCAGACATACTATATTGTACATAGAGTTCCAGAGCTGTAGCTTTGCACCGCATGCATGTGACACTTTTTGAAACTGCTGGAGGACTGGATAGAATTCAAAATAATGACAGATTCTGCTAAAAAGACTGAATCAGAAACTTCAAACCAGATTTACTTCATTCAGGTGGGAAGTAAAAACTTTGTCCCTTCTTTTTTTTTTTGCAGGGTCAGGGTCAGCCCTTGAGGAGGACAACAGATTGGACTGATGGAGGCATCGTGTTCTGACCGGGCAGGAGAGCTGATTGCTGCAATGGAACTGGAGAACATTTGGGAGATCACACTGACCTTGTAAAATCCAAGTGACTCACACCACTGGGAAAGAGAGTGGTTCTTATCAAGACCAAGAATAGTCCTGCCATATACATGAAAGCAAGACAGAAAAGAAAACAATTGTTTTCACAAGCAAACTGCCAGCAGTCTGTACTGCCCCTGAACATTTAGAATCCATGACAAAGCTTACATTTCTATTGTGCATTTAAAATTTGCAATGCAGTCACCAAGTCCCACTGAAACCAAAAGAAAAGGGATGCAGTTTTCACATTTTATGTCAAAACATTCTGGAAACTGTAGTCTTTCCTTCCTCATTATTTATTCTGTTTGCTTTGGTTACCTCACAATACGTGAGCAGAACAAAACCTTAGAGAGAAAGCATTTCCTTACCCAGAGAAAACTTACCAGATTTTGAAACATTTTTACCTTCCATAAAAAGACATAAAAGAAAAGACATGAATATTTTCACAAAATTAAAATCTCCCAAAAACTAGATCAAATTTTGCCCAGTTTTATACTTTGTTTTCCCTTTCACCAGAGATGAAGCTACTTCTGCAAGTGAAATTTTAAAATTAAGAAGCAAAGCAAAACAAAAGGCACTTCAGATTATAAGAAAATCTCTGGTTGCTTAGTGTATCAAAATCAAACTTGGATTATTTCCACATCAGTTTATTGAAAGCACTGGAAAGTGAAATTGAAAGCCAGGTACCTCAAAAACAGCTGTAATTTTGTCACAAAATGGGGTTTTTCACCTGAAAGCTGCAGTGAAGGGAATTTATCTTGACAGGTCAGTCAGAGAATGACTTTGGGTGCTGATGTGATCCCACTGCTAGAAAAGCCGGTGCAAACCTTCTCCAGAACCACAAGTGTGCTGACGTGCAGAGATGCTCTCTTATCTCCTGTACACCAGGCTTTTACCAGCTGGTTGCCTGTGCTGGAAAAGGACTCAATGACACACATAGACTCAATTTCAGAGTTACAACGAAAAATATATCAAATTAATTTTCAAATGGAACATGTGTTGACCTCAGCTCTTTAATGGTCCAGGTTAAATTTCAAAACAAATCAGTGTTTTTCAATAGACAAATATCCTCAAATCCCTGCTCAACTCATTTAAACCTTTCAGTACTACCGTCCTTTGAAGCTGTATTCACTTGGTTTAGCTAAGCATTGTTCCACGTCTTGATCAACTCAGTCTCAGTTGATTCATCTTTCTTATTACATGAGAATATGAGCCTGAAAATGGGATCTAAATGAGGACAGTACCTTATTAATTCCAACATCAGCTGATGGGAAGGCAAAATAATTTTATTGCAGTCCCTTCACAAGTGAAATACAAATGACTAGAGCAGATGTTACCACGAAAATTTAAGTCTTATCTTCTGTTCCAGAAATCAGCCTGTAATTTAACTTTTAGTCAGGTTGGCACTCTTAGCAGTGATGTACTACCCTAACTTCTTTAATATCTTGACTGAGGACATGGGAGTTGTCCTCTAATGGCTTGGTATGCAGTGACACATACTACAAGCACAGCTGATAGCACTGAGAGTGAATTTGCTGTGTAACCCATTCTCCATGATCAGTTAATCAGAATTTTGGCTACCATTTGGACACAGAGTTTATACACTACATCTTTTTGCCTGCCCACCCATGACTGACAGACTGGGTAATTTCAACCAAAATGATCCTTTTGAAATCATGGTGAAGGGAAAATACATTAAATTGGTTTGATTTCAAAGAGTCCTGCACTTCATTTTTTTGAATAATGTTTTCCTCCCCAGTCTCTGTAGAGGTCATTTACATTTGGGAACAGAATAAACTCTTGTCACTGTGTTTTGCCATGTGAAAAAACTGTCCAAATTTGATCAAGCTATGAGAAAAATGCAATTTATACACTCTGTGTTCTCTAGGAACTTCATAATCTGTCATTCTAACCTTTAAAGATTTCTCCTAGAGAATAATGCCGTGGTCTGGTCTCAGCCTCTGCTCCCCACATATGGGCATGCTAAAATCTAATGTACTGACAATTCTGTGGAGTTTGTTTTGAAAAACAAGTTATGAAAGACAGTGCACATTTTTTTAATACCATAGGTTTTGCCTGAACTAAAAATTGGCGGGAATTAATTTACTAAGGGAAGCTGTTTATAAAATGTAGGTGTTCCAGATGATTCTGTGTATTTTGTAGTTTTGAAAATCAGAAAAAAATGTCAAGAAAAATAATGGGTAAGAGTAGTATGAAGCAATCCATTGCAATAGCAAATGAAATAACATGCACTGCAGGAAGAGCTCATGAGGAATGGTAAAGAGAGGTTCTCACCCATAGCCATGGGACTGGTAGCTCTGAGAAGTAAAATTAATTAAGGTCCTTTATCAGAAAATGTCAAGATGAACACAGAAAATAGGGGAACCATCAGTCTTAATAGACCTATTCTAGTAAATTAAAGATTCCAACTTCACATGTCCTCCCTTTTGAGAATGGCAAAATTCCATAGTTACAATTTTTGCATACATCTGTTCACTTGGCTTATCTGATAAGTGTGTTCAGGCCAGGCTATGAGACTTGCAGACACAAGTGTTGGATGACATCTTTTGCTTTGAAAACAGATCTATAGCAAATCACCCTGATGAAATTGGATTTAATTTAATTTAATTCATTCAACAGCTGTGCATGCTCACCAGATGTGTTAATGCATTATTTTAGGAAAACAGCAAAGACATGGGGAGAAGAAAAAAGATCAGGGACCAATTTGAAGGAACAAAATGAAATGCATGCATATAATAGAGAAGATATCTCCCCAAGCCCCCAAAAGATGTTCAAGATTTCCACATCTTTGTTCATTTTCTGAAAGAAATCAGCTGTGAAACAGCAATGGGAGTGAAAGGTTTGCTGGGTGACATCTACAGAAAACTTACTAAGGGCTTAAGAAGAAACCATTTAATTCCAGGGAATGACAGGGAATTCTTTCAGGAGGCCAGGTGCCCAAGTAAGGGGCTTCTTAACAACTGAAATGAAATGCAGAGAGAGAACATTCAATAAGTAGGGGAAAAAAGAGATAAGCAGCATGAATATGAAAGCACTGCTTTGGCAAGAGTAAATCCCACGTGGAGGAAAAAGTAGCAAAGGATGTCCAGAGCAATAAGAAGGGATTCAACAGATATAATAGTTTCAAGAGAACTTCTATGAGAAGGTGGGTCTGCTGCTGAATGGGGAGATAGCATGGATGACACAAGGAAGACTAAAGAGTTCCCTGTCCTTGCCTAGGCAAAGACTGTTCCTGTAGTTAAATGTGTACCAGCACAGCCTAGAAAGAAGGAGGCAGACACCCCTGTGTGAAGAACAGGTTCTGTAATTCTGAGCTGCTCTGACTAATCACAATGTAAATTGCTCAGTCTGGTTACCCCAAATTTGTGGCAGTTTTTGGTGTCTGTGGTCATTACTTCTCAAGGCAATTTTACCTATAAGACCAGGAAAAGTGGAAGAAGGATGAAGCAAGCCACAAGCATTAGATGTACTAAGATGTTCAAGTGTTATTTCTGTATATGGCAGAGAAAGTGTGGGGCAGGTGATTTCTGTGCCAACCTGAGGGGCTGGGAGAGCCCTACTGCAATGCTGTGTGCTCGAAGAAATGGTTGTATCTTCCTTTTCCCCTTGTCCCTCTTGCTCACAACTCCCTCCTTCCCAAAATTAACATTTGAATTGAAAGTTCAAAAGGTGCCAGGGCTAACAGGGGTTACTCTTGCAAATCAAAGGCTCACCTACCAATCTGCTCAGAGTCATAATGTCTTCATTAAGAAAAAAGCTAGTCAAAATCTAGTGATTAAGTCATTAGTTATGAAAGCTCTTCATGTCCTGTCGACTTCTGTGCGCTTGGAGAGCAATGTGCTAATCTGAGTCATAATGATGTAAAGAAATATTTTCTGAAATCAAGTTTCATTTTAATGTGGCATCTGCACTGACTGAGCTAGCAGTATATTCCCTAAAGATACAACACAGCAGTTCTGCTCCTTCACCTTAAACAACTTGCTGAAACATCCTGTGTACTCATTCAAACTCCAGATGTTAATGGAGCAGAGTTATTTTGGTAGGAGGCTGGTAGGAAAGCTGTATCAGCTCTAGAGGAGAGCTGGGGAGAAGGATCTTTCCTGAGAAGTGAAATCTCTGGGCAAGAGGATGGTAATGATGATTTTGCTGCTTGGCAGCTGATCATATAAAGTTTTAGACAGAAGCAAAACTTGCTGTCATACAAATTGGTCATTTTCTCCTTTTGAAAGAGCATTTTCACTACAGGACAGGAAAAGACAAGACAATGCTTAAATATCAGGCTGCCTTATTTTAAGTTTAAACATAAAGATAGCATTTTCTCAGCAGACTTTCCTGAGCCGCAAACGAGTCCAGTTTTCCAGTTTGGCTCTGTTCCCTTCCTGCTGTTTCGGTATGACAACTGTCACCTCTACAGAGCCAGTTTACCCCAGCCATCACTGTGGTCTGGATGCTCAACTGATGCAAAGAGATGAATATGAAAAATATTCTGAAAGAGACCGGTTTTAATGAAAAACATTTCACAGTCTGCCATGAAGACTTCAGATGATCCTTAAATAACAAGCCAAGAAAAATACAAATTGATATTCATGTGATCCTCAGGAGTACAAAAGTTAGATTAGTGAGAAAAATGATCTATTGTATTTCTTTATAAACTGGGAAGTGTCTGCATACCTACACTGTAATCAAAGACAAGTATATAAACAGGTAGCAGAACCTCAGGAACACTTCTTGCTAACAAGTTGCATCTGCAATAATAGAAACTACTCACGTTCAATCTTTTTCCCTGGCATGCAACTATTCACTTTCTAACACACAAACAGAGCTAAGGCAAAAGAATTATATTCTAATTATCTTGGCCAGGTGTACTCACATACTCAAGTGTCATTCTTGCGCAAATTTATTCCTTACGGCAAAGGAAGACTCTCTAAAATGGATTTTGGACAGCACCAGAGTAAGGCTCATTATTTCCTCTCCTCAGGAGCAACCTCATCTTGTTGGAGAGCAGCAAAAGTAACAGGCTTTAAAATGATGGTGAGAGGGTGTAACTGGGCCTGGGGTGCAGAAGGATGCCCCTAATCTTGGCCACACAATAAAAACCCCATTGAGACTTAACTCAAATGGAGCATACTGAGAGTCTAAATGTGGCAAATCTCTCACTCCAAGGTAAGAGATAACTCCAAATTCCAGTGAAAAAGGGCACCAGAAGTGGAGCCTGAGGATCATTTGCAAGGGACAGGCAGCAAAGCCACAGACTGAGCATCTGAGGGAGTTTAGAAACATTTCAGTCAGAGAGACATCTGAGGCTGCTGCTGAGCTGTTCCATAGCAAATACCTCTCCCAAACCCAGTTTCACCATGCTTGTGCCAAGGCAGGTAAAGAATGAGCAAAATTCGTTGAAAGAATTCAAAAGAGCAAAAAAACCAAATTTAGAAGCAGTTTACAAAGTGTCCAGGTTAAGCTATATTTTTTTTCCTTAGACCTCAGTTATCCTAAACAGAAACTAACTCCATTTTCAGAGTTGTTCATTATGCAGTGATGCAGACTATGAGCCAAGTTAAAAAACATATAAAAATAAATATATTGTTGTTATACAAAATTGGACAAACTAGCTGTAAATATCTCTGAATGAGCTCTTGAACATACAGATTCTGAAACTGTCATAAAAGCCCAGTGAAAATACTTTCATGGAATTTTTATTTTAAATCAGTGAGAACATTTACCTTTTTTTTCTTTTTTTTTTCCCCTTAAAGCTCCAATGTTTGTAATCAGCTGGCTATTAAATTCTTTCACCTTTCACCCTCAGGTGAAAAACTTATTCCACTTTCAAGGATTATGAAAGATAAATATATTTTTAAAATTAAATATATGCAGAATATAAAGCAAAAGACAAATTAAACTAATTATCTATGTATTTTTTAAAAGAACGACAACAACAAAACCAAATAACCTTGCAATTTTCATGTTCAGCTCATGATGATTGAGTAATGTTTAGCACACTACTTAAAAAACTTCACTAATCAATTAAATTAACCAATCACTCCTATTCTGAGCTTTTTGAAAGCAAAATAAAATTGGAGGTTTCAAACAGAGAAGTCTCTTTCACAGACCTGAGTGTTGTACTGTAGTTTAATAAGAAATAGTCTTTTTTCTCTTTGCACCAGCTGAAATTTATTGAATTTAACTTTGGAATAATTTGCTCACAGAAGTATATGCACATATTTTTTAAACTACTGTTGTTGATAGTTTGATCTATGAGTTTAATATAGAATATATTTCAACATTTGCATCCCAGGTCAAATAGCCAGGTATTTGCATTTAAATGGATTATCAATATATATTTCTTGTTCTTGTTACTCTTTGTGTTTTGCATGCAGCTGCTTGGTATGAAGACTTCTACTGATGCAGACAGGATTTTTGTAATCAGGGCAGGAGACAGGTTAATATACTTTAAATTAGATATAATGCTATTCCAATATATGCTATCACACTGATATCAAATCCTTGTATGGAGCATCATTTCCCAGCAGACTGAAGTCCATTCACACAGAAAGGAGGCTTGAGGGACAGGCTGAAGCAGCAGCTTTGTGCAACAGGCACCAAACAACAGCAGAGCCTGGGATATTGGGATTTTGTGCTCTGCAGTTCACTCCACTCAAGCAGTGCTCTTGCCTTTACACCTGGGCAAATCACTGCCTGGTGCCTCTGTGCTGACAGACCACACAACTGCTTTGTGGAGATGCAGCGGATTCCCTGGCCAACATCACATGTTTTAACTGGATTTTTACAGGAGCTCAGCAGCAAAGGTTGAGAGGGCCTCATGGAAGCTGGTGCAGAACTGCTCCATTTTTATGCAGCCTGCTGGAAGCATCACACTCTGTCCTTGGCACAAATCCACACAGTAGTCTGTCAATCTCATGTTTTTAATTCAGTTGCAGAGAGAAGATTTATGTTAGATGTTGGCAGGGGAAAGAAAACAACCCTAACTTGCTTTTACTTATGGGTAAGGTCTGCAATAAATCACCTAGAGAGGCTGAGGACTCCCCACAGTTAAAGCTCCCTAACAGCGGGACAGAGAAAGAGCTGTCTGAAACAGGAGTGATAGCAAGGGGACTTCACAAGAAAGCTATGCTGACCAGCACCCAGTCAAGCCTCGAGGAGTTCTCAGGGCTCTGTCCAGCCTTGTTTTCTAATATTTAATGAAATCTGGTTGAAAATTCATAAACACTTTCCTGGCTGCTTGTTACAAATAAACATGGCTCCGTCAACACAGCTCTGTAATGGGAACATACAGCACTGGAGGAGATTACACCTGGAGGAGTTCAGGGAGGCTACAGCAGGTCCCCCTCCCTGAGCTATAACTACCACCTGGGCTTCCCAGCTGGCAAAGAGCTCCTCCTCTCCTGCCCTGTACCCTTGCTGAAGTTCATGACAGCAAACAACCAGAAATTTGGCAAGTCCTGCCCAGCGTCTGACTGTACTTGTCCCACTGGTAGGGAAGAGAAATGATAGACACATAAACAAAACAGCAGCAAAAAAAATTGGCATGCGAGTTATCTCTGAGGCATCCATATCTCCAGCTGAGTGAAACTCTGTGGGAAATCTTTTGGCTGATACTCTGAAATCAGCAAGTTTACTCTGAAACAACAAAGTTGTCCAAGTCCTTACATTATCCATATTTTAAAAATCACCACCTGAAGGATTTATGGCAGGGTGCAGAAGCAATTACATTGCTCTGTTTGTTACTGTGGAAACATGTTCTGTGACCGGTGAAATCTATGAGAAATATATTGAATGAAGTTCTGAAAAACAATATTTTAAAATTAAAACCGAGCACTGGATTTAGCAGCACTAGGAAGCCTTAGCCTGAAGGAAGTCATGAAACACAAGGGAGTCAGCAGGAAAGTGCCACTGAGTCTTGATGGGATTGATTTGGTTGGACTAGCTCTGTGTCATAGAACGGAAAAATGAAAGTAGAGTCAACTCATCAAGCTAGTGCTCTCACAGCTGGAGAGCTTTGCCCGGAAATGGGTGCGACAATGAGTCAGAACACAAGAACACAATGGTAATTGCTCCTGCTCTCTTTGACTGTGAATATTTTCCAAGCAATCCAACCCTATGACATGAAACTGTCGAGACTTCAGTCCTTTAAGTACCTTTTTCAAGTTTTAAGCTTTCCTTTGGTCCTTAGTTATGAAAAACTATTGAACTTCTCAAATGTTAGAAAGGAACAGATCTATAGATGCAGGATGGAGTGTCTTACATACCTAAATCAAGGAGAAAAACCATGTACTTTGTCAGGAAACAGCTTCCAGCCTTCTGGGTTGAGCTGGAAGAAAGGAAGAAATCTGGTTACTACCTCCCATGAGTGATGGCTTTTTCAGTTTTATATTGAAGGTAGTTTGGAAATGGAAACCTCAGTACCTAGTAAAGAAATCTAAATGCACTGAAATCATTTCAGGTTGCAAGACAGACAGGAAATCCAAATATCCTCTGTTACTATGGAAGATCCAGTCTTAATTTCTAGAGAGATTTCACAGCAAGTGAAAAAAAAAATAAAAGGGAAAAGGAATTAAAAGGAAATTTGTTTGTTAAATAAGAAGGGAATAGTCCCTGTGAGGGATTCTTCTGGACTCTGGAGGGAATAATAATTTCTTTCCTACTGACCAGGCACCAGTCTTTATTGACTAAGATTATGTAAATAAAAAAATGATATATATTTTTTAATTTATCCAGTCCTTTCAAGCAATTGATAGCAGTGTGTGGTAACTCTCAGTAAAGTTATTCTTAATTTACCCTGGTATCTGTGGGAAAGGATTGAAGCTTGCAGAAAGCCAAGGTATGAGACTCCAGATGTGATCTATGTGAAAGCAACTGTGACAAAAACTGAGATGTGTGCATAAAAGTGCCAGGTACTGTGAGTTTACTGCTTACCAAATCAGATATTCACTGTCAGAAGTTAAAAAAATGACAATAAACTTAACTGTTGCATCTTTAAACTTATTTATAACTTACAGAGGGAGTATAATGTCTTGGGTTTGTCTCTTCCATAGTGTTTACAGCCAGTAGGAGATAATAAAGTCTAGGCTGAGCTCATATTGCTGAGAGAAAAAAAAAAAACCAAGGCCTGTATGTGTTGGTGGCTGTCAGGTGAGATATTTTATACCTCATTAGTGTAGCAGCAGTTATTGCTTTTGCTTCCTTTATGAATAGATCATGTGAAGCCATGCCTCTCTCTCACACTCCTCACCAATTTGTCACAGCAAAAAGAAATAAGGGATTTCTTGTCAGAGTCTTTTTCACTTCAGTGCTTGCTTCTGATGAGCCATGCTACTCAAACAAGTCTAGATGTGCTTCACAGCCCTGGGACCTTCTCACAGATGCAGAGCTGTTTCTTTAGGAGCTGTCCATGCAGCACTGGTGCATGTGCTCCCTCAGCAGCACGGCGTGGGAGGGCTCTAGCTGACCTCCCTAGAAGGCTCCTAAAGTTCCAAAGCACTGCAGCTTACCCTGAGGAAAGTCATGGTTTTCAGAGCAGACAAAGTGCTGCTGAGCAGTATTTTCACTTAACAACTCAATCCTGAAGATTATTCAGGATAACGGGTCAGTGTCTCCCCAGCAGAAAATGTCCTCCTGGTGGAAGTTGGCCACGTGTTCTTCCCTCAGATTTGAGATGGAATAGTCTTGAGTTTTGGCCAGACAAAAGTCGTGTTCATGGGGCTTTTTTTGTGTGTGTTGAGACTATTCAAACCTTGTCCAATCTGCAGAGAAGAAGTACCACGGTTCTCATATATTTCAGGGTGAAAGCACAAAGGAGAAGTGATGTAGATTCATTTGACCAACAGACAATGCAAAATGGAATAGAATTCTACAGACAAATTTGTGAAGAAAAGCACATGACTATACCTGGTCCCTGTTTTCACAATTGTTAATATACTCTACAATAATTACCCATTACTTGCCATGCCCATTCTGAGCACTCCTAAGGTAAATAAAAGGCACTAAAGTAATTTTTGGGAAATTGACTATTCCTTTCACTCTCTGCTTGCAGGAAAATCTATTCAGTTAAAGAACCACAGCTAAATATTGTTTTCCTTTTTAAAAAAGCACACAGTTGTTATTACACCAGGATTTGAGTGGAGGGCATGATATTGTGTAAGCTTTAATTAATCCACTGAACCATCAACTTATATTCCTCTGGAAATACTGCCATCTGCTACCAGTCCACGCATCGATAATTAATGTCTGCTACAAGTTTACTTCCCTAACATTATCTGATTAGGTAATTAGCCTATGGAACAATACCCAACATAATGCATTATTGTTCTATTAAGTGTGATCTGTTTGAAAGCATGAAAGAATACCTTAATATTGCTCCATTTCCGTGACTCATACCTCAACAAACACCCGTCCAGAAAATGGCAAAGCAATTCAGAAAGGAAGGGGGGTAACAACAACAAGCCCAAAACCACATCAACATCATGTCAATAAAATTAGGCATGAGAACTGTTTATTTCAGAATAGCTTGAGAGGAAATATGAATATAAGACAACCCAACATCAGTGCTCTCCAGAGAAGGCATGAATCAACATCAACCATGATGTACTTATGATAAAGGCCCCTTCAGAGAAGAATGATGAAACATACTTTGTCATCAAAACTCAGGGGTTTAATAAATCAATGAAAAGTGGAATCAGGAAGAGAAAAAACAAGGCAGCATGTCATCTTTATTCACTAGTGTAAAATGTGGCTGTTTCAAAGATTACATCTGAACTAAGCTTGTGAGGAAAGCAAGAGATGAAGATGCAGCAGAGGAGAACTGAAGAGAAGCCAGCAAATCAGCTCTGTCAGATCCTGTGGCTATAGTGCAAAACCTATCAATATTTGGCTGAGTGAAGTGTTTTTTTTACTTTATCCAGCTCTTGGCCTCAGGTGATTACAAAAACAACTCTGATTTTATTTTGCATGAGATCACTTGCTTAGCCTGGGGCAAAGAAAAAGTTAGCAAAGTCAGCCCCTAAGTGCACGAAAAACACAACAAGCATATAAAAAGTCCAAGTTTAGGAACCTGGAGACCTCACACATCATCTCTGCTCTTTCAAAAATCAAGGTCAGGATTTATTTGACCAAATTTACATACCAACATAGTAAGCAATCACACTTCAGCCAATTCTCTCCACTCCTTTAATAGCCAAGAGAACTCTGCCTCTCGTGTTGGCAACATAAATATTTTCCACTACATTTATCTGAAATAATTTGCAAAATCATTGTCACTTTAATGTCATAGACTGAAGACTATGTATCTGCAAGTTTTAGTTCTGGACCAGACTTTCTAAGTTTCAAATGTCCTTCCTTTCCAATAGGCTGTTTCATATTAGATATTTTCAGTGGTTGTGACCTAAGAATGGAATAAAATCTATAAATGAATTCATGAAGCCAATCCTAGCAGAAGCACACTGTCCCATTCTCCCACTTGCCTTCTCATTGACTTCTCCTCCTATTCATTTCTTACTCTGATAGCAAACCTAGAGCTTCTCTACAACCACAAGCTCTGACCTCTCCAAACAGTACAGTGTCTTTGTCTAGCTGCAACATTCTCAGACCTCCTCAGCTGTCTAAATCTCTTTAAAATAAGTCATTACGTGCAAACAGTAGAGCACTAAATTAACCGGATTGAATAACAACCCATGAGCTATTGGGCTGACTTCCCTCCTCATTAAGAGGGTAGGAAGAGCCTTACAGAATCAGGTCAACATCCCATTGTCTCAGCTGCAAAACTAAAGGGATACTGTGATGATCCCTTCTAGAATTTGTGGTTACTCACAACTTTCTACATTTCTACAACATTTCTCTAGGGTAAGAGGAGTACATGACACATGAAAATCTACTTTTTGCCCCATGATTATAAGTTGTCAAATTTTATTTAAACTTTGAATATTATTTGTCTTGCAATAGGAGTGACAAAACTGAAATTGCAATTCCATACCTCTTCTTACATCTAGTGTTTCCCTGTTATCAATGTCACGTGGATCTCTGTAAGCACTTGGGCCTGTCTCCTTTGAATAGGTGTAGAAACACATGTAGAGTTTAGGATATCTGAATAGAGACCATATAGAGATAGGTTTATTTTTACTCTTACCATTATTCTCTTTCTTACCATAGCACCTAAGGCTCCACCTGGGACCTGGATCCTTGGCGTTGCATAAAGAATGAGAAATAATCCATCCAAAGCTTGCAATTTAAAGAAGAATAGCATTCCTACATGTAAAAGGTCTGAGATTACTTTGGTGATATCACTAAAGGTATTTTAGTCTGAGACTACAAGCATTTTTTGGTAAGAAAGGTTGCAAAGAAGGGCAGGACAACTACAAACAGAGTAGTTTTCTCTGTACCTATTCCCTTGTAATTAAGATGTTGAGTTGGTGGGAGGGAAAAACATAACACTTGAGAGTATTTATTAATTACTTTTCAGCTTCAGTGCACAAGGTTAAATGCAGCCTCAGGCAGCTTTCACTGATGTGACTCACATCTCCACAATGTCAGAGCTTTCAGTGACACTGACGGGCTCATATTTTGCAAAGAATAAATGACCCTCTGGTGTATTAATTAAGCATGTCCTGCAGTGAAGTAGTGCAAAACTATAAGAAGTTTTACACCATGACTTTCATACCTATAAAATGTGTCTTGAGAACTGCTGTGCATGAAATATCTCATTTATCCACAGAATGTGGGCAGCACGGATAAGAAACGTGTTTCCCCATGGCAACTGTGTCCTGAGTGGGCTCAGTCCTGATGGTAAGTTAGCACAGGCCTCTGCCCCAGGAAGATGATCAGGAGATGACCTAATTATGTCCAATCACAGCATTATTTTCTATTAATTTTTATATGACTTCAAATGTGAGTTGAAGACCTTGGTAAATATTCCAAATGGAAATCTTCCAAATGGAAATGCAGAATCACTGGTATATATTTCTTTTTAATTGTGGCTATTATTTTACCATATTTTTTAACCTCATGAAACATTTTTGTTTCTTTTTTTGCACAGCTGCCCCCAGAAAAACAAACCCAATTTTCTCCCAAATCTTAATCCAATCCAGCTATCCCAGCTGCTGCATGACTTTAGTCCATGTTCATGGTCTCTCATGGATTCCTGTGCCCTCCTGGAGGGCAGAATATAGAGTGTCCCATAGGATTCAATCCATCCAGGTGAACTGCATAAAGAAAAATGGAACCTCTCCAACTGCAAAAAGAACCAGCAACAATGAAAGAAACCCCACCTCCTACTATGTTTCCCAGTTACTGTCTCCTCCAGGCTGATCATTCTAAAATCCTAGCAAATAGGTCTAGAAAATGTGCATTCAAAAATATTCAATTTTTCTATATTTTATTTGCTAAAAAATAGAATTCATTTCAAAAGCAATATAATTTTTGAAATTTTAAAAGGCAATCCCAGAAAGCACATAAATCAGAGTTTATGCTCCCTCTGTAATCTTCCTTTCTTTTAGAGTTCTGAAAATGACCATTTCTGATACTTCACAAAAAATTCAATTTAGAATTTTTCTATTTTCCATTATTTTTGGCTCTAAATTACAAAATTCTCTTACTCTTCCTCATAGTGTAAAATTTCAATTTCATCAGGCAAAATCAAGGATGTTCTATGAGATTGATGCTACACAGACAGTTAAATTCAGTTTCACCACATTTCTGCAAGCAGTTCAGTGTTCATTTAAGTGTTCCAAGCTCATGTACCTTAAATCACCTGTTATGGAAACTGAACAAAATGAAAGCAACATTTTCCCATTTACATTCCCAAACAGAAGTTGTCTAAAATAGCAAGATCTTCTTTCTCTCACACTTGTTTTACACCAAACTCCCTGATCACCTGAGTGCTTGGCACGAATTCCTGTGAGAAGTGTGTAATGTGGTCTCAGCCCAGCACTTTGTTCAGACCTCTGGTTTGGCTGCAGTTTTGCTCTTTCACATTCTTCATAGCAGCTCCATCAAGTGGCCAGAGATCTGAATGTGTCACTGCAATCCATGACAAAGCCACCCACAGGTACCAGGCAGGTACCTGTTGGTTGGGACCACTGCAAACATGTTGAGATGTTTTTGGGGCAAAGTCCAAGTAGAGTAGCAGATGCAGAAGGGAAGTACAGAAAAAAAAACAACCAAAAAGATATGGGAGGACCAGACAGAAGATCAGATATGAGAAAAAAGGTCAGTGAGTTGATTTTCAGTAGTTAAGAGATTTGTTAGTCTGCAGACCAAGGGTTTGGATTTTTTCACTGAGGTGTAAGTTTTTTGGAGGGAATTAGTTTGGGATGTTTGCTAGCCTTCACAATAAAGCTTGTTTTGCATAAACACCAGGATAGAGGCAGGAAAGGTTCCAAACAAAGAAGGTAGTTGCCATATCTCCAAGATGGGCATGGAGCCACAGCTCAGGGGGGTTCATCTTAGGGTGAAATTTCCATTGTTCCCCTGGGAAGTACACCAGGTATGTGGTGCTGCATAACTCTTGTGGTCTGAAGAAAGCCAGCCTTTCCTGTTTCCTTGCATGTCTCCCTGGGTTCTGACTCACCTGGAGCACAAGGATTTGCTACTAACCCCACCTCTAACAGAAATCTTTTTTGAGATGTTGGGGAAAGTTACTGCATTCCTCCATAACCTCCTTTTTCTGTCTTGTTTTCAAATGTGCTGTGCATTTTCTCTGCCAGCCTTGGCTCCCGAAAGGATCCAATAAATAATAACTAAACCACAGTTCAAATGTAAGAATTTTACAGAATTATTTAGGGAGGGAAAAGATTGGAACTTCAGACCCCTGGGAAATCTGAGCATTGTTCTGAAATATAAAAGCAGGAAAATTCTCCACACATGGTAATTATCATTGCTTCATTAAAAACTAAACCGTGACAATTTTTACACATTGGAGATGTGGTTTCTCTAACACTAAGGAGCACAAATTCCCCTTTAGTTCTGCATTAGCTTTTTTAAAGTATCTTAAGTGGAATTGTCTCTCTTTATAGAGTATTTTCAAATAATCTACTTCCTGCCAATATTCTATATTTTCCTGAAAGACAAGGGACAGAACAAAGCTGTGTAGTCACGCAGAGGTAGATTGCCTCTGGTTTCTAAGCTAACTGGTTGATTTTGAACAAGTAGTTTTCAGTCTTTCCTGACTTGTATAGTCCTAAAATTTTCCAACAGAGGTGTACTCCCAGCCCCTTGAGAGCAAATTTGCGCTACTAACAGTAGGCTTTTCTCAGCTATGCTATGTGGATTCCTTTGCCCACAGGTTCAAAACCACTGTTGTGTACTGTCTGCCATTCTGCAGCACAAACACATCTCTGTTCTGAGGAAAATAGCTCCCAGTTTTGGGTCTTTGAAAAATACATCTGGATCTACCTACTGAAATATGATTCATTGTATTTTCAAGCCTTGGAGCCTGGTTACAGCAGCATGAGCAAGCTACATCAATGGAGCTAGCTGATCTGCATGGGTGTGAAACCAGATATAAATTAATCCCTTTGTTTCCATAACCTTCACTGTCAAATCTTTTTTCAGTGCAATCAGAGGTTAGGCTACATTAGTAACTTCAGACCATGACATTTTTCCACACCCACTAATCAAATACTGAATCCATTTCGCAAAATTTTGTGTAATGTGGAACACAAACACAATATTGGATTTTCTCAACAATTACACCTTTATACCTCGTTGACTTGCTAGCTTTCTTTTTTTAGTGTTGCTTATTACTTTCTCTACTTCTGCTCTTGCAAAGATGTAAACATCTATATATTTTTTTGCAAATGGATAACATCTTTTCATCCATGATGGGACTAGGAGATTCATTTTTGAAAAGCATAGCCTGTGCTATGTAGGATTCTCACCAAAGGGAGAAACAGAACACCATTTTTTAATTCTCTCACTTATGGCCCCCATCCAACACAGCACTTAGCCATATGTCTGCTTTTCCCCCTAGACTGGGGGTTTGGCTGCTGGATAGCACAAATCTATGCCCCAGGAAAGGTATACTATCCACTACTACTTACAGTCAATCAAAGATGCTTAAATAGCTGATTTAGACAACTGGAATGTGACAATTATCCTGTGGAAATCCAGAGACTAATGGGCTCAGGGACCCTGTTCATAATGGAGGTGCAGCAGCATAGTCTCAGAGCACACAACATCGCAGAAAATCGTCTCATGTATGGCTGTCCTTATGTTCTCTGCTTATCACATTTTAGAAATTGAAGCATTCGATGGAAACCACTGGACTATAAATTGGTTCCTTCAACATGTAGTCTCTTACCTCACAGTGTAACCTGCTCAGTGTATTCTATTAAAAGGGTAAACATGACAAGATAATGGATTCATTTTGGCAGCGGCAATACACTTTGATTTTTTATTATTTCTACTTTGCTAGCTCACATTGAAAATCCAAGAGCTCTCTTCAGCTGCTAATCTATGAATGGCTAATAGCTAGACCCTCATGTTCTGGGATTAATGTTACAAAATGACAGAGAAATTGCTCACTAGACAAGCATTGGTCATAAATTTTCAGGTGAGATTTTTTTTCAAAGTTTAGCTTTACTCTCTAAATATGCTTTCAAAAGCTAAATATGCTTTTAAATAGGCTCTCTACAATGCTTTCCTGACTTGCTTTTCAGATTATCTCAATGTTAATCTGAAACTAGCAAATTTTGAACACCCTAGGAGATGGAGGGCTGAATTTGTACTGAAGTCTAGCCAAATCCTTGTCAGTTGCTCCAATCCATTTTCTAGGTGAGCTAAAAGCATTTCTATCTTGGCAATTTAAATGCATCACTAAGCAATCATCCTTCTAATCTGCTAACACAGATTTGTGTTTACTGCCTGTGTTCATGTGTCTGAAGAATGAAATATGGAACCAGCAAAATACTGAGGATCTACCTGGCAGTTTCCCAGACCCTGAAATTGAAGGCTATTTTTTTTTTTTTTTCTTGAGGTATAAACTCTCTTCTGCATTCTGTCAAATGAAATAAAAGATAGAACTAGGGAAGGGAGAAAGCACCTTTTAAGGCTCCTGGAGCATTTAATTGAATCAATGATTCAGGAAATCTCATTCTCCCTTCTGCTTGTTCTGAACTGGAGAGACAATAAGCAGATTTCTGTCAGTTGAGCAGATGCTCTGAGCAGGCAGACATTTTTGTGTCTAATGATAGCTTTGACATTATGATGAGTTTTGTGGGATCTGCTGCCTGGGGTATCAGTAAAGGATTCATCAAATGCCTTTCCTGTGAAAATTATAAGACTTTCTCTTAAATATGAAAAAACTGCATAAAATTAGGCTTGTAATGATATTTCACTTTATTTATCACAGGATTGCACTGGCAGTAAGGTTTTAATTGCTCAAATTACAGTATCTTTCAGATGTCAAAATTACTTGCACTAATTGCCAGTGGATACAAAGCAATAATGCTCCTGTATTAACACATTGCACGCCCAATTAGCACTAGTGGTATGGTAAAACTTTGTATGTCTTCTGTAACATGATTAAAAGCAATTGGTTAGAAAAAGTTCAGAACTAATGAATACATCTTTTCGGTCTTCAAGTCTCAGCCTAAATATTTACTTACATGGAAAAACCCCATCTTCAGACCTGATTTTTAGATGGTGCATATTTCCCTAACTTCATATTTAGGTTGATTTAGATCACATCAGAATATGGCTTTATCTTTCTTACAATAGAAAACAGCACTACCCCTGCCTAAGTGGTTCTGTGAGTGGAAATGTCTGGTTTCTGTCTCAAAAATTCCAGTTCCTCTTCATATATTCCTAGCTCTCCTTTATCTTATCTTAAGGAAACAGACTCCTATTTACCAGAAACATGTTCAGTGTGCCATCCAGCAGGTATTTTCTCCTTCTCAGCTGGAAACCACACAAACGACGATGACTAAAATAAAAAAAACCCCTTATATAATGCTACTTGTTATCATTAGAGAGGCACCACATGTTTTGTCCTCGGCATTTAACATGTTGTGTGATAATGAAATTAGCAAATCTGAGATCCAACGTTTAAGAAGATTTTCTTCTACTATTCTTTGGAAAATATTCTTGGTAATAGAGCCACAAATTAAATTTTGAAAACTGCAGGAAGGTACTAATAGGAATAGTAAGCCCCTACTCTTTAAATAGGTTTTTCAAATTGTTACACAGCAGTGCACATTATTAGAATGGATTCTTTACACTGGTTTTTCATAGCCAGCACACCTGTTTCTCATTGTAGAGTTAACAGAGAAGTGTCTTCTGCTCAAATACTGACAAATTGTGAAGTAGCTGGGAAAGCTTTGGCATTTTAAGTTCACCTGCTTACTTGCTAAATTTTTAAATGCACATATCTGAAAACTCTTTTGACATTACCTTTAAAAGGCAGTATTATTGAAAGAGTCTACACTTAAGGAAAAAAGTTTTGAGCCCAAATAAAGAGTAACAGAATGAGCAGAGAATTTCTCATTGGCTCATAGTTCTCACCAGGGCAACTGGTGCTTCTGCAGGAGCTGTGAGAAGCTGCCTGTGTGTCATGACATCTCCACCTCACCAGAGGAAGGGGAGAGCCAGAGCAGGCAAGAGAGTGGTTCAGGTCCTAAAATCCAAAGGTTTAATCTTCTGCCAAAGTTGTTATCACTTAGTAACTCCAGATATATTTGTAATCCTCATTGTAAATTCCATCAAATTCCACCATCTAGTAGCACAGCAATTTTATTAAAGGTCTCACTTGGGAGTGATAAGAAAAAATAGAAAAATGCATCATTTTCAATCTTGTTGCACACTCTCTTTATGCACATATTTATGGATTAAAGGCTTTTTTGTGATCTACATTTTTTTTTCTCCTCTAATCTCCTTTTAGTGTTTTGTGGATGGGATATTTGCACTACATAGCATCACATAATCCATACCATAACTTAGGAAAGCCACCTCTACACTTTCTCCAGCCCTGCACCTGCTTTGGGGTAGCAGATGCGTGGCCATCCCTACTAAAGGATTCTGTAGGTGTTCAAATTTCAACTGAACTAATGGGGGTATTTTATTAACTGATGCAAAAGCAATGCATTGCGGATTATTATATTCCCAGAGATCATCCCAAAGCCCCTGATGTGAAAACAGCTGAGGAGATTTTTAAGGGGAAGTCTTCTACTTTCCCCAGCCTGGGTACTCTCCTACATCTCCTCTCAGAGCCTAGATATGACATGGATCATTGGTGCTGCTCAGCACAACCCTTCTCATGCTCTAAACTAGCTGGCATAAGAATATGTAATATTGAAGTTCAGAGATCAGCTGAGCCTCAGGTGATCAGATTTAATCATTGTCTTTGGCTACGAGCTTCAGCTCTTAGACAGGAACCTGATCTTTTACAGGAACTGGACAGATGAATTGGACAGAGAGAAGAGTAGCAGTAAAGAAGATTAATTGGTTTGAATCCTGGATGATGGATCTATAATTGTTAAACTAAAGAAGTGGTGTAGAAGTTATGAACATTATGTCAGTTTGTTTTGGATTTTTTTTTAAATTTTAATACATATACTTACTGGTTGCTGAGGCATGTTTACAAAGCAGTTTGGCTAAAAGCTCACCAGCTTGCAGCCAAGAAAATAAAGTGCAAATAAAGAATCTAACCCACAGGTGGAAAAAAAAGGAGGTTTCCTTCTATGAAAATATGGTATTCGATGCTTGAAAAATTTCTTGTTCACAATAAAATTTCAAATAGAATGAAGAGATGTTAAGTTTTTAGAAACTACAAAAATGGGATAGAGTCCATGATCAAAGCAAAGTTTCATCATAGTCAATAATGCTAATTTTATGATAATAAGCAGAAGTTGGTTAAAACTACACGTCTCTGTAATGTGTTCAGCATTTTAAACCACATATTCTAGTTAGGGGCTAAATGTTAATATAGATCTCCACAGAGTGCATTCAAATACCAATTAGTAAGTCAATATCTCTAAGCGACCAGAACTGACCCCACATAAATGTAGAAAATAAAGGAAAAAATACATTTAGGCTAGTGTATTTTATAATTTTTTTTAATAAGAGGATATGAAAGGTGATATTAAACTTTAGTCCATTGTCAGCAACAGCTGTCAGAGCAGGCAGGCAGTAAAGCAAAGGTGAAAAGGTTAAGGAGACTCATGAATATGAAAAGCTTTAGATTACTGGTCCTAGTGACCCATTGTGTGACACAGGACTGAGCCCCACAATGCACACCAGGAGGACAGGGCCACTGCGTGGGACCCTTGCTGGCCTCAGCAGCCCTGGGCACACACAGCAATAAAACTCAGGGGGAAGATACATTTTATCCTTTAGAAAACAGAAAAGAACCTCTTCACTGAACATTTCTAGTTCCAGTTTCATATTATCTTCTCAAGATAGATGTTACAGGTTATCTCGTAATAGAAACTTTTTCCTTTCTCTTTCACTATGAAACACAGCCAGAAAAAGAGGAAATTTAACTTGAAAACCTGGGAGTAACAGAAAAATAAACTCTTTCCCTTTTTGGAAAAAACCAGAAAATCATCACCAGCAATGAAATTCAAATGTCATCTCAAGTTAGGCACGTAGTTTGAGCTATCAATCACAGAGAAAATTCTGCTTTCATCTGCATGAAAAGTAAATTTCATCCATTTTGGACCACAAACACTCCCACAATTCACAGAGACATTTTTCTCTATGCTCTTTACTGGCTTTAGTACTATGAGCCAAAGTATATTTTAGGCAAAATATATTTTTCTAAGTTTATTCCAGGACACCTAAATAGGATGTGTGAAATAATTCTTCTATTCTGCTACTAAAGAGCCCAAGAAGGCTGTTCTGTTTCTTAAAGACACAGATGGGCTAGAAAGATGCCAGGGAAACACCAGAATTACTTAAGGTCTAGAAAGCACAACCTCTGAAAAAAAAGGTTGAAATACCCCCCCAATGCTGAGCATGAATAAGGACACAGTAAATCCTGAGGTACATAAAATGCACTTATAAAGAGAAGGACTATTCTCTTTACAAAATGTGGCGTGTCTTGCTGCAGCCAGAAAGACTGAAGTGAAATAATGGAAAATCTGATATAGAACACTGAACCACTGAAGATTTTTAAAAACAGGTTTGCAGAAATTTATCAGGATTGATTAAGGCTGATCTGGATCTAGGGCAAAGGAATGGAGAAACTGATCACTTCAAATACTGCCCAGCTCTGTTTTCCTTTCATTTGATCTCTTTCCTACTGAGTCAATGAGATTTGTGCAGCATGCACGCTGTTAGAGCCAAAAGGGCTAAATCCTTTGCTCATTTCCAAACATTAATTCATTTCAATCTCTTTACCTTATATGTATAGATTACTCTATGAAGACATCTTATCATTACTATTTCATTACAAAATGGAGGCTAGATACATTTATTAAAAGTAAAATATTCTAATTTTGTCTAGAAAAATGGAGATATCCTTGCAGTTTTAATTCTCCTATTTAATTACCTCTTTTATGAATCAAGCTACTACTTCCCTTAACCAACTTTGTAAAGAAACAAAATGCTAGAAGGCTTATCTGATTATGTTGCTATATCTTGTATAAAAATCTTTTTATTCTGCCAAAAAATCAGAGCCCCGGCTAAATAAATACACAACTCTCCGAAGCATTGTATAGTTTCAGCATGTTAAGTATTAATACTGCTGAAACACTGACCCCAAAGAAAATATCCATGTTGGTTACATTGTTTTCTATGCTATATTATAGAAGCAATAAGCATTTACTTATTTATAGTATCAGATACGAGCCACTAATCTAGAAAATTAGATTTCTGAAAGAACACAGATTGCATTTGCCAAGAACCAAAAATCTATCTGAATCACTTCATTCTTTTTAATAAACTTTCTCAGTGAAACATTGATATTGAAGGAATCAATATGACTTTTTAAAAAAAATGTCCCCATTGTCATTCATTTATTCAAACAGGGACCTTAGCCTTAATTAAAATAATGCTGCAGAGACCCAAGGGAAGAACATATGTATAATGCCTACAATTACTTATTTATTATTTCAATTAATTATTTATTGTTAAGAGTTTTTTTTCAAAAAAACTCATAGAATTATAATTAAAGTTACAGTATACTCTGAGTACTGAAAGAACACATACAGAACACTTTCATATATCCAAATGAAGTCAAAATAATTTCAAGGCATGTTAATCTATAAGCAATTCTCTTTCTGTGCAAGTACAAATAGAGTTACACACAGTCGAAGACCAAAAGCTCAGCTGCAGACTTGGCTGCAGTGTCAGTTTGGTTTAGTAAGACACTTCCCTTGGGTAAAGATCAGCCCAGCCTGGTCCTCCTCAGCCTCCTAACACAGGGATGATGGAGTGGAGTTGGGAGCACAGCTGTGGCTCTCTCATGCTCACCATACACTGCCAGAGAGAAGGATTCAGGCTGGTGGGCCTCCTAATTCCGAAAGTAGAAATTAAATAGCAGCAATCCACATGTGTTGAAGCTACCTCCAACCTCCTCCGGGGTCAGGCAGGCATAAACGTCACCAAGACCATTTGGATGGAAAGAACACACTTGGCACCTTCTATCATCAGAGACACTTCTGGAGCAGATTATATGTTCAATTATTAAATTACTGCAACAGCTTGGTTGTCATTTGGGGGCTGGTGCAAACCTGGCCTCACATGCTGAACTCTACTCTGTCACATTTATTAAGCCTGGTTTAGGCTGTTTTTAAATTAAACTCCCATCAACATCTTCTCATTACAGCATGGTGAAACCATACCAGCAGAGTAGCTCAAGAAAGTTTATTATGATAAAAGACTAATCCAGAAATATCAATAAAGTTATATTATTTTTATTTAAAGGGTGAAGCCTGCAGCTGTCCCTGGATATGTACAAAATGTGTGATAACTGACTGCACTGCAAACTCTGTAAAGATGTAGTGGCACATTGGACATCTAAAATCTTATAAAAGCAGCTTTCTTCGGGATTATTAGACTGTTACCAGATGAAAAGCAGCAGTGTTCTGCTGAGGTGGAAGACAAAGAGTAAGGAGAAGTGAAGTCGGTTTCAGTGAATTTTGCACAACTGTTTCTTTTCTGTTTTAACATTCAGCACAGCCTCACTGAGGAAGATGTGAAAAACCTTCACCTTTTTGTGTATGTTGCTTAAAACACACACTGTCTATACCACAGCACTCTGAAGGACTTCCTAGTTCAATCTTGCTTCAAATTCACAAAGCCAAAGGTAAAAATGTTTACTCAAGATCTTCACAAAAGAATGTCTCTCTATAAGGTTTGCCACAACATTTACAATAGAGGTAACTCAAGGTGTCACAGCCTTGCCTCTCAGATATCACTAGATGTTAAAGGAGTTATGTTCTCCTTTTCCCTACCCTGGCTTCTATTTAGTGATTGAATACTAAAGGAAAAAAAGGATACAGTGTCATATTTTATCACATCTTCTTTAGGCCTAGAAGTCTTTGTAATAATTATATGAATTAGGGTCTGAATCTGCACATATGCAGTGACATGAGAGCTTTTTCCATGTTAAGGCAAGGGGCATAAGGGTAAAGCATAGCTCAAACTTGCTTAAAGTAAATTGGCACCAAAATAATAACATTTATCTGTGTTAGGTGTTAAGACAAAACAAGAAGACAGAAAAAAAAATGGATGAGGCTGGTGATTGCTAGCCAAGGGCAGATCCGTACCAGGGCCTGGGGAGTAAGAACACTTTTAGCTTACTGACATTACTAAAATGTTTGAAGAAAACAAGATAAGAATTCCGCTCCTTCTGGTTTGCGCGATTTTGATGAGCATATGGAACATCCTGCTGGTAGGAAAGTGAGGTTTACAGCCATCTGCTCAGCCAGTCTCTGGTGTGTGTGACTATTGCAGGTCTGCAGTATGCTGAGAATTGATCATGTGTATTTATATTTCTGATGATGCTGTATGACAGTCATAGTGACCCAGCTGAGCTTCATCAGTGAGGTCTCATGAGGAAAAGAGGTGGGAAGAAGAGGATATTCTTGTGTCATTGTTTCTGTTGAGCTCATTGGTGTGGGAAATGTGACGTTTGGGGGGGGGGTTTTGTGTGTTTGTTTGGGAGTTTTCTTTGTATCTAAACTTGCGATAAAATTGTGCCAAGAAAATAAAAACTTGGAGTTGCAATATATTAAGATATTTTCAGGCACCTGTTGACAATTAAAATGTGATGAAGTCATTAAAATCTAATAATTATGATACTTAGCTATCTATCCACAAATATTTACAACCATGTTTTAACCTCTCAATTATATATTTTTTTTTTACTAATTCAAAATATTGGCAAAAGGCCAGTAATCAAAAAAAGGGTAGAGTAATATATTAAAATTCTTATATTTTAGTGTTGAAAATAATATTTTTTAATACTTTCCTGAGTTCATCGGGGATAAAACTAGAATTATAAAGATGTAATAATTTGCTGTCTATGTCAAACCCACATAATCTTCAAATAAACTGCTCGTGCAGTATCACTCCAGGAAGACATTATTTCACAACTATAACAAGGCCAAAGATACACTGAGCTTAAACAGATGGGATTGTGTTTGTAATGCATTATTAGGCAGAGCCCTTTCAAGGAGCCTGAGATGTTTCAATGGAACTTGAGGACAAATTAGTCATGGTCAGCCAGGCTCTCGAGCACCAACACAAGACGTCTGATAAGTAGCTTAAGATTTAACAACTACCTCGGAGAATTCCTGAGCATTACACAGGGTACTCATCTTCTGATCCATTGCATCTTAAAGAGAAGTGGAAGTAAAGCAAGCAGATCTCTGTTATCCATTATTTACCTGTTGTCCTAACCCTTGATATTTTATAGAAGAGTCAAGTCTCTTGACTCCTCTGACAAGGTGAATGATGTTGGAGATGAAGGAGAGGAAAACTTGTGTACAAGTCTGTTTTCAGAAACAACACATATAAACCTCCAGTTCCCATCTCTGGAGAGAGTAGTTTCCTTTCCCTCCTGGTCTTGACTGAAAGGTCTTTTATGACAACAACAACAGATTAGGTAAATTGCGGCAGAGAAACAACAACAGTTTGTGTGCATTGACAGGGCACTTGAGCACAGAAACACTGGGGAGCTTTATTTAACTTCCTTCCCTTTTAATATCAATAGAGTAACCAACTTCTCCACAATCCTTTATAAGAGGGAAATTCAGAGGAAACCAGATTTTAGACAACAAAGGTAAAAGCTCAGAATCCCTTTTTCTGACTTAATAGAATTTTCTCAGTTCTGGCAGCAAATACAGTGTTCATTGTGTCAGTAAGTACCTTACAGTAGAATGAAGGGCTGTTTATTTTAACTTTTATTAAAGATTAAACTCTAAATCCTATTGCCTTCCATTCTGAACTTAGTCCTTATGACTAAAGGACAGGCTGTACTGCTACAGAAAGGCTGCAAAGTCGTGAAAAAATTTGAGGAGAAACTATTGTTATGACATCAGGCTCAGTATCTGAAATGAAAGGAAACAAGCAAAAAGAGCAAGATACAGATAAAGGGAAAAGGAAGGTGTATCCTTGTCCTAAGGGTGTTTAGCTTACAAAACTTGCACTGACACATGGAATGTACTGGCCAGTCACAAAAATCTCTACCACCCAGTATGGAAGTTAGGTCAGATTTTTCTACCTCATTGGATTCTTCTTCATTACTAACTTTCTGTTTCACATTTGTGGTTTGCTTGGGGGTTTCTGACACAGATTTTAAACAATGACATAAGGAATCTTGTGCATTACAGGGATTGCAGTTCTAATCTAGACGGACTACCTGGACTATTTAGATTAAAACAATTTTTTGGGATAATAAAGTTCTCTTAACTATATTTGACAACAGATAGATTAATAGCTGCATTATATCCATCAGATTCACAGACTCTCCTCAGAAATGAGACTTTCAGGTGTTGTTTAAAGCACCTGCATGTGGCAGCATTCCTCCAAGAAGGCAGAGGACTTTTATGTCCATCATAAGACTATAGGAAAAATCACAAATATGGTATAAAGTGAATGAGTATATTTCTCCAAAATGTGTCTGTAATTTCATAAATTCCTGCCATGTCTCATAAACCTTTAAGAAATATGACATTTATTTTATGTCCCATGGAATATCATCTAACATAATAATAAAACACATGCAGAAAAACTCAAAACCCTACAGAACTCTAATTCACCACAGATTTTTCCAGTATAATTATGTTTCATGGCATCAGCTCTACATTCTTTGGGAAATAAGTTTCTTGAAAGAATTTATTGGTTTGCTTTCCTGCTACAAACAAAAAAAAAACCTTGTTTTGGAAATGGAGCAGTATTACCTACTAGTTGTTCTCTAATAGATAAAAAGGGACAGAATAAGTGAAAGAGGTGGCATGGAGTAGAAGAAACTAGAAATTTATGTTAATCCCATGTTCTTGGAATAGCTGATCATTAAAAATAAGATTACATTTTTATGGGAGGTATTTCAGGCATGATTTTTAGAAAAAGCCAGGCTGGGAGCAGTTAATAAGGACTGACTGCTTAAGGTTCTTCAGAGTCTGCAGCACTTGAAACTGTGTCAGACACTGCAGACAGAGCCTGTCCAATGTAATTCTCTCAGCTCAGTTTTGAACACTCTGGCCTTAGCTTTGTTGGGACGAACACTCCCAGGGGGCTTAGAAGATTGTTAAGGGAAAGATCAAAGACAAGTTTCTTCCTCCTGGTTGCTGTAGCATCTATGACCATTTCTAGTGACTTGTCTCTTGCAATGGACAGCCCCTCGTGAAATCCTGTGCTTTCCTGCTGACTTCTGTGTATACATCAATTTCGGGTTTATGTCTTCAATAGCAGTTCTAAGAGACTACTGTGAAATGGTAATTTCTTACCAATAGACCTTATGAATTTTTCTTAATGTTTTCTGTAACTTCTAGAATTAAAAAAACAGTATTACATGAGGTAGGAAGTTATTCCAAAAACAAATGGTTATTTGCCTGTGTTTGAGGAAAGCATATTCCAGGGGAAACATAATTCAAGAATTTTTCATTATCTTTAAAACGAGTAAGAGCTATATCATGAAAAGTTGAAAAAGGGCACTGTCTCCCTTGGCTACCCTAGAAAGCTTATACAATAAGAGTGCTTGAGGCTCTCTTACTCAAGGCTATAGCTCTGTTACCCTGCTGAGGCTCAGCAGAGCTGAAAGAAATGCAGCAAAGGAAGCTGCAGTCCCATACCAGAGTGGTGCTGCAGGACTAGAGGGCAAGGTCTTTTGTAAGTACCTCTCACGCTTCTGGACCTGCTTTTACTACCACAGAAGATCCTTATCACAAGGGAAAGCTCCGGGTCTCCCATTTCCCAGCTTCCTCATTCCTGTTGCAGGTGTCCCCATAGCATTTCCCAGTTTTTTCTATCCCCGCATGTCAGCCTTTCACCCTCCCACGTCTCAGACGTGTCTGCACTCAGCAAATCTCACCTCCATCCTACTGCCTCTCACAGCAGAGCTGGTGCCCAGGGTACTGAATCCCTTTTGGGATGCTGGCTTTGTCCTATTAAAACAGAGGACCCAATACCCCAGTAAGACTGACCTGACATGCCTTGTTTCTCACAAATTCAGGCAACTTTTATTCATCTCCATAGTGTCTTCCAAGTCTGTCCTTATCTTCACAGTCTTATGCATTGCTTCCATGATTATTTATTCTGTTACTTATGCAGTTATTAAAATTACTCAGATTTAGAACAGCCTAGTCACTCTAAGGCATGGACTGTGCTCACTCTTCCCCTATCACCCCCAAACTCCCAGGGAGAACAGTTCTGTGATTGCTCCATAGATTAGCAGACTTGTGTTTTTTTCAGTCACCCCATACCACCAGATTAAATGATTAACTAAAGCCCCTAATGAACTGGAGGGCATAGGTGGTTTCTGGCATGAGCAGCTGGGGTTAGCTGGCATTGAACCCTTCATTAATTAAAACCAGCTTCCAAGTCAATGCCTAGAACAAGATCAGGGATCAGGAAAAGAATTAATTAGCTGCTTATCAAAAAAAAAATCCACAAAACAAAGAGCCAAATTCAGATTGATTTGGATTTAGACATGATGTTTTCTGTTGTTTTGGGCTTTAATTTTCAGGTGAATGCAAGAGGATATCATTAGATTTAGAAAAACTGCTTCTTCTATGTTTGTTTGTATTGCACCAAGGAGATGAGAATGAACAGCAATTCCAGACCCACACATTCAACTTCCCACTCCAGACAATCCACAGTTATGGGGAAGCAAATATCACAGGCATGGTACATTCCTGCTCCAAAGGACAAAGCACTTCATTCTCAGGTTTGGCAATTCAGAGTACAGTCTGTTATTGACAGCTGAGCTTAAGGAGGGCAAAGATTAGAGTATGAAGGGAACTTGTTCTGATGTATATTTTAATAAAATAATTGCTGGTTAAACAAGACAGTGCATCACTGGACTTGTAATCAGTCAGCAATATTCACTCTCATGGATTGCTGCATGCAGCAGTAAAAGACAAGATTTTAATGTAAGTAGATACCATTTCAAAAAGCAAATGTTTGAGATGTGCCCTGCTCGTCCCTGGAAAACCATGCAGGTGTACAATTGCAACTCAACCAAATCCCTGAGACAGACACTAAAAATAGTTTTCCTTTGCCACTTCAGTATTCATCTGAATGTTTCAGGATAATAGTCCCGTACCAAGATGCAGGTATATCTACATTTTTGTCCTCACAAACTATCAAATGAAGTTACATTTAAATCTATTCCACTTAGTCATTCCTGTGAAGTCATCATAACAGCTTGTGTCATGAATCTGTTCTCTGTGGAAACTCATTGTGTGATACAATTTTCTCTGTATTGTGAGGATGGGGGAGAAAGCAAGAACATGAAGTTTAGTGAGCAATCTTACTCAGATAAAGAAAAAAAAAAGAATTTCATGGAAGAAATATCTTCCAAAAGAAATTAGTTTGCATAATACAAAGAAGAATTAAAAAAGATGGCCTAAGGAAAGATTTTGCAAAAATTCTTAAAATTCATTTTGTGAAATTGATGAAAAGGGATTAATCAGCCACATGATGAAATCCTCACTCATTTTTGTGATATATCCTAATTTTACTGTTAACAAACTGACCTATTATACCTGTTGTTGTGAATAATTGTGCTAAATTTCCTGCCCACAGACTTTTTTTACACAGATGAATGGAGAATTTATAACAGCAGCCACTTATACAGAAATAGCAGCTGGATGACAGTAATGGCAACGTTATAACATGGGTATTGATTCAAGGTACATCATGCTCATGTTCTCTGTGTTACTCTGAACAATGAATGCATCAAGAAAAAATAATCTCATCACTTGAGAGCTTATATCAGGTTAAAGGCCGAATTTAAAACCATCTCAGGTACATGATTTTGGTTTGAGGTCATGAGCAGTGAGGATCTAAACTATGTATTTGAAATCAAAGTCTACTGCGCAACAACAAAGAACTAAGTTGGAACATTTTAACGATTTTCTAGAGGAAAACACAGCTTAATCAAAAATTAAAAGCAACACTTTGGATAAAAGAACTGATTTAGCCAAAACATTTGTTTAGATGGAGAGAAAAGGGAATTAATCTCAACAACCTCAAATTAATCACAGATTTGTTGCTCTGTTTTTCTCCATTTCTTTGTGCTTATAAACATATTAAGAAGCATAAAACATATTATTCAGTTTCATATAAAGGCATGTAAAATGAAACATTTATCTTTCAAAACTTTATGTATATCCAGCTGAATTCAGGATTAATTCTGAACAGTAGAAAAACAACATTCAAAATCCTTCACAGAATTGGATTTTTCACTTACAGTAGAGTTTTCTGGCAAGGTCCATTTGTGAGAGGTGTTTGCAAAATTCTGAAGTCCTTAAAGTACTCTGCTCCAGGGAACAGCTTAACTTGAAATAACAAAATGGCAAGGGGACTCAATAGAAACATTCTTTCCACCTGCAGAGGACTGGGAAGAAACACACAGATTGCAAAAAAAAAAATCACTGATCTTTGTTTTGTTTCACTGAAGATCCCCAAACTACAGCATCTGGCAAAAATTCAGGTAAATATCCAGGGTTTTCAGAGCTGTCCTGATTCCAAGTCTTTCTGAGTGGATGGGTCTGGGTCCCCTGGGTCCCAGACTTTTTTGCTGAAGTAACAAAGCCATCATCAGGTCTGGTGGAAAAACAAGCAACCCTTGAGGTTGAGTACAGAGTAAAAGCAGTGCTTGTGGTTTATTTTTGACTTTCAGGTGTCTTGCAGCAGAGCAGGTAGAATGAGGAATACACAGTAAGAAGCCTGCAGTCAGTACAGAATTTATGGTTTGCTTAAAGAGGGAAGGAAAAGGAGAGCACAGAAATGATGTCACAACTTCACCTTTCCTAGTATCAGTTCCTCAATTCCATTGGAACAAAAAATTTTCAGAAGCAGATACCTGACACAACTGATGTGTCTGGAAGCTCTTCTACATCTTCCATGTAGTAGTGGAAAAGCCCAGACACTTCTTCTGTAGGATATTGCTTTAGCATTACCTTTGTCTTGTACAGTAAAACAGCACTGCTCAACATGTGTTTGCCTTTCCCTGGAAGCCTTATATGAGCAATTTATACAGCAAGGTAATAAATGCCTTCCAAGTCGCTGGCTGTTCAGTAGAAAAAAGTAAAAAACAACCTTGTTCAGAGAACATCTGAGTCTATTAGAATTAAATCAGAGAGATTTGCTGATTGAGATTCAAGTGCTGAAGGGCTAATATGAATTAAGAGAAAATGTGGAAAAAATCAAATGTGCAAAGTCAAAATCCACTACAGTCAATGGTTGTATTTTCCTCAGTGAAGAATTTTCTTCTTAAACTATTGATTTTTGCCTTCTTCACCAAAATTTAAGTATAATTCAAAAGCTTTGATCAAACATGACAAAGACTGTTATCAATTATAATATCATTTGCATACCTTTAGCCCCAGCTGAGGAGGGAAGATCTTTATATTTACAGCTGTAATAATTCAAAGATCTTGACTCAGGCAAAGCTTTAAAAGAATAAGGAAAGAGAGGATAAAGTCATTATGATTTCCATGTTATAGATGAAACTTGAAACAGCATTACAGGACGGCAATTACCACAGCCATGCAAAATAATGAACTTGCAAGACTTGTGACTGTGACTCACGATCTGTTCTGAAATTGAGCCACAGATGGATTTAGTGATTTAAATGACACTGCTATATGGAACCACATCAGCTGCCTTCAGCCTTCGAACTGAAGATGTTACACGCTTCAGCTGCCAGAGCAAAAGTCAAAGGGTATCATAAATGATAATTCTCAACTGAGAAGTATTAATATAAATTTAACTTGTTACAATTTCAATTACCTGATGTAAAACAATGCATACTAAAGATGTGTAAACTCTCTGTTTAGTTGTTGCAGAAATTTTAACGTTACCAGCTGGCTGTTTCCACTGCTTATAAATGAATGGATGGTTACTTGGCCAAAATACAGTGACTTTTCCTCTTTCTAGCAAAAAAGAAATTGAAGACAGCAGCAGAACTAATTTCAGTCTAGTTCAGGACATGATTAAGATTACTAGTTTTGTTCTATTTTCTAAAGGTAGTCTTTAAAGATTAGTACCTAACCAAGAGAAAACTACCTGGATTATTTAACTGTTCTTTCAATTGTTATCACATCAAGCGCTGTCATAAGCAAAAATCTTTGTAGATGTACTGATGAAGACCCTAGAAAGTCATTTAAAAATCTACTCTGAAACATTTTTGATTCAGGTTTGTTATGTGATATTGTGACAATCTTTACATTTCTATGTGTCAAATGTGTTAAAAATGGCGAGCAGCTTGAGAACGGTTTTCAGGTTCTTTAGGTTCCTAGTTCTCAGGACTTGCTTCCCTTGAAGTTTGTTGTAATTCCTGTTGTGTCTCAGTGATATGGCTCTATTTCTGAACATGGCTGCACTCAGCTAACCCTCATTATTAGGTGATGCACAATGTCATTCATTACTGCTGACAAGATCCATTCTCACCCAAAGTAGAAAACATTGTAACAGATTTTATTCTCTCTCTATACTCTTGGAGAGTTGCTTGTGGTTTTTTTGTTTGTTTGTTTGGTTGGTTTTTTGTTTGGTTTTTTGTTGTTGTTGTTTTTGGGGTTTTGTTTCTTATAATATTATTCATTTTTGGTATTTTCAATATGCAATATGTTTCTATGTAAGATTTTTAGTCCTGGGAGAAATCTGGTGCCTTAAAAGACTTATTATGGGAAGACTTAAATGAATGTTGCTGGGTTGGAACATTAGGACAATTGGGAGGTGTTTATTGTTTCTAGAAAAATAGGAAAACAATATTTCCTGAATTTAAGAATTTATTATTACAGTAACTTCAGACTCATCAGTTCATATAAAAAAAATCCAATTCTTATGGGTGATTTAAAAATTATAATTGCTTACTTAAGCATATTCAACAACTCCAGTGGATAGTTAGGATACAATGCAGTACTGTTGTCACCGTACATTGTACCATGAGGGGAAGTTGGTCCTTTTGAGGTAGCACAAAAATGAGGACACATCACAAAGCCATTTCATGGTTTTGTCTTACTACACATGGAGATGAGTACAGCAGTTCAAAATTCCCTTTCTAGTGTTAAGTCTAATTTAGAAAGTCTTGGCCAAATATTCCTATTTTCAAGAAAGAGAAAAGAGCAGGGGAAAAGGACATGAGGAACAGAGATAGAAAGGATTACCACCGCAAATTGACTTAAACATGCTTCCAAGGGAAGCCCATTACTTCTGACTGATCTGACTTTTCAAAAGGACCTCTTGTCCTTATTTAAGGCCCTAATGTGATGAAAACCTTACCAACTTATAAGTTGTCCTAGCAACAATTTGCACTTTATTTCTAGATGAAGTGTGTCTCCAAATTCCAGCCCCTTTACCCCTTCCTATCACATCTTCTCTCCAAATAGGTTGTTTTAGAGATTGTTAAACTCATGTCATATTTTCCTTCCAAATAACCCAAAGATAGTGAGCTTTTTAATGTCTCATTTATAAGGTGCTTTTTCTCTGTCTAAAATCACTGCTTTTTATTGAAGCTGTCCAAACTCATTGAACTCTTTAATGCATTTACCTTCACAATTCCACTCCTCATAAATGCCAAATACAGGAAAAAAGAGCATCTATTGCACAGTATGCAGATAAAAGAGCGTGTATTTACTCCAAATTAAAATATCTTTTTAAATAACCTTCAGCCATGCTCTGATAAGTTCCAGATTATTAAGATGGCTGGGAAGATAAAAGGAGAAATGGCAGAAACAATCACAAATTATGTTTCACTACATTACTTAAATATTAATAATTATTAGTCATAAAAGAGAAGCTGTTGTGGAGGTCAGAAAATATCTGCAAGCTAGTGTATTTGGATATTTGGCAGTGGGAAGTAGTTCCCATGGCAGAAGAACAGAGCACAGAGGACAGCTCCACAGTGGAGCAGTCCCATCTAGTAGTTCTCTCTGGAAAGAATGCTTAAGGGGGAAAAGGAAACTGAAGATGTTGGTATGGGGGCAGAAAATAGTTGTATCCTTGATGGAAAGTTATGTCCAGGTATCTAAGACCCCCCAATTAAAAAGCAGAAGTGAAAGAAGCTGAGCCTATAAAGTTGTTTCCTTAAAGAAAAACTGACCGATCCCTGAGAGCTGATAGGGAACAGATTGCACTCCTAAAGAAAAGTTCTTCTGGCAGCTAGAGAAATAAAAAGGAGTGCAGAGAAAATACAAGAAAATACCTGAACCAGACACTCAGAGCACTTACTGGAAAGGAATACAGGAAGAGATTAAGAAACATACAACCATTTATCAGTGGACTTTTGATAGGATTTATGTACTTGTGCACATTTGGACAAAGCATAAAAACTTGGCAGGTGAGGATTAAAGAGTCCCTCAAGAAAACATATTAACTGGGAAATATTCACTAAGCTTCCAAAGATCTAGGATACTTACTGTAGAAAGGAATACTGAAGTGTGCCTTAAACATGATGTAAAGTGAAAGGTTTGAAAGGATTTTATGAAGAAATAGCATTACCAGGCACTTCAGGACAACAAAGCTCTGAATCACCCTTTGGCAACTGGTTCCTGAAGACATTTCATTTTGATCATCACTGAGACCCTATTCTTTTCTCAGGTATCCTTCACTTGAGATCTGTACAAGGCAGTACTTACAAAAGCCTTTTTGTTCTGACTGTGGTGCTTTAAAACTAAGGTACAGCAGGCAATTCAAACAAGGTAATTTTGTTAATAAATAACTAGGGAATCCCTTTATGCAAATTTCCTATTGGGTTCAGCTATTTGCTCAACAGTCATAAAAAATACAGTTATTCCATATAATATTTAATCATCTGTAGCTGTGCTGAATCAGCTGGGTTGTAACAAACTCCTTTCTTCCATGGACAGACCTTTATTTACACTGCATACAGGGGGAAAATGAACCACTCTGTTCCATATTTTGACATCTTGTAGTAAAATTGCAGCAAGGACCTGACTTAGACAAGACTAAGGGACAACAAAGGGCAGCCCAAAGCAAAGCAAGAACAGTCAATGCAGAACAAAAAGGAAATTTCTCTATGATTCTTGGTCTGATAGTTTAGTAGCTTAATTGAGCAACACAATTCACCTTCTGATTTAGCAGGAGCACCTTTTATGGATTTGCTTCAAACAAAGATGAGTTGTACTACTTTTTTTCCTATGTTTTGGTCCTACCATTCCATCTCCAGAAAGAGAATAGAAGGCTGGAGGTCAAAAAATTCCTTGTGATACACAACTATGTTTTGTCAGAGATTCTCTCAAACTCTTACCTACTTAAATTGTCATCTCTGGTCCATCTGAGAAATTTTCCTTGCCTGCTGTTGGTGTCAGAGGGATTTTCCTTTCTCAGCTGATCACAGCTGCCTCCTTCTGCCTGCCAGAGCTGACACTGCCTCGTTGCTTTGAGATTAAGAAACAAGGAAAGGGGATGGAGCAGGTTTTGCCACTCTCCATAAAGTGCTCATCTCTTCCTGCACTGTGAATAAAGGAGCTCATTTTGAAATTAGTCACTGTAGCACGAGAAAAGAGGCTCTTGAAAGCTTTGAAAGTGAATAAAGAAATGAGCAGGGCATGGCCCAGCTGGAGGTCTGAGCACCAACCATTCTCCAGGAGGATGACTACCCTTATCTGGACAAATAATACCTGCAGATTAGGAACACAAACTTCTGGGGAAGTGCTTTGAAATTTTCATTTTAAGCATTTGCCCTAAAAAAAATTTCAAGTTTCATCACCTCTGAGACTAGTACAATACCTCAGCCAGTATGACTATATGACAGCACTGCAGGAGCTCTGCCTGAACCCAGCACAAAATGTGTTGGTGATCAACAGGCCCAATCCCTCATAGATGCAAACTGGTCAGAGATTGATTAACAGGTGATCTATGGCCATAGCAAGGAGCAAATCAATAGGTTTGAAGCCCTATGGAAATATCAGCCCTTTATGTTTTGAGAAAACAAAGGATACTTAAAAGAGAAAATAAGTGATAATTTACAGATTTTTTTTTTTCCCTAGGGTGTGCAAATCAGTTCAAGCTATAGTTTTCTCATTCAGAAATAAATCTTAAAAGTTGAATAATTTCATTGCAACCATAGGAGTGCAATGTTGGATTTGTTTTATAGCAATGAGAAATGGTGCATACACTGCAGGCTGCAGGGAGAGGGCATTTGGTGTTTATTTATTGCCATATGAAATGCAAAACAACTCATGGAAGTTACCCCTTGCTACACACAAAAATAAAAAAGGGCAAGGGAAAGCATCTCACATATCTCTGCTAAATAGTATTTGGAAATTACTGACTTGTCTCAGGACAGTTACCCCATAGTAGATCTTACCAAAGTTAGAGAATAAAGAGAAAACCAAGAAAAATAAGTAGGAGGCAAGAAAAACATCAGCAGTGAGGAGCAAGGCCAAGGTAATATACTTCTTTCTATATCAAACATGTAAACTACTAAAGTAAAACTCATTTGTGTTCATTGACTTCAATGAGTTTTTCATCAGCCACTCACTGCAAGCACGGTTTAAAATGACAAGGAAATCATAGAAGCAGTGACATTATGTAAATGTGTTCAGAGACAGAATATGGCTTGTAAGTATCTTGTATGGCTTCTGATAAATATCTAATTCAGTTAAGAAGCTGAGGAAGCATGGATTGTATTTGTAAATTATAAGTAGTCTTCCAGAAAAGCTGACAGTGATGATGTGACACTGGCAACATGGAAATCAAGGCCATATTAGATGCTATTCACAGGCACTCTCATACTGGGGATCAGGGGTATAAACCAGTATAGGATCCCTGACATCTAGAAAATTAGGCTGATTAACATTGGGTAAAGACTTCACCCATGGTAACAAGTAATCATAGCAGTCCCTTGTGGTCTCGTACTTCTCCCAACATCAGCAGCAAAACTGAAGCTTTACAGGGTGACATCATTACACATGGAGTCCTAAAAGTCTTCCTTAGTGATAAAGTAGGAAACATACACCTGACATGTTTCTGACTTTTTAAATGCCTTTCTTATTGGTCTTTTACAAAAATGAAGAGTGGCAAAAATTACTTCTGACAGAAAATTCATCAGGGCCTGAAAGCCAGGACCTTGGTTCACAAAACTGCACTGAAATTAACTAAATTATACTGGCAGATGTGACAGAAGGATCTGCTGTCAAGTTTAGTATCAAAGCTGCTTGCAAAAAAAGGTATGCCAACTACATAATAATAGAATGAGGAAGAGGAAAAAAAAAAATCATAACATAAACAGTGCTCCATCTTACAACCCTGAAGGAGTTGTAAGACCTTTAACTACATTTGGTTAATTTGTAAAAGGCAACTTATTAAGTGGACAGCCTGACTCAATAAAGATTTTTATTTTTTTTTGCTTTGGTTTTGGATGACTTTAATTTTCCTAGGTAAAGCACTTGCATACAAATACAAGATAAAGGACATGAAGCCTAATTCCTTAGCTGCATTCATATATTTTATAAACTGTGTGTCTAATGATCATGTTTCTTAGGCCCACAGTTTCTAATGGGGGACTGACCCATATCGCTTCTAAGTGGCTGCAATTCTGTCATTTTATTCCTTATCCACTTATGGTCAATTGTTCTAGCCTCTCTGTGCCTGAAATTACTCATCTTGGGTTTATCCCCAACAGAGAATACTCATATCCCTTCTCAGACTTCATTTTGTCAGAGCACAATACAATATCCCTTGGCCTGATTCATGCTCAATCCTCTTTGCATCTGCTCTGACACACTGGTGGCTCCCAATTAAATGGTGTTCAAGGAAACCACCCAGATTTTCTTTCCAGCTGTCATCTCCACTTGGAGCCACCTGAACAAGTAGCAAAAGTTCTGCTCATTAATCCCTGCTTGACCCTGTGCTTTGCTCCATTCAATTTCAGCTCATTTTTTGTTCCTTCTGTCATCCAGTTGTTCTAGTTAGGTATTTCAACCTTTCTGTGTATTGACAGCTTCAGCTTTGTGATATCAACAAATTTATATCAAGTGCTTCTATACTTTGTGACAAGTTTATTAACGGGAGTATTAAGCAAGGCCTATGCTTGAGGAATTCAAAGGTAGTCACCCTTCAGTCCAGCAGTTTACTTTCCAGATGAACCCATTGTTATTTCTCTTTCAGCCGTGACTGATTTATCTCTTTTCCAGTTTTAGTAACTATCCTTGTGTCACTGTGACACACAGTTTACTGAATTACAGAGAATTAGACTTAAGAAAATTCAGATACCTAAACTTTATCAGAGGAAAAAGTTGAATTATTTTTCATAAATCTTTACTGCTTTCACTCGTTGCCTTTTAATCTCTAAAAATTGTTCTGTTAAGTTTCTGTGCAAGCACTGTCCCTTTTTTCATTTTTGTTTTTCAGAATGAAGGACCTATTCCCATATCTACAGTAGTATAGTCAAGTCCCTGTTTTGCAATTGTTTGGCAGAGAGCACTTTCATTTCTTTTCTTTTAATTATTTAGTGCCTTGCCAGTTCAAAAAGGTCCAGAATGCATCCCAATACAGAATCTACATCTTCGTGCAACACAGAGACCAGGGAATGCACTTGCCTCACTGGAACACTGGCTCATTCCTTATTTGCCAACACAGCTGCATCAGCTCTGCTTTCTGTGTTACTTCTTCAGGATTTTTGCTAGGAAAGAGCCCTTGGAAAAGCAGAGAAACATTTTACACTCCACAGAACCATAGATGTGGATGCATAAAGAGTGGACAAAACTTAGCTCAGTACTGGTTCTAAGTTGGCACAAGTCACAATTTCCCCAGATTTCCAGATAACCCACACTGTCAGAGATGCAGAACAGTAAAAACTGAGATATTGCCATCCACTTCAGGAAACAGAAGCAAAAATCTGTGATGGACATAACTACACCGATGAGCTTTTGCTGCTTCTTATGAGCCCATACAGTGGTACCTGCCTAAAATGCTACTACCTACTTTCCCACACAATCTACACATAATGCAGCTTAACAGGGAAAAAGGTCTTCTTTCATATCTGGCCAATTGTACTCAAGCAGCTGAAATAAATATGTTGGGGCATTAACAGAATCAAGCGAAATAATGCATGATTTTCTGAAATAGGGAGTATAGTCTGCATATTAACAGGGCTCCATCTCACTGCTGCCAAGGGGATTTCAACATTATATTTGCTATAGCAACCCCTGAAGATGCTCTTTATGCTAGTGAAAGTTAGTTCTGTGCTTAGAATAATAATTTCTTAATAATACCAAACCAATACAGCAGACTAACATCTTAGGTAAGAGCTAAGAACAAATTACACTGTGAAACAGAGCTGAAAAAGAGCTATTAGTTCAGCATCTCATCCTGAGCCAACAAAATGTTACACTTAACTAACAAGATACAAGCTGAAAGTCATGCTGAAAGTTTTCAAAATTATGACAATCCTTCCTCGATACAAACCCTGCAACTATTACAGGAAGCTCCTTGCTTTATTACGGAACTCTTCCATACAATATCTTTTGCAATAATTGTTCTCCAGCTTCACAGTGTCTCTCAAAAAACCCTTTACCTTCCCTGCACAGCTGCATAACAGAAGTGCTGACTCCCAAAAATAATTCACAGTCATTTAAACACTCTGTGACTCTAAGAAGGATAGATGTATTTTACAGTTAGCTGGCAAACTAAGAAATTCTTTATTATCTCATGTTTTTGGATCACTCATTGTAGAAGTGGTTCATTCATCCACACCACTGTTCAAGTTTAGGACCAAAGATTTATTAATAATGTTGCATTTTAAAGAGGATCACCCAAAAGCTTCAGGAAATGTTCTTGTCACAGCAATGGCTAAGGCAGGAGACAGGCTGGTTTCAAACTATTTTACAGAAGCCTTTCAACAAGCTTTAGTTTAAACCCAAGAAATACAGATTTTAACAAGTAACAGTATGATACCAACAGTTTAAATGTGAAAGAGCTGAGTCCTGGAAGGAATTTGCCATCTCCAACTGTCTGCATTGCTGGTCTTATAGGATCAGCTCTGACAGGGAGGGATGCCTAAGTTCTCTGTGTTTCTATAAGAAGCAGAAGGCAAACCTGGCACACAACTGTTTTATGTAATTCCAGTGGTAATTGCACAACAAGTCTTATTACTGCAAGGTTACTCTAATTAATCTAATGATTTTATAGCATGTCTGATTATGACAAGAATGATTGTAAGAGGTGCAGTAATGTGGCAGATAAGTGTTGCACTGCATACTAAATAAGGAAAATATACAGATTTTGTCATGAGGCAGGAAGGAAAGAGACACAGTCCTGTGACATTTCTGTCAGATTGCCACTGGGAGCAAGGCTTGCTGGTCAAAGGTTTGGGCAATATTGTCCCTTGTCACCCTGGTCTCAATCTTAATCTGGTGAGATGGAAACCTGATTAAGAAACCAATCTGTCTGAAAATTGTCTGGGAAAACAAAAATCTGCATGAGGCTGAGGATTCATCAACAAGCAGGAAAGGAAGAAAATGCTTTGACTGCAACTACTGTGCAAGATATGTTCCTATGGCTATTACCCCAAAGAGATCCTGTGTAGGGAAGAGGCAGGAATTCATCTGAATGTCTCAGTATGACTGGACCACAGCTGCCAGGTAAACTAAAAATCCCACTTCGAAAACATTTGCACATTTACCCCATAATGAAAGCATTTGCACATGTGCTTCTAAAGTAGCACATCAAAGTTTGTAAATTAAAAAGAAGGAAAAGACTGGGAAGAAAATCACAAGGCATAAACTTACCACACAGACACCTAGAGAGTCAGGTGTAGTTTTTAAAACATTAATGAATTTGCCCTTTCTTCGTCACCTCTCTTACACCCTCTTTTACCTCCTGTTCTTACATTTCAGGTGCAACATTGGTATTCCTTTCAACACAACAGGAATGAAGGAGTGAATCTGAGCCCCAGGCAGCAAAGCCAGAAAAAATATGTTTTCTCAAGGGCATTAAAATGGATCTTGTTGGGTGTCACATTTCTTGTTTTATAGTCATTATCATGCATTTCTGCTGTGAGATCCTCTAAAGTAATTGCCTTAAATCAAGGCCCATTGAATAGACATTTTAAAGTATGAATTAAGCCATAATACTTAAGGTATAAAACCTCACAAATCTAAACAGATAAAGGGCACAGGGGAAAGTATAAGGTCTCATACTTCAGTGCCAGAACTGGAACAGAAATCCAGTTTCTGAAGTGCCAGTGCAATACACTGCTCACTACTAGGAAAACTGCTAGTGGTTCGCTCAAGCACTGAGTGTTAATTGTGGTAAAAGTTTAGGAATACAAGAGCTGACATTCAAAGGACAGCATTTATCATGGTAGATAACAGTTTCTTACCTGCGATATGAGATATTTAGATATAATAATATTTGAAAGTTTGTGAGAAAGCAATATTGAGGAAATGTAGATTTCAGGGTAACCAACACTTTCAGTCCTCTCCCTTCTGAGAACTGAAAATGTTTCAATTAGAAGAGACTTAATCATGTCCATTCACTTCATGTTTTCATTTTTAGGTATAAATTATTATTTTGATTGTATTTTATACTAATACAATTGTACCGCATCCTAGATTATTCCGCAGCAGCTCCCAGGTTTCGTTAGCATTCCCATTTTAGTAGGTTTCTTCTTAGCAGTTCCAATAGATTTTTTTAAAGCTTTTAACAGATTTCTAAACATGCAGATTTTGGGTCAATATCAACTGTGCTTGCACAAGGTAAGTCATAATTGCTGTTACCTCTGCAGCTGTTAGCAAACTCAGGCCAGCAATGAGGTTCTGACCTTTGGAAAAAGTCCAGTTCAAAGTCAGCTTACATGGACACAAGAGCATCTGTGTTTGTCAAGCATTTCTTTTAGAAACCCAAAGAAAATACAACCCGAAATAATATGACCTGTAGTAAAGTAGATTTTCTTTCTAACCATAAAGGACAAATATTCATGGGAACATTTTGTCAGTTCCATAGAAAGTAACTAACGTTCTTCAAGTGTTTGCTTGCAGTCCTGGAAGAACATTAATCAATAAGGATCTGAGCTCGTACAATACCATGTTATTTCTGATGCAGAACCGGGGAATGGTGCCTTTGATATAAAATATCATGTTTACTGTGCCTTTTTTATGCAGAGAAATATTGAGTCTGTCCATTATGACATACGAAGTTACTGTGTGCATGACATTTGATAACAGAATACACACCTAGCCCCTTGCCCAGGGAATAAAGAAAAACCTATTTTCCTTTGTCTGTGTTGTGGGGAAGCTGGGAGGAAGACTACAAGAAGTATTTGAAATGACAAGGATGGTATACCAGCATTCATTGGGATGGGAACAGGTTTTCTCATCCATTGTATGGGATCAAGTCTCTCACCTCAGAGGTGGTTACATTTCTGTAATGGTGAAAAGCTCTATACTGTGCTTTATCTGTGGAGAACATAGGCACAGCCATTATCACCCTAATTTAAAATACTAGTAAGTTTGAGAGAGAATTACAGAAAGAATATTTGATTTATGCTTTTCCCTCGCTTTGCTCAATCATTACCTTTTTTCCCAGAAAGAAGCTAGACAGAGAGCTGTTTATCACCAGTGCAAGTTTGGCTTTTTAATGAGCAGAGAAATGCTAAAGAATCCCACTACATCGAAATTGGACTTGCAAACCAGCATCTATTTATTTGAGAAAAAAAATTCCACAGGAAACTGTTCCTGTTTGATTAAGGGTTGTAAAAGCCCTCTATCATCCCTTCAAATCCACTTTAACAAAATTTCTATTTAAATTATCTCTCCCAGAAGGAGAAGGAGGATAATATGCATAGACTAAGAAGAAAATTGCAAGTTCTGAAGTTTTTAATTAAGCATCAAATAACCGATTGTTAGACAGGAATTTGTTACAACTTTTTAAGCAAGGACAATACAGTAGCCTAACCAAATCTCCTCTAACACAGACACTTAGTAATACCTAGCCTGTGTTAGCCCCCTTTTTCTCATTCACTCTATCTCAACCTTACTCTCACTGCTGTCCTCATCTCCTGCCACATTTCAGCTTGGCCTCTCTTTTTTTATCGAGGAGTAGAAAGGGTCTGCCTGAGGTAGCCTGCCAGACACCTACACTCCAAAATAATTGATCTATAGGAAAAATAAGCATCAGAAGTAACACAGATAGAATCAGAGGCAGAGGCAGATCAAGAGGGCAATCTGAAGTGTAGCTTAGAAGCAGACTCCCTTAGCTCACAGGTAGTTTGGCAGCTGCAGGTTTTCATGTACTGAGATATCTTTCACAACTCAGAAGTTACTTCAGAGCCTGACTCCTCTGCAAAGCAAAGACCTCAGACCACTTTGTTTCAAGTGCTTTGCGATTTGCCACTGCTACCAATATATGTCAAAACTTGACTTTAAAAGCTCTTGTAGCAGGCATGAAAGGAAATGAAAACAGTAAACTCAGGCACGTGAGCACAGATTGTCTGCAAAGAGACTTGTATAACTTTAAAGGAAACAGAAGATTTTCTGCTCCCTTTATAAACTCAGAAGTGTGCTTTTTTCCAAAGTATTGCCCTACAATAGGGGAGAACAATATCCTTGCCTAAAATTATGAGTCTCTGACCTATCAACAAGGTAGTAATGCAAACCCAGACCTCAGATTTCCAGTGAGATCCACAACCAGATTTTGTCAAAAAGAGACAAGTAATTTAAATATACATGGAGGTACAAGGACAAATGCAAAGCTGATCTGCATGCAACCAGAGCAAGATGAGCCTCAGGATTCTTTTTCACACATTATCATATTTTCTTTATTCAGCTGGTTTAGAGAGGTCTTTTGGGTGAAGGTTATCTAAATTCTCTTCTTAGAACACCATTTCTAGAACAGGAACCTCTTTTTCTCCAAACTGCTCTGAGACTTGAATGTGTGTTTAACAAAACAGTTCAGAGGAGAGAATGCAATAGCTGCTTGGAACTGCATATAATTCAGGTCTGATATTTGGAAACTTCTGCCTCGTAATCACAGTGGTGCCTGTGAAAGTGCCAGGCCAATTCCTTACATTTAAAGAAAACAACATGTTTCTTATGAAGGCACAAACACCAGGTTGGTCTTATTTCAACTGCTTTCTAAAATGAAAGATATTCTTCCAAGAGCTTCAAAGTACTTAGTGCAAATTCTGTGTCAGGACAGCACTTAGAGCCCCAAGAAGCTCAGGAGCTGCAGGGCTTCAGGAATTTTTATCAATGCTGAGGTCAGAAGCCAAGTTCTGTAGAGATGAGAAAATAAATATTTGTGCAACCTACGGTCTTGTTGCAGTTTAAAGTACTGGGAGAGGGAAGGCCAAGGCTCCTGCTTATTCCAACCACTGGACTAATATAAAAATAAAAAGCACTAAGCATTGACGGAACAGACCAGAAGAACAGAGTATAATTTCTCCATTCACTCTGTCGTACTTCTATACACATCCATATACAAAGTATCTAAATCAGTAAACCTGTAAAAAGGTGAGTTTATAATATACAGTGTTGACTACCAAAACAATAACTATACTATTTGCTTCACAGCAAATGATCCATAAAAGAGGAAGAAAAAGAGGGTAAAATAAAATATTTTTTTTAAAAAGAAAAAGCTACCTAATTTAAGTAGTAGAATGATATTTCTAAAAGTACAAAAGGATGAAGGAGTAGGAATTGGGAGGGAACAGAAAATGAAATTTAGCAACTCAGAATTAATAGAGGAAAAATGAAAAGGAAAATCAAACCATTATTTTACCTGCTTCCTTGAAAATTATTGAGGTGTGGATCACAGTTTTCAAATATTTCCAGTGATACAGAGAAACTTAGACCAATCCAGTATTTTTTTTCTCTTCCATGTTAGCTGTCAAAGGTTCAAAATAACTACAAGTATCTGATTCTCTCCTAAAACCTGCCTCACTCCTGGCCCTTGTAACCATTTGTGTAAATGTTCCTTTTTCTGTAGATGCATCATGTAAGAACACGACATTTATGCAATCAGACAAGTTTCTAAGGGAAAAACAGCAAAAATGAGTGAAATCCAGATTCTCTCCTTTGTGGGGTTTCCAACATTACATCACAGTAGGTAACATTCAGAGAGGAAAACAGCAAGTTCCAAATGTGAAGAACTGACAGTCGATTTTTAGGTAATCCCAAATGCCTTAGATCACAAAGCTACGGAAATATTGCTAGAAAGTAACCTCTGAGTCCAGCCTGCCACTTGAAATGAGACTGTCTTGAAAACCCCCACAAATGGATGTAACACAACTTCTCTTGATAAACTGTCCAATTACAGCAGGCAATCACAAGAATATGAAACCAGAAATTTTCAGTTTCTCATCATCTCATAGAAATTTCTTTTCAGACTCTAATGCCCCAATTTGTCAGTAGATTGGATTCTCTGAAGCAGAGCCAAGGTGAAAATCTAATTTTGACATCCTTAACCAAAAATCCTGTTTGTTTGCTGAAATACAAATGAAGACAGTCCATTGAATAAAACCTTCCATAACAGAGTGTTCACAAACCATCTACAGATTCAGACTCAGATGACCACTCTGACCAACAATAGAAACTGATGTTCATGTTTGAGAAGGGTCTACTCCATTTCTAGATTTTTTTTTGAGAAAGATGATTAAACTAAATCAACTACATAGCCATTCAAGCTACAAGTAGCTTAGTAATTTGCTCAAATATATGAAAGTTATTTACTCACACGTAGTCTGTCTCATCATCACTGTTCCCTCCTATTTAAAATGAACAGTGGTGTCTATTACCTTCATTAACCAAACTGTTTTGAATCAATATGAATCTCTACAGCCATAAGCTATTTTATTTGTGCCAGACTGGGATCTACAATGAAACTGCAGTGGCATTATTACGTTATTTCCCAATGAAAGTGATGCAAATGAAAATCTATCCTAGCTGATAACTCACTCTTATATGCTCATAGTTATATACCTTAAAAAAGATGTTATAGCCCAGTTTAGGAGCAGTTTATAGTAGAGATATTAGCTAAGATCAAAGGCAAAACTAGATGTTAATGAGAACAAAATACATACTCCATACTTAGGAAAAGACAAGACCTCTAGGAAGGGAAGGAAATAAAATCAGAGTGCACATGTAGCTAATAATTTGGAAGAACTTGTAATTATGAAAGAAGGAAAAATTAGATCAACAGGAAGATATTAGAGAGAGACCTGAGGGCCTGTCAGTTGTATATTTTCAAATAGAAAATTCATACTGGGATGAAACAGCAGCTATACTGGCCAGAACTGTCACTGTTATTCCATCTCTTTGTTGATGTAAACATCAGTAAGACCAGAATAGTAGCTGGGGGAATTTTATACCCTCAATTTTCTTCTTTCTGCTGAATGACTGCACGACACACTGTTCCCAGTTACTAAATTATTTAATGTATCATCTACAAACACCTGGAAAAAAATTCTTGCTTTATTTCAATCACTTGAATTTTATCCCCTAATCTACTAACAGAGGAAGTAATAAAAGCTGTCATTCCAAATGACTCCTTCAGATTGTTTGAAATTACTTCAGCAATGTGTTACCTCAAAGCGATTTTAAATAAGCCTTTCTCTCCATCTTGCTCACTACAGGATGTAACAAAAAAAACTGTGAAACTAGAAGTGTGTTTAGAGGTTGCACTTCCTAAATAATTAATTAACTTTTGTTGTGGTTAATGGAGGAAAACTCAGAGGAACTGTAATGGTCAATATAACCATGATATGTCTTTGTGATCTGGAATATATACCACAGGAGAAAATTATAGTAACATTCTTCTACTTAATAGGAAAATTGTCTCTAGGACACAGCTTTAATCTTTAATAGAGGAAAAAAGGTGCCAGAGAACCCTCAGTGAAATGTCAGCACTGGGCTGAGACCTTTGTGTCCAAATTCATGAGCCTTTTCTCTCCAATCTTAAAACATTAAACTAGACACAGCTCAATGAGCATTAAAGAAACGGGTTGCCCATGGGATGGGCTAAAGAGCCAGGTCCTCAGATCTCAGATTGTGTGTCCTGGAGTTAAAACACATTTTGGATGGACTACATTGCCCATAAGAGTGAGTCCTCAGGCAAATGATGGCCACATAGTGCTGGGTTTGGGGAGAGGTCTTCTGTCTGTCTGTAAATGTTTTCCGCCTGGGGCCACATCCCCACAGCTCTGCCAGCCACTGGGGCAGCATGAGAATCCCTGAATCCACTTTGGACACACTCAGCTGCGTTTCTGAAAGGCCCAAATTGTTGTGCTAGTGCAGATCATTCTGCTGCAGTGAGACAGGGAGCAACTTTGCCCAGCTCCCTCCATTGGCAGGAGGAGGGAGTGGTGGGACTGGTGAGCCAGCAAGGGCAGCCGTGGACTAGAGGTAACCATGGTATTTCAGCCAAAATCAGTGAGGAATGTGTTCCCACAGCGTGCAATGTCTCTGAAACCTGCATCAAACACATTTGACAACAGCTGCTTGCTTCCAAAAGTGTCTAATCAGCAGGGCTCTGCACAACTGGCTGCTCTAAAGCACCACACAAATGCTGGTTGCAGATGAGCTGCTGCTTTGCACACTGGGAAGAGGAAATCTCATACTGCTCACTGGAAAATTCAGAGGGTGAACATCTGCAGAGGATGACAGCAAGTAGGAAGTTTGTATATTGGTTAACATCAAACTATATGTCTGCACACTCCTCTATGTCACTTTCACCTGCCAAAACACAGCAACTCACCCATGGCCATCTGTACTTTACACAAAGGAGAGGAGACACAGCCAAGAGCTCATCCATGCTAGCAGGGACAGAAACAATTGCTGCCAGGATACCTTGTCCCCTTCCTCAGTCACACTAACAGCACGAAGCCATGGTACTATATTTTCCTCTTTGACAGCTTTCAGCTCTTTTCTGAGGCTGCTAAAGGAACATCCCTGTGACAAGCACTGAATTTCAGCCCAGAAAAGAAGATAAAAAGACATCTCTGTCAAAACAGTGGCCTGGTTTGTCCAACCTGCCAGCCTGATGCAACACTCCAAAATCTATACAATCTGACCCACATATGGCAACAACCTAAATTCAGAGTTATCCATCACTGATAAAACATAACAAAATTAGTGAGAAATAGGGAGGTGATGTTGATTGAATACTTGGAAACCTTCTTAAAAGCAAGTATTTTCTAAAATGTTGGCTTATGTTGATATAGTCACAATCAGTGCTCTGAATTCTTCTGACTCTCAACAAAGAGCTTGCAGCCACACCGCTGGTTTTGAAGCCTGTCTGTGCTCACCCTGCTTTAGTAACACAGATCCTGGGCAGAAGAGCACTGCATTGTTCATCCAAGCTCACAATGGAAGTTTGTGCTGGGTAGAGAAATGCAACAACTCTCATCATTACATAGATTAAAGCAGTTTTCAGACCAGATCAGCAGCTCATCATCCAGCCCCTTCTCGCTTTTCCCTTAATTCCATGCCATGCACTGCCAGTGCTTTACCTTGAGACAGCTGTGGCACAGGTCTGAGCTCATGGTGCACCAATTCCATTTAATAAAAGAGCAGAAAATTACCTTGGCAAAAGCAAAACCTTTAGTTGAGTTAGAGAGGCAAATTGGCTCCCCAGTGCAAGCAGATGAGTGCCAGATCCAAGGAAGGAGGGAAAGGGATCTCACTCTTTCATTTCAGTGAGCCGTGACCAGCTCAGCTGCCTCCTGCATCCCAAGCCTCACTGTAGGCACTCCAAGAGCAAATAGCCCATCTTGCCTCTGAAGATATCAGTGCTGACAAGAAAGACATAAGAGGGATTAGGCAAAACAATATGTGTAGGGAAGTCATTTGCCTGTTATCACACAACCATTCAATGACAGAGCAGTTTACCAAGACCCCTCTGACAGCAGTGTTTGAACAAAGCTATTACTGTCGCCATCAAAATTATTTTAATTTTTTTGAGACTTTTTTTTTGGTGCGCAATCATCTTTTCTCTTTAAAATAGCTTCTTCCTGATCAGCTGGAGCATGGTCGAAATATGTTGACTACACCATAAATTGCACACAAAAACCTGCAAGAGGCTGAATGTGAGAAAACACATACAATGAAAACTCCAAATGAAACACTGAAAAATAAGAGCCATGGAGAAACAGAAAGCTGCTTCTTTTAGTGTGAAAATCATGCTACCATATTTTTGAATTCACAGTGGAAATGGTTTTCAGCAGCCAAAGTGAGGGAGATTGGATTTGTGTGGAAGGGAAGTAAAACAGCCCCACAGAAATGTGTGTGATATTCTACAAAATGCAGGAAATTTGAAAGACGTGCCTGAAACCCCCACATAAGTTGATCTCAGTGAATATTTGCAACTACTTCTCAAGTGAAAAAGATCCTTAGAATAAAATGCAGAAGTTTTCCAATAGCTAAACTTTTAAAAGTTTTTAATAATTATTTTCTAACTCTAAGAAAATGAATTAAGCATATTCCTGGCCCACCTAAGAGAAAAAATGTTATAAGGCTCAAACTTTATAAATCTGCAGCACTGGTGAAAAGAATTATTTTGCCCCTGGGCTACTAATGAGTGGCTGGGTTTACCAGCACTTGAAAGAGTATTAGACATTTATATGGCTAATGAGAGCATTCATGGTTACGTAAGAAGGGATAAATAAAATTAAGGCTATAAGCCTTCATCCTCCAGGGATAAGGAAAAAAAAAATTCTTTGGTGGTAAACTATTCTATGAAGACCTGAGGTAAAATCTTGGCCTTCTTAAAGTTAGAACTCTTCCAAAATGGCTGTGGTTTTACCTCAACCTTGCTTAATTATGCAGCTTTCCCTGACTTCATTAGGCTATTCATCATCTTCAGAGCTGCTTATTCTTGTTCACAGCACCTGAAAACAACCAGTATAGCTACAGATAAGCAGCTGGTATGATTTTATGTATAAACTGTAATGACAATTTCTGTATTCCTTTTATGTCTATTTTAGAGCACTGAAATTAAATATTAGATCTGATTAGGAATAGACAGTTGCTATTTTGACTGGCCCTAGGACTATTGAAATCCTTGGTATGAGGCAATAGCACAGTACAGTACATGCCCATCACACTGCATCCTCCTGCTCCCAGGGAGCAGCACAAGGTGTTGAGTTATTCATGGAGGAACTCTGCTCCAGTGCCAGCCTGAACTCCTTTGCATTACCACCAGAGCAGAATCCCTAAAATGCCCCAGCATTTGTCATTAGTCCTGACTGGCACCTTGCAACCAGGTTCTTACTTGCAGGACTCTGTAAGAAGGCTTTCCCAACTCCAGCTCTCTTTGCCATCTGTCAGCTGTTCCCCAAGGCACAGACAAGCACCAAAGCCCGCTGCCTCCTCCTCTCTTTTCCTCTGGTTTTCTACCTTCTTGGGCCTCTCACAGACACACACATCTCCCTGATGCTTCTCCCTCAGCACTTCTGCCTACAGCCAATTGCTTTATTTCCTCTACCAATGTGGCAGACATGCAGTAAAACAGTACAGGACTTCCAAAGGGTGGCTCTCCCATAAAAGCCTCTGTTCAAGCTGGCAGCTCTGCAGGATAGACCCAGGCAGGTTTTTGCTAATGCAGAGCCAGAAGCTGAAGCTTTCCTGCTTGTCTTGGTAGCTTATCCAGCAGCCTCCATAACTCATTGTGATTATCCACTGCATTGTGACAGCATTTGGGATTACTCTTTTGATGTTTGCCAGCATGAGCCAGGACTACATTACTCCTTTCAGACCATGATGAAGCATGATTCTAAGGCATTTAAATGCTGGAAAGTAACACTCTCCTAGTGCTGGTGACGGCATCCACTCCCTGTAGCCATCCACCTTTTGATGCCTCATGTATGGGGTATTCTCCCTAATAAAGTACTAAGATGATTGAATATTAGAGAATAAAAGTGGTGTGTTGAATTAAAGCCATTTCTTTTTCCCCTCACATGCTTAAACCCCTCAGTTCCTTCTGTAGAGGTAGAAAGAGATAGAAATCTAGTGGACAGATAAGACATTTGCCATAGAGAAAGGGGTGAGACAGAAAAAAAATTATGCACCTGCTGCTCGAATTCTCCATAATAAAAGTTAGGAAACTTGTGAACATAGTGAGATACGTATAAACCATGTATAAAAGAAGCCCTGAGACCTGTCAGTCTTTTGCTGACTAACTTCTTCCAAGAATCTTGTAGCACAAATTGTTAAGGGGTAATTCTCAAAGGCTATTAAAGAAATAGGTGCTCATTACACTTGATTTTCAAATGAATTTTAGTGTAAAATCCCCTCCAGATCTAGAAAATCTGGCCTCAGTGTTAGTAGCCTTATTTTCTGTTCTCTGAAATTGAGCTTCTTACCCAGCTTCCTAAAGGCTTTGTGTGTCTGTGGATAAGGATTATTCAGTGCTGCTTTTAGTATCCTGACCAATAATACAGGAAAAATTCTACAGTTACAACAACTCAATTTTTGTAGAAAGCTGAAGCAAAACCAAAATCCCTTCCGAATGTTCAGCTTGAGACCCAGAGCTTTTAACAAACAAGGTACACTTTATATCTCCTCCTGCCTTTGTCTCAGGTACATTGAAGCTATCCTGTGTATATATTGCTGAATATTCCTCAGACATACACAGAGAATCATGTATCCATTCACTGTTACTGGCTTTAGAGGTGATATCAGAGAGCTGATATCCCTCCTTTGGCTGGAAAAGGTCAGGGTGAAGCAGCCTGCCAGCCAGTTGGAGGGATATCACCATAGCTAGCCAAGACTGAGCCAACAGCAGAACCACACCAGCTTTATGGACAAAATATTCCTTGAATGAGGAAGACAACTGCTCTAACTGACAAATCGGTTCACACTCCCCTCATTTCCAGTAGTATGAAGAAGTGTCTGTTCCTTCAAATATACTGTATAGGTACTAGGGAAAAAAAAAAAACAAACAAAGCAAACAAAACAACAAAAAAACCCCCAATGAATCAGCACAAGAAATTCTCCCAAACTGAGGCAGCATTGGCACCCTAGGAAGAAAACCTTACAGCTTGTGAAATTCTTGAAGGTGGGGAAGTTAAATGACCTTTATCACTATTCCCCATGCCCTAGGATGGATATGAGGTTACACAGTTAAACCAGCATTCAGGTTTGAATCTCCAGTTTTTCAAACTCAGAGAGGTTAGATCTTTGCCCATTTATGCGAGGGCACAGGGCTCTCAGTCAAAGCTCATCTGCACTGTCACACAGGTTTACAGAAATTGATATCAAACATTCTAACGCAGTCTTGCTGTAACAGCTGGGTATCGAGGGTGTGGTGAATCACAGCCCAACTCTTTCTCCATGGATGGCCCTAATTTGTCTGCAAGCCTGTCCGTTGTTAGAAAGGGATGCCCTTGGATGGAATAACAAAGGCTTCATTTTCACCTCAGACAGGGAAATATTTCAGTTCTTCAATTTGTTCTGTACACAGCGCAAATTTCTGAAGGTGTGGCAGCGACCTAGCACTAGCCTATGCCTTCCCTTCAAATTAGTTTTGACAAAAGAAAAGAAAATACTAACAACTGCACATATAATTTTACTTTTTTGTTGTCAGAAAGTACAGTGTCCTCTTTGATAAGGCTGGAGCTCCTGTACTTCTATTTCCACTGTCTTCACCTCCCTGTGTCATCTGGGGCAAGGAAAGAAGCCAAAGAGCCCACAATGAAAGAAACTGATGTTTCTTCACCTTCCGCCTTTTTTTTATCATCAATAGCTGCATGATTGATTACTTAGCGTAGTTAGAACACTATGTGGGACTTGGAATAATCTCCAGAAACTTCAGCTGTTCAAACGTTAACTGCACCAAGAGTCAAATATGAAGCTGATCCATCTCTTGCTTTCCCTCTAATTGTTTCAGGATGCTGCTGTCCTTTCTTCTTTTCCCCATCTTATCTATTAGCCCACGAGAAACACTTTGCAGCAGATATGAAGGAATTTCACGTTGTCTCATCCCACTGTGCCAACGTGGAGCACCAGCCCCATCTGGGGACAGCAGAGCATTGTGCTGTGTCCCCTAGTCTCAACACAACCTCACTGAGAGGATTTGTCTCTCTGAGCAGACTAGTCCCACACAAGCAGGGTGGCATCTGCACAGGCCCCTTTCCTGACAAAACTCTTCAGGTGAGTTTTCTTGCTGGATGTATTTTGCTGTTTGCTGTTACTTTGTGGTGGGCAAAGCAGAACAGTTATCACAGGTAAGCAAGGATCACAAAGCCGAAACAAACAGTGAAAAAACTCTTCGTCTACGGCTGTATTTTTTTTTTTTTTACAAATGAACAGTCCAAAATTAGATTAAACTAAAATCCCTGTGAGCAAAGCTATCTTTATTTCATAACTTCCACATAGCTTTTTCAGAAAAATATAAGGTTTAGTTCCTGTGTGGAACCAGTGTGCTTGCTCTTATATGCAGAGAATTAGGGATGGAAAATCACAAAGATATTATCTAAAATCTATTTGTCCAATAGCTTATCCATCAGCATTTTGTTAAATACGTATTAGGATACTGAAAAAGTGTGGAAAATATTTGGTTACTTAGAAAGATACCATCATATAGAGACGTATAATGACACATGAATTCAGAAAAATTCCTTTGGAGATAAATAACACATCAAAATCATTCAATAACCCCCAATACAAGAGAAGGTAAGGCTGAATTGTTTTTCCTCACGAAAGACTTCCTGTGTGTGAACAAAAGAATCCGACTTCTGATCAAAGAAAATGTGCTGTTTTGCCAACAGAAAATTTGTTTTAGATTGCTAGGGACTTTTCAGCTAAGCACTAAGTCAGATTAACCAGTTCAACAATTAATTATTTTTTGCCTCATTAAAATCTTGGAACAATTAATTGTTAAGTGATCTATTATACAACTTGCAGACTGTTCAGACAGGTCAAATAGGCTTTATTAGCATGCCATGAATAAGTATTTACAACTTCTAAAAAAATCTAAAGAAATAGATCTAGTTAAATTTAAAGATTGAGTCTTATGAAAGTCATATAGTCTAACTTTTCTGAAATATAGGGCACAAGGTCCTTGGTTATACTTGCTTTCAAATTTTGTTTCCCAAGGGGCATTTTAGGACAGCTGGTTGTATATATAAGAAGATAAAACCAAAAATTTATATCTGAAAAAACTACCTTGGAATCATGCTAACTTATGAAGTTAGCATTAACTCTCATAACTTATGAGAGATCTCAAACAGGCTAATATTCCTATATTACTATAAATTCCTCTCTTTTTTTTTTTTGTTTTCTTCAGCTTGGCAATACGGTAATCTAAATTTATTGATTTAAATCTTATTTTTCAGGAATTTTTAGGTAGAAGCTGAGCATAACTGCTCACTGCAAACTTTATGGCTTCTTTTGGGCCTAGCACAAGATTTCCAGCTAAGGAGGGACCCTACCATTTCTCCTGAAATGGAACATACTTCCTTGCTGTTTGTAAAGTGATTTTCTGCAGACAGCCACATCCTAAAGCAACAAAGCACACATTTGAACTTGCAGCTTCTAACCCGAGTGGAACATGACATGTGCTTATATCCAAGTGTAGTCTCCAGTGATTATAAACTTTACAGTAAGCAGAAGCATCTGACAGAAGCATCTGCCTGAAGTGAAGTCTGTATTTACAGTTTCCTAAACATCTGAACTTCTGCCACTGTTATCCCCAAGGACTCTTATAATATGTTCTGAAATGGAGATCCTCATTAGAATGTACACCACGTGCAGCTTCTCCTCAACAGTTGCTTACAAATTAGATGTAGCAGGGACTGTCTCTGACCTTCAGTTAATTATTTGATACCACTACTGAATTTCAAGAACTCCAGGGATTATCTTTTAGAAAACACTTGTTGAATACCTGAGGAGCAGCAAATGATGCAAGGTCATCCACTTCATAGGATAGTACCAGCACCTTGTGCTGAGGACTGCAAAACAATCCTGCCCTCAGCACCACCAGTCAGAAGGAAGAACGAGCTATTCGCAGAGAAGGGGGAGAATTTAACGTTTTTCAGAAAGTTCCATGACACAAATTTCAACAGATCATTAAAGACTTCCTTCACAGGAATCCTGACTTAAATTCTGTTGACCTTATCTCTGGATTTACATAGCAGAGACAGTTCAGTGAAGTGAGAACTTTTCTGACCACCATAACTGTAGAAATAATTCTATTTCTGGGCACACCTCAAGTGGGTTGCTGCTTCTGAATGTGATTTGCCTTGTTTGATCCATCCTAATGTAAATGGACAAACAGAGTAATGTTCATATGAGCAACAATTTCATCAAGTCCTCCTTGATGGGAAACCACCTTAGAGTATATACAGGTGTTACAGCCTTGTTATAAGCCTTGAGGGAACTCAGATATTTAAAACTCTTATGGTAAAATTAGCCAGAATATCAAAAGTACCTTATTTACACCACTGACTTTTATTTGGCCACCCATGTATTTGTCATTTGCCTGTTAAGTTATCCTAAACTTATTATTTGTTCTTATTTATTCCCTATAATGTGGGAATATGAAAAAAAGAAACCACCAAACCAACAAAACCCAGTTATGCAATGTCACAGTCAGCTGAGGAGAGTCCCAAAGAATTAACTGTGTTCCAGGAAATGAAACTGGAGGGGGTGAAGCCCTGTGTTTGACAAAGAAATTGAGTCTCTAAAGGCATCCCTACTTGAGTGAGGTACCTACATATTCCCTCCAAGGTGGATGTCTGGTGGATTTCTGGGGAAGTGAGACTGGTCAGGAAGACTGGAAAGAAAAGTTCAGAAAGAAATGTAGTCCTGTCATGTACAAATACGCTGCACAAAAGAACAACGCAGAACGACCGCACAGCTCTCTCATCTAACTCTATTAAAAAAAAAAAAGTTTAACTGATAGTGGTAAGTAGAATCCCTGAGGCTAAATTATTCCTTCCAAGATGTGGGACTTCAGGTGATGTCTCTTAGAGGATAAGAGTTCACACCGGTATTTTTGTCAGAGGAGTGATGTGCGAACAGATCCAACTTCCATCATCTCAAGCACTTTCTCCTGCTATTTGTTACCTGACCTACTGTTCTATCAGCAGTTTGTCATCCTGAAAAGCCTCAGCACCTCATCCCCTCCAGCACTCAACTCTCAGCAACAGGAGACACAGACCTGGAGTTTTGAAACTAACAATTAGAATGACTTTTGGCAATGACTAGAGAATCATATCAGAGGCGGAAAGTAAAACAAGTTTTCAGGACAACTTTTCCCATTTTCTGCTGAGCAAAGCTTCCTCAACCGCAGGTGACAGCTTCTTACAGTAGCATCACAACAGCTTAATTTTGACTTAGGTCTTTCTTTGCCATGTGCCTGAACTTACTCAACACCAGCATCAAGAGTAGAAAAATTGTACCAAAGTTTACAACGCTCAGAACCCTATCAGAAAACAGAAGCTGCATTCAGCTTTTAAGAATAGCAGTGGAGACACCACTATTTTCATGATTGCAGTCCAGTTGAAAGAGTAGGAAATATCTCCAGATTCCACAGAGTGTGGACCAGCTGTCCAGGACATAGACACTGCCTTACTGATCCAACCCAACCCCGAAATCTTGTCACTGCTCTGGTGTGTTCCAAAAGGCAAATATAAATCAATCTTTTACACATTCAGCCTTACCTCCAAGGCATCATATAGAACAGCAAGTATATTCAATCACACACATTAGCACAAAATTACAGATTAATAAATAGAAAAGAAAGAAATGACAGGAAGGCATTTTGGGAGTGGGGACACTGAGACTGTCAAAACTGAAAAATAGATTTGATTGCTTAACATCTCAAATAAATCCTTGTGGTAGTTTCAAAAACCTCAAATCACTTTCAAGCTCTGACACAAAATGCAGTGAAATCAATAGAAAGACATTTAGTGCTTAAGAAAGTTAACAGATCAGAGCACACAGAAGATACAACAATTTGATGTTGCCTGAGGCGGTGCAAATTTTTTACTTCACTTTTGCTCCCTAGTGCTAATATACACTTTGGTACACAAGGAATTAATGCACTTAGTTTCACAGATCATTACTGAAATTTTCTACAGTGATGCCTGCAGTTCCAGACAAAATTATTTATAAGATATCTTAAATATTTCAATTATTTTTTCTTCTCAGCAGATATAGTTATTTTTCATTGTTGAATTTTTTTCTGGATTGGTCAACCACAAAGAAAATAAAAACAGACTTATGCAGTAAAGAAGATATACTATACCGTACTACTTCAAGCAAATAGAAAAAAATAAGCCTCTTACCTTACAACACTTACTGACTAACAACAAGATTTCTTTTATTAGCTGACGTTTCACCACTAGAAGCAACAGGGAAGAAAAGAGATTTAGTGGAAATCCATATGGCTGAAGTCTGTTTTCGTGGTGCACACTCAGCAGCTTAGATACAGAAGCCCCATAGGTATTTTCATCTGGCATTGAATCCTTGTTATATAGACTTGCCCTTCTGCCAGCCTATTAGCTCAGGATCAACAAACACACAAATTTTGCCTCCCTGCATTGGATGTGAATGTCTTTGTTTGGTCCACAGTCTCAGATCTTAGTGTGGTGTTGTAGTGTTTCAACCACAATTGTTTGGTTAATTGAAAATCTTTTAGTTTGTAGGTAACAAACCCCAGGTTTTGTGTATCTCCTTCAGAGACTCCCTCATTTTCGCCAAACTCCTGGGCATAAAGGGCTCTGAAGTCTGGCATAACATCTGCTCCATTCTCACTCCACATGCAAAATTATTTGTTTTACTCTTAAAACATTTCTGTACAAAATAGCGCAATTTTGGAGTTTTAGGAAAATCTTCTCAAGTTGTTCTCTCCTATGCATTTAATTGCAGGTTGAAAACAAATCTCTTGGTTTCTTGATGCCTCTCTGCACCATTATTCTTTAACTTTTAATTAGTCATCCTCTGTTTGCTTCTTGCAAGGCATCTGTTCCCACATCACTACTTGAAACACCAGCCTACCTAGAAATCTTTTCACTAATGTGGGAGTTGTGCAAATGCAAATAAACAGACATTTAGATCAAGAGGGTCAAAGAGAACCTCCTATACACTACCAACAACATTCAATGAGAAGGGCTTTAGAGGAAAAGTACAAAAATTACAAGGGTTCATGATGCAAGACTCAAAAGCTCATCACAGGTAGAGGAAGGGTGTTAGCAATATAATGATGTGATTTTCCTTCTACAGCAGTAGAGCTCTTGAGCTCTATTAAGGGGAGGTGTGCAGAGAGCACAAAATAATAGACACTTGATGAGAAGTGCTCTCTCCTGTCTGCTGGCACCTTCAGATCTTAGCTGTGGTTTAGTAAACAAAGTGAGAAACAGCACTTGGAACAGTCCAGGCTGCATGGATTCAACTCTTCCTTTTATATCCCTTGAGCAAGATCCCAAACTCTTGAGAACAGTTCAGGCTGATAACCTGTTTTGAATGCTTAAGTCTTGTATATCTGCAAACAATTTCTTCACTGACTTCCTTTCCTTATCTGCCCCAGGAAAATTACTCCATTCCAGATAAACAAAAACCAGGCATCTTATTCACATAGGCTGAAATAAGGTAGGAAAGGAAAAATGTGGAGGCAAATTCAGTGACTGTCCTGTTAAAGGGTTTGGATAAATTGAGCTTTGGAAGGAGAAATACTTATGAATGTATACATTGTGCAGCCAAATAGCACAGAAAATGCCTCAGTAAGATAAGCAGACAACGAAAATAAACTTAAATTTTTAAAAAAGCTCATGCAGTTATACTTTCCAGCATGATCCCACAGGAGACCTCTAGATAGCTTCTCAGGGTGTTAGTGGGTATAAAGTGGGGGATTTTCTTAGAAAGTGCCAGTCTGAACCTTCAAATGTCAAATGCTTATATGGTCTGCAGACCTTGACAGGCAAAGTCTCTGGAGGTGTGTTCATTAATACTAATTCCTTTTCCCACTGGGACTAGGATTTCAGATAAATAAGAACTTGAGCTAATTTTTATCTAAATCCAAGATTATCCAATGCAATCCTTTAAAATACAAAATACAAAACAAACAGAGTGAGTGAGGTTAAGTGATACCAGTTTTTTATGATTTTTCCAGTATTTTGTTGATAATAGAGAGAAAAATGGCCCAAGGTTTAAATACCTGACTGACATTTGGAAGCTCAGAATTCAAGTTTTGAGGATATTTTTTAGTTTAAATGAAGAGATTTTCCTAACCTTCAGTTTCTCTGATTGTCAATATGAGTTCAAGTCAAATAGGCTTTTTCTTTCAAAAGAGACATAACTAAAAGTTGGAAGAAATATTTTATGTCAGCTCATCTTGCTCGTTTCAGATTTTTGTTCATAGAGGGTGCACTTACAAAAGAGTGTGGAAGCAAATATAGTTTTGGGACCAACCCCCAAAATTTCAATTTCAAAACATCACAAACCAAACCATATTAGCACTAACAAAAAAAGAAATTTTTAAATGTGAGAGGACATGGATTAATACTTAAAGAATCATCACCATTTATTCATATGTTGTCTTAAGTTCTTGTAAGATGAGTCAGCTTCCCAAGTACTTTCAGTTCTTATGATGCTGTTTTCCCTGTTCCTCTCCCCACTTTTTATAATTTGTGACCAAGCTACTGTTTTTGGGCAAATGTCATCCAGGTCTAGCTGAGAGAAGCTGAATCATTTTCACATAAATACCATTTAGAAATCAAAACAATACAAATAAATACATTTCTTTGCAAATGCAACTCAGTTTTTTCTGTATTTTTGGTGTAGGTTGCAAGTCCTGCTGCTCTTCACCGGCTTTAGGGTCTAAATGTCATGCTGGCTGGCTAAAATGTACTTTATGCATATTCTCCTTTTACCTGTGTATATTCTGTNGGGGGGGGGGGGGGTGAGTCTGGAGTGGGGCATAAATACACAAATCTTTAGAAATATCTTAGAGAGTGGTGTGAGAGAACAAGTGTGGTAAGCTGGATAAAAATTACTGATTAATCGGTCAGACAAGTATTGAAAATAAAACACAAAACAGGAGTAACTTAACAAGACATAGTTAGAAGTGCAAACGCATATACTGAAAGGAAGATCATTTCTGCACCTGTTTTTACAGAGGACTGTTTCAACTGCCCCCTCCACTCTGATTCTAAGGCAACTACGGAAAACAGGAGCTCTGGGTGGACCTTGACACCTCTCCTCAATTGTTTTCCTTCCAGAAAAAGGTGATAAAGCAGGGCAGGAGTGAAGAAATTGCCACTACAAATTGTTCATGGGGCAGACAGCCATCAATTCTTAGAACCTCTGCTTCTCTCTGAAGAGCTCTGAATCCATCAACCTCCCTCTGCACTAGAGCCAGAAGCATGGCTCTGCTGCACACAGGGATAGGTTTCTGTAGGATTCTCACAGCAGCTGTCAGAGACATGAGAGGACAACTTTGTTTCACCCCACACTTTCTTCCTGACATAATTGCACCTTTCCTCCATGTAAGGTAGAACAAGCAGGAGTATAAAACCTGCCAGGCACTCCTATTGAAATGGCCCACAGTACACATAAGCCTTGTCAGAAACGGCGGCCAAGGGCATGAACAACACCTCAGCCTTTTCTTCTGACACCAAGGGAAGTATTTATGGCATGACTGACTGGATTAGGGATCTTTTTCTTTATGAGCTCTCAAATCTTGAGTTCACATGCATCATTTCTTAACATCAGTCACTTGGAGTGGTGGGTAATTGATGAGGAAAGAGGCAGGACTATAAGCAATAAGATAATTTGGACATTCTCAGATCTTCTAAGCTGTAATTTAAACAGTGAGACCTCTGGTAGTTATATGAAATACTGGAATTTTGTGATCTGGACTGCTTGTTGGTGGCTTTCACCACTTCCTATATTCAGGAAATGCTGAGATTGCCTCAGATTGCCAAAATTGAGAAGTGTCAGTAGAAAACCTTGATTAACTAAAAAACCTCACAAATTTTTTAACCCTACACAGATTCATGCCTTCTGTCACATGGTTAGCCACTGACCACTTCAGCCCCAGGCACACTGGAGATCCTTGTGTCTCTCGCAGATGACAGTGAGAGGACAGACAGATTTCCAGAAACAAGCTTTGCCTTAGTACTTTTTTGAAGTACTTCTTGTTCCACCTGTCTCCTTCAAAAATCTTCTAGTTCTGTTTCTGACGCAGTAAAGATCAAGAAAGATAAATGTGAAGTTTTTGCAAAAGGAACTACTAAACAAGAATTCTACATCCATGGTTGGACTGGATGATTTTAAAGATCTCTGCCGACCTTGATGGTTCTATGATTCTATGATTCAGAAGATGACACAAACTTCTTGAAGGTGAAGGATTTCTGCCAATCAGCTAAATCAAATATATCTGGCAAAGCCTACTGTCACGTAGCAGAATCACAGACTAAACCCAAACAACTCTGATTTCTCACTGCTCAAGCCCTAAAAGCACATTTTTGAAAACCAATCTATCTTGTCCTGGATCTCATAATTGTACATACCTGCTGTGAAAGCTGAATAAGCAGAGCTTTTAGGAAACAGAATCCAGGAGCACAGCTCTCCACTGATGGAAAATTGAAATGATGAAGCATTACCCCTGCAGAAATAAATATCACAGCCAGGAAACCTGGATGAAGGCTGAAACAAAACCTGACAGAGAGGTTATTTCAGAAATTACAGAAAGGACAGGAGTCAGTAATGACATGAGTAATCTAGAGGGCTGAGGGGATTTTTCTCTGAACCTTGCTTATTTTCTATAATGCTATTTTCCTTTAATGTACAGCAGAGCTTTTGTGTTGACAATTACTAATATCTCTGGATGAACATTTGTGTGTCTAGCACTCCTCAAGGATTCTGTGGCCTTTTCTATCAGCATACAACACAGAGAGATGCAGTATTCACTATACTATCCACTGAGCTGTAAGAAGCTCTCGTTAGTGTAGAACCAAAAGTTGAGTTCCCTGTGTCAGGGACTTGATTATAATTATAAGCAGAGAAAATCTCTAAATGTATGTCATCATAAAGCAAACCCTTTTCTGCTTAAATGAACATGTGTTTTATGAAAGGGTGGATGCCTCACAAAATGAGTGGTCATGTCTTGCTTTTAGGATAAATGAAAACCAGAAAGACAGAAAACGAGATTTTTATCTCAGTTTTGAAGAAACAAAGGACATGAAAGCTACGAAATGGAACTTTACCCAGCCACTACAGCCAAACCACACCAAATTACCTCTTGTTCAGGTGAACCATTTATTTGAAAAAATCTATTAGAAGAGTTCATAAGTTTGAATGCATGTGGTTTTCAAAACGTCATATTTTTTCTTCTCTTAATCCTTTCAGGAGAACAAGAAACACCAAGTTCCAAAGAAAAGCAAGCTGCACACGCCTAGGAAGGATAAAACCAGCCCCTACTCGATTAAGAACTGAGAATATTGGCTCTGGCACAGCAGAGAAAAACTTCTTTTTCCTTCTCCAGGTAAAGCTGAAGGATTGTGTGTGCACACATACATACATTCAGGACCACAAAAACCTGTGAGAAGCTGAATGTAAAAGACACATTAACATTAATGTTAGCCTATGCTAGGGCAGAAATGGGCCTAACTTTTAGCTCCTTAATACAGCTTTTCTTTCTTCCTCAGACTAAGGAAAATAAATTTCCATTGTTACTTGAAAGGAATACATCATCTGTCTACATTAAATCTGTTAGAAATGTTTTCTTCAGCAACAGAATATTTGCATAACACTGTTCTCCTTGTCAGGTTCACAATAGTGGTGGGACTTATTAGACTAGCTTTGTGTTGAATATTCAACAGTAACTCACTAGTCAGATAAGCAGCCTCATAGGAGTCAAAATATGCATGAGCTAAGACAGATGATTTAAAATATAACCCTATCCAGATTTTGAAAACAAAATGCACTTTTTGCAGAAGAATGCACTTTTTCCCGGTGTACCAGAAAACGGTCAACAAACCTACTCTAGTGTATTATTTGTGTACACTGAATTTTTTTCTGCTTTGAAAAAAGGGGCTGTTGAGAGCTTGCAAAGACGTATACACTTCTTGACAGTGTAATAAATCCTTCCCTTCCTGACCAAGCTACTTTGAACGGTTCCATGTCCCACCTGTGATTGCTGAAACCTTTCCCCTTCTATAGAGAAATAAGGTACTTCACATTAACATTAAAGGAAAATCTTTATAGAGACAAAAATGAGAGGAAAGGGCACTGGGTACATTTGCTGTTGCTGTGCTTTGTCAGACACAGTGGAAGGAGCAAGATGGCTGAATGCAGACATGGCAGGACAGAGAAAATGCAATACAACACTAACTTTCTATAAACAAAAGGATCGCAACTACGATTTAGAGGATGGGGTTTATATACTGGGAGAAAGAGGAGTGTTTTGACATAGTGAAAGCCCTGGGCTCCAAGGAGAGAGCCTAAGGGAAGTGGAAAACACCCATCAAAATTTTACACATTCCAGTGAAATCAGATTAGATGTATTCCCTCTGTTTACTGGCCTACAGCAATATCCTCAAAGAAGGAGATACCTGGTAAGAAAAATGAGCTGAATGAGAAGCAGGAGACTTCCCCAAAAAGACTGGACAGAACTCAGAAGCCAAGGACTGAGAGAGAACCTGAGAAAAGTTGTGGAAACAGCAAAGTCCAGCTGAGAGCTGAGCTCTGGGCAGCACTGGGAGGAACAAGCCCATGAGAAGGATGCAAGATGCACACTGTTCTCTGGAGAAGGAAATAATTCCAAATATCTGGGGATCTGACTGTATAGTCTATAACATCAAAGACCTCTCCAAAGCCTAGCCTCTGCCCACAAGGTGAAGCAATGGGACCTGCTCCTCCTTCCACAGCTGTTGGTACTCCCTTGACCCAAGGGCTGTCTCTTCACAGCTTTCTGATAGCCATTGCACTGGAACGGGAGCAAACACACATCTGTGCCCAAATCACACGTTTTATCAACCACAAAATCTCTCCAGATGGCAGGCAGTCATCTACTACCGGTAATCCATTTCTCCTCCTACTTTTCTACCGCATCAAACTGATGTCAAATCATCCCAGCAGTCTTTTAAAAGAGAACAAGGATATACAGATGTTGTTGGTTGTTGTTATTTTTAATAGCAGACAACCCAGGGGAAAATATTAAAAATTAAAGCCCATAGTGCTGCTACAGAACAGAGTAATTTGGTTTAAAATCATATTATTTGCAAGTAGCTTCATTTCTGACAAATGGCAAATGCAGCCACCATAGCAGCTTGCCAGGCCAGTTCTCTCTTTCTTTACCTGCTGTGAGCAGAAGTGTTGGCAAAATTTATTCTTGCTTTCTCACAATTCCTTCCAGCCTCATACTGGAACATAGTTTGTAAACATCACTCCCTCTTTCTCTCCCTTGGTGCTGCAGTTGTAGAGCCCTCTGCTAGGCCTCCTTGGAGATAGAAAATGCCTAGTCATGGACTAGGCCATGCTTCCTGCCTCAAGACCCTCTCTTATCTCTTTGTAATACCATTAGCAACATTCCTGACGTCCTAAGACTATAGGTCATTTCACCTCGACCCTAAAACCATTGGATAGATTCCCAATCCTCACTAACCCTATAAAAACCCCTGCTTCTGCCCAGTTTAGGAGAAGACACCATCACTGGACACCCCTTCGCGGAACCGGCATTAAACCATTCTGTGGAACATCCACACGGCGCTTCTCGTCCCTTCTTCCCTGAGTGAGCCAAGGCAAATCCTAGCAGGCTAAGAGCTGGAATCTTAACAGAGCTGGGAATCACCTAAAGAGCTGAGCTGCGTGATTCACTCAGGCTGAGCTTGCTAGGATAGCCTGTGGCTGGGACCCTGCTGGAGGTCTCCAGGACAAGCAGTCCCTCCTGGGACCCGCTATCTGGGAACACCTGCAGCAGCAGGAGGTCTGACTGACCCCCTGGACCTAGCACGCATTACCTCAGCATAGAAATTTTGTCTGCTCCTGGAGAATAATTTTTCTAGGCATTTATCTCACTAATTTCTAGGTGCTGTAACCTTTTCACCTTTTCTCTTTTATTTAAAACTTTAACAATCTAGAAAGAAAAGGAAAGTGTCTTGGGAACACCTGTTTTGGCAAGATAAAGTAATATTGAAGTTGGTAAGCAGATCCTTGCAGAAGTTCCAGATTCAAAAATTCATATCAACAAGACATCAAGAAGAAGCCATGTTGGACAATTTTTACAGCTGGAGTCATCATGGTAACCAGTTTTCTGATCTTGTGCCCTAACACAGCAGCTACTGCAGTGGCTGTGAGATTTTAGGCATTCAACACATCTTGATTCTTGAAATCATATTGAACTCCTGGACTGAAGGTTATTGGCTCAAGTAGATGAAAAAGATGCACTTTCCAAATTTTTTTTTTCCCTGTGAAGTTAGAATGAAGAATTCTTTTCTTCCTTGCCAATTTATGAGGTTCACATAATATTTAATATACAAGGACCCACAATATCAACCCATTTTTCAGTGTGTAAATGCCTGCACCAAACCATGTCCTCCTGGACATTCTGATATTGAAAGACTAGCTAGGAATGTGACTATCTATCTCTTGCTTCTTCATGAATCCCTAAGCCACCAACAGGAAAAAGGCTGCAGGTAACAAAGGGGACTCTGCAGAGCTATCACAGTGTGTGGCACACACCTTCATAGAAGCACTGAAAGGGCAGAGGAGTAAGACCTCTGAACAATTCAAAGGCCTGAATTTGAGGGTTTCACCCATAAACTCTTAGAGTTTTACTCATTGCTTGGGATCCTCTCGTAATCATAGGTCTTGTACCTACTAGCTTGACCTGAAACTGAATTCCCTATAATAGCATTTTATGCTCCTGAATACAGCAGAATACAATATAATAGAGAATACAGGCAGAATACAATCAATAAACACACAGGCTTTCTGTGACAGCCACAAAACCAATAAAAAAATATGACTATGTGGTCAGCCAACTCAACTCTCAGCAGTAATAAGCATGATTAAAACAAATACAGAAGTGGAATCAGAAAAAAATACAGGAGTAGATACCTTTTTCCCCACTTTAAGTTTTCTAAAATGAAAGTTCATTGCATTTCTTACTGGAGTTTATTGAAAATAATAAATCCGGTCTCCTTTGTGGTTGACATAATGAACCTGGTACTCCTACACTGAAAATTTGTTTGTATAATAGCAATAGATAATTTAGATGTCTCACCAAAACCAGCCCAAACAGAATTTTTTGACATTTACCTGCCTCGTACAACCTTTTCATTTCAGTCTGGAGAAAAGAGGAGATGGGAAACCTCTCAAGAAGTTGTTGGGTTTTTTTTAACTTCTGCTGCCCTTATGTCCGCAGCAGTATTTTAAGTTGCAGGTGCCACAATTGCTAAAGGAATAAATGCTCAGAAATTCAAGATTCAATGTAAGCAATCTCCAAACTCCAGAGAGCTATGGGAGCAGTGTTGGAAACATCAGAGCCAGAAACACCATCCCAAAAGATCTCATTATTCCTGCTAGACAGCCCAGAAAGCAGAAGGGAGTGCTGTGGTTGAGTCACAGACAGAGCTATGGTCAACTCATGCTTTCCAGATTGCAGCAGCACAAACATCTGAGCAATGTCAAATTCTCATCCAGATGTATCCTGCACTTGGGAAACAAAGGCAGTCTCTCTTCCCCCTCCCTGTCCCAAAGGGTTTGATACCAGGCACTCCCTGCTCTACTCCCCTGAGCACAAGGGGACAAGCCTGGTAAGCCACTCCCTGCACCCACCTTGGTCCCTGCATGAGATTTCCCTTCAAACTTCCACTGCCCTGTCTTTGTTCACCTCCTGAAAGCTTTTCAGGCATTTTCATTTTTGCATTTCCTCTTTTTTATTTAATACCATATGTCAGTAGTTGATCTTTTCTAAACTGGAACCTTGAAACTACAACTCCAATTATTTTTAATTCAGTACAACCTCTCTTGATAGATTTATGAATCTCTTAATATTAGAAGAGGCTTAAATAAGCACAAATTGCTGGAGAACATTCAGATTTTCAATCATCTCCAGCAGGACAAATTTTCTAAATGGGTGCCTTGGTTTCAGCTGAGGTAGAGTTAATTTCTTGTCAATAGCTGGTACAGTGCTGTGCTTTATACACAGAATGAGATTGGTGTTGATAACACATTGATGTTTTGGGCTTTGCTAAGTCATGTTTATCCTAATTCAAGGACTTTTCGTGTATGTGTGTGTCTCATGTTTTGCCAGTAGCTGGAGGAGGCACATTAAAAAAAAAAAAAATGAGGGAGCACAGATGGGACTGGTGACCTGAATTGGCCCAAGGGATATTCCAGATATTCCCACCATGGAACACCGTGCCCAGGAAATACATAAACTAGGGGAGTGCCTGGGAAAGGGGGAGTCAACCAGGGGTCAGCATCAGTCAGCAGGTGGTGAGCAATCCTACTGTGTACAAACTTGGTTTGGTTTGTTCTTCCCCTTGTTATTAACATCATTATTATTGTATTTTACTCTTTTTTTTCCAATTAAAATGTTTTTATCTCAACCTACAAGTTTTACTTTTTATTCTCTTCCCCAATCCACTCGGGTAAGGGTGGATTGGGGTATTGAGCAAGCAGTTGCCTGATCAATTTCCAGCTGGGCTTAAACCCCACAACAATGTAGTAAAGTTTATTTCCAGAGGTATATTTGAAAAAGAATAGCTTTCCTACACATTTCTGAGGAAGAAATGAGGTCTGAAGAGACTTAACCAATAACTGGGGAAGAAGGCAAAAATCCCATCAGAGTTGCTTAGAGGTCAGAGAGGTGCAGAAGTGCTTCGTCTCCACTCCTACACATCTCTTATCCAGACCCTAAATTGCCTTCATTTGTGCAATCACTGAGGAGTTTGTCTTGCAGGCTGCAGTAACACTCCCCCTGCACAGAAGCATGCAAAGCACCAGGAGAAAAGGTTGCTCACAAGGGTTTCCATCAGTGCTCGCTTACTCGAGAAAAGGGATTTTTCTGGAAAATCCAGGCAGCATGTGGGTAGCACACCAATGCAATCTGGAAGTGACTAACACATATAGGTTGGTTCAAATGAACTTCACCAGCTCTAGCACCTGGTTCCTGGCAATAATGAGCCACAGCTGACAGTAGAAATCATCATCACATATCCCACATTTCCTACTTTTTAACCACAAGAGCCATTAAACTGTTCAGACATTTTTTTAAGCATCCTTTTGTGCTCAGGCTGACACTTCCCTATTCCTTATGAGGATTAAATCTCTCTGAGATGCTCAAGAAAATCCTAGGGATGAATTAATGGCATGCATAGCTTGGAACGTGCACATTTAGTTTCCAGATTTTACTTGATTTCACAGTGGTTTATTACCTCTCCTGTAACTCCTATAAATCACATTCTACTTTGGCCCAGGAATTTTTATCTAAAAATTGCACTCAACATGTGTTTTCTACAGGAAACATTTTCAACTTCTCAGGTTCAACTTCTTGCTTAATTAGTTATGAGGGTAATTCCTGGGAGAGAAAATGTAGAAGAATATTTATTTCTTGATTAAATTTTCCCATGGCCAGAACTCTTAAGGTATTAATTCTGTGGCTCTTACAGCAGTTCAGACTTCTAAAAAATAAGCTAAATAATCAAAATAAACACTCTAAGATCATGAAAATACAGATTTTTGCATCTTTTAAAATACATCATATTACCCAGTATAGAGATAGACACATAACATTTCCATAAAAAACAGATTAAAAAAAAACTCTATAAAATTTAATGGAGCATTTCAAGTGCTTGGTTAGAAGGCATGGTTAGAAAACTAATTTTCCGACTAGCGGGCCACAAGTGGTAAACAAATTCCCAGTACAAAAATGTTTCAAATGGAAATTGCATAAAATGAATGATGCTTATTCATGGCCACAGCAGGTTGAGAAAAAAATTAATTTAAAAAGTTGGTTTGTTTTTTTTTTTTTTCGACCAAGCCCAAGCACATCTGACATCTGATTTCTAAATCAATAGCTGTCTCTAGCCAAACTGAAGTGCTTGTACAACTTCAGACAGGTAATTACTTACAGGGATTGGATGAGGAACAAGGACATCAAGGGCTATTGCTACGTCAATCTCTCTTCTTTTATGTTTTATTGTAGCCTTTTGGATGTTTGAGGAATCAACACTAAGAACTGATTTTATCCTCTAGCACCTGCACTATAAAGAAAAGCCAATATACTAATACACAGAAAGATGTGCACGGCTGCCTTGTCAAGCTATTTAGTGTCATGGTTTTGGGGCAGATTTCACAGGAAAGACACAGATTTCAAGAGATTTAGATTTTCTTTAGATTGATGAGTGCATAATGAACTAAGGTCCCTGGAAAGAGAATTATGAAGATGGCAGCACAATATGTGAAAATTATCTAATTTCAGGATGAAATATACTTGTAAGAGCCTTTGCACACGTACAGAATGGGTAACACGGTTGCATTTCATTAAACTGTACTAACATGATGCAGCAACAGAACACCAGTTACCCCTCCATGGAGGAGGCCCCACAACACACATTCAACTTAACCAACTGATGGTATGACTACCTGACATATTTTCCACTGTTTGGGAACAACTTAAAACCCAAAAGATACTTTTTGCCTCCTTTTTTCAAAAGTACAATTTTCTCTAAATATTTGTGTGCATGCCTACAAGTATATTGCTAAACACATCAGCATTTTCTGTGGGGAAAACTTGTTCTTTGTAGATCTAATTTTCAGTATTAAAGTTTTTACTTTTTTAAGATTGAGAGAGCTTCTGTCTCCAAAGTCCATTCTTGACAGAAACAATAAAAAAAATCATATTTATTTTGCCAGTTAGAAAAACAATTTCTAAAAATCACCCCCTAGGATACTTACTGCAATAAGAGTGAGATAATACATGAAAATTATATAAGTGCTAAAAGGTCTAGGCTTGAATAAGATCTGCAAGTCTTCTTCCAACTTCCTTTGTGTCTCTAGAAGCTATTTGCAAGTCTTTCCTCACAGAGAAGTAAGCTAAAGTATACAACCCTCCTGAGATAATGCTACTTTTTATTAGAAGATGATGTATTTTAATGAACTGGATACATTCAGTTGCCTCTAGTATTTCCTCTGGTGTTCACTCCTCTCCCAAGTGATGAGTCAAAATTTGCATTTTAACAGAAGCTGAGTACTCTACTGGAAAGGCATCATGCTTAAAAGCTCATAAGTAGATTTTTGTCTATTATTTAGTTTATTGAAATTTGTTACTGTCTTTAGAGTCTCTTGTTTAAGAGATACACAAAGCTCCTGTTAATTGACCTAATTTACCATGTGTATTTTTGCACTCACTTGTAGGATTATTATACTAGAGCATAAATGTTGTGATCTGCTTTGCTGGGCAATTACTCCACCTGTTTTGCACTGATCTGATAGCACAGAACAGGTTAAAACCTCCTGATGACCTGGAAACTGTGCTTTGTGATGTTTGACTATTCAAGACATTTTTTTACTGAGTTTCAGCCATGCAGAGCTGATAGCAACTGTCCAGCTGCTTCAAGAAAATAATCAAAAGTGCCACCTAACAACAAAGACAATACTCCTTTCAGGGATCTTAAAAGATAAAGCAAAAACACCTTCCCAAAAGAAAGTTATCCTCTGTCCAGCAATCATTTCAAATTTGACTGAGCAGCTGTTTAAATCTTCTCTCTTTGACTTGGGAGAGGTCAGCAAACAAGCCTCCCTCTTGCCCTTCTGTGCCCAGTGGCTGCGTGAGGTGAGAGAGGGGGGAACAAGACTCTTCTTCCATCTCATCCTGACGGCAATCACAACCCTTTCACAGCTGTGGTTTGCATGCACAAGTCCAGCAACACTTGCCCATCTTAAAAATTAACCCAGGACACAAGCAGCACATGATCTAGTAAAAAATCCAACCAACAAAAAAAGAAAAACTGAACCAAAAAGAGAAACCAAACTCCAACTCTGACTTGTCTAAAGGAAGGCTTCCTAAATTACCCTGTGACTATACAAAGCACTATGGCTATTGCAATAGTTCATTTTTTATTAATGATATAAAAGGGGACCAAATCTGAAGCCTCCAAAATCCTTCATTTTTTCTGCTGAAGTCTCTCTCATTCATTATTTACATCCAAGAATTCTCCCTTCAAGCAAGACACATACATTTCATTTCCCTTTTTCTTTCATTCAAGACCTATTTAACTACAGCTGCAAAACAAAATATAAACACAACATTCAAAAGTACAATTTGAGTGAAATACTGAATAACTAACAGGGAAATAACTGACAATTTTTGGTTCAGGAAAAATGCTCTCTTCCTCTTCTGTTGCTTTTTTTGAGATGTTTCACTTCCAAATCTACTTAAGATAAAAAGTCTACTGAGCTGAGACATTATAATCATATTTGCTGATTGCTTTAGCAATTGTCTCCTGCAATTTTCTAAACAAGTCATTAGACTCCCACTGATGGTTTCCAGGATAGAAAAAGATAACACGAACATTCAACAATCATTTTTTTTTTCAGTCCAGCTGTACCCACATCACATATTCACACATTTAGGTCTGAACACATCATAGGCTGCTATTACTGTGCAAGGCAAGTAAATGACGACCTGACGGAGCTAAGACTGCTTTTTTAGCTCCTCCCATTACCATGACTCAGAGAGCTCCAAAACTGTGCATCAACAGGAGGAAAACAGAACCTAATCACCCCAGGAGCTGTGGGTTTAATTGCTGTTTGCACTTCCCAGCTCCTCCTCAAGCCCTACAGAGCAGCTCAGTGCTGGCAGCTGTGGTCCAAGAGAGGTTTTACAGCCTCAGGGATGCCCCTCCTCTGGGGAAACAACAGGCCAAAATTCAGCTGCTCCCCCTGTCTTAGGAAAGTCAGTTTGATAAGTATTGTTTCTGATTGATAAAGATCCATTTACTGCATGGATTTGCAAGGTAAGGTCTAAGTTACTCACAGACAGTTTACCTTCAGAGCTGTAGTGGTAGTAGGTTTGGGCATTGGGGCTCTTTGGTGTTTGTTTGTTTTGGTTTGTGTGTAGTTTTTTTTTTTTTTTAGTTTTGTGGTGGTGTTCTGTGAATCTGGGTTGTTTTGGTGGGAGGGTTTTTATTGTTATTATTCTTCAATTTGGATTTTTTAATTTTCATTTTGGTTTTACTAAAAGAGAGCTAGTTCATATACATCTCTGCAAGGAAATTCCAGGATTTACTGCAATACAGCAACAAAACATTTCTCTTACCAGCTGTTAGTCCCATGGGTGAATAAGCTATTCCAGGTGAGGAATATACTTTGATACTTTTTACCATCTTATCTCCATTTTGCAAGGTGCTTAGCCAAAGTGGCAAATACTGGTAAGAGTGAGCTTTGTCCATGTCCCCTATTACCCAATCTAACAGGACAATGTTCTAACTCTTTCTGAGCTGTGTTAGAAAGCAGTTTCTCAGCTCTGTTTAGATTGTAGCATATATTAGCATAATGGTTACAACTAAATTAGCTCTTCTTGTTGCTGTACCAGCTTGTTAGCATCTGATCATCTTTTCCCATTGCCTCTGGGATGTTGAAGATGGCTTTGATACATTAGAACTACAGCATAGTCAAAGTTATTCCTTATCACATTTAATGATTTCCACCCCCTTCCCTACGGCAATACAACAACACCCAAAAGGGAGCTGGATGAACAGTCAACTCCCGGAAGAAGTGTGATAAGTGTGATGATCCAGGAGGTCACAATCCCTCTCCCTGGTCAAAGTGCAGCATCCCTGGGTCTCACCTCTAAAGGAGCATGACAAAGAGAGCACAGAGCAGGTGGTAGAAGGAAAAGTGTGCTGGTGGTGAGGACTACTAATAACAAGCAATAGTGAATGCTGAAATAAATTATCAGTAGAGAGGGTGTAAAATATCCAGAAAAGATGACTTTAAAGAATGATAAGAACAGTGACAGGAAGGTGCAGGCAATTTCTTCTGCGGTTACAGAGGGATGTTCACTTGATATTTCTCCCCGTCCCTAGATGGAAAGCCAACACTCCTTCTGCAGTTCACTCCTCTTGCTCTCTGGGAAGAGACTCGACAGTCATTTCTACAGCCTCAGCCAGCACAGCAAGGGACAGGGCAGGAGTTCCCTTCCCAGTGGCTGAGGCCACCTCCAAGGGCAGATCCAGGGACATAGGGCACTTCCATGGCTCCATCAGCAGGATTCCAAACAGGCCAGGTTTTCCTTTGTTATAGCCCTTCCCCCCCATAGACTTGGCCTCATCCACCTCCAACAGTTTCCCTCACAACCTCTTTTGGAAAGTTTGGCAGGCGCTGTGGGCTGCCAGAGTAATTTACTAGAAGGGCAGAAGGAAATGATAAATCGGTTTCAAAACACATACACACACAAAAGTGCATCTTCATCACACACAGAAATAGTTGCTGTCAGGGCAAGAGGCCACAGCTCTGCTGTGTTCCAGGGTCAGCTTGGACAGCATTCACACATTTTTTTAGCATCACCTGGGCTTGGCAATTACCACTTTGCTCTTTAGTTACAGAAATAAACAACAATTGCTTCACTCCCAGCACTAGGCAGTGGTAGAGGGCAAAATTCAGCCCACAGTGTGGCTAGGGACATTCCTGGGACTGAGGCCACTGTGAGGTTCTTTACCTCATGGTTTGGATTTACTGCATAATTACAGATACCACACAGCCTGCTTGGTAGCCTATGGAATAACCTAGGCAACAGAGCAGGAGGGCCCCTCTGCTTGCCTTTTTTTATAAATAAATGTAAGGAAAAATGTAATTACCACAGTGCCATTACCTCCATGCCCATTGATGCAGTGGTGTGTGGAGGAGGAGGAGATAATGTCCCACTACTGAGAAGAGCTTTTAAGTATATACCATGCATTCATTAGCTTTGTTTACCCAGTAAAATGCCATGTAAGTAAGCAGTGGTGTAATTGGGTGCATAATACGAATTCATTCTTTAGTTCAAAGGCACAATGAAATACTGGGGGAAAATAATACCTCACACTATGAGGTTATTTATTGTTCAGCAAAGTAGAAAGACTGATAAGGGGTTGTTTTCACTTTTCTTACTATTTACTGCTGATTTGTAAGCTTTTACTTTCCCCAAGCACAGGCCAACTTTTACCCAACTGTGTCTGTTTAAAACAAAACATTTCAATTTTAGAATAAAAAATTTGTTCTTATAAACATAACTTAATTATATGAAGTAAGAGAAATTAAATATGATAATGTTTTCTTGACTTTTCTGGCACTAACTTATAGGAAGTCATTTCCAGTTAAACTTTCAGCTTGCAGGAAACCAGATGTCTGTGGAGCCCTGGAAAAGGACAACAGGCAATGCTCAAAAAAATCAGGAGACTGAGCAGAGATGTCACCACCTCTATTAATATTGCTGGAAGAGGAGGTTTTGCAGCTGTCAATGAACCCTCTCTGCCCAGCACACCTCACCCCCCCAGGCCAGCTGTGAAACAACACCTCTAATTGGTGAGCTGGGTGGCTGCACCTTGGGATTCCCTTTCCCACACACCAACATCTGTCCCATGTGCTGCCACAACAGGAGGCAACACTGGCTCAGGTCATCCCAAGAAGCTGTGGATATCCTATATCCCTGGAAGTTTCAAGTACAGGCTGGACAGGGCTTTCAGCAACCTGGGCTAGCAGAAGGTGTCTCTGTCCATGGCAGGGGGGCTGGAACTAGTGAATCTTTCAGGTCCTTCCTGACCCAAACCATTCTGTAATTTTGGTTCTGACAGACATGTGTTGGTCCTCTCATAATCCCTGCACCACTTCCAATGCAAGAAAAAGAAAACAACGATAAAAAATTTACATTCAGCTGTCACCTAGAAATCAATCACGTATCTCTTAGTGACAAATGTCAGCTCTTTCACCAAGACCTTGCCTACAGCTCTCTCTCATTCTTTATACAGAGCTGGTGATAATAATAATCAACTGCAAACAGTTAAAAGGCTCCAGCCTGGGTCTGCAGTCACAGCAGATGAGTGTTCAGTTCCATCAAGAGTAAAAAAATTCAAAGAAAACAAATTTGAGAGAGTTTATTGCAATATTAGCTGTCCAGGAAAAGACGCACAGTCACCAGCGTTCAGGCTTTTCTGTTAAAATCTTATTCTAATGCTTCTCCAGAATTCCAAACTGTATGAAATAAAATTTAATACTACACTACTCAGATGTAGAAATTAGAATTTATTGCCGGAGCAGAGTAAATATCAACTTTAAAACACAGAAGATTTAAGTATTTCTAATTACAGACAAAAGCCTAAACAGTAGCAAGAAAAACATTTGCAACCCAAAACAAGAGTATTGCCTATTAGCAAGAGTACTACTACATTTTATAGTTATTGAAAATTCCAGTTTAAGCCTGACAAAACAATCTTGAGTATTATCTGAGACCTGACAAGTTTTTTAGTTTGATTTTGTTGAGGTTTTTTTTTAATTCATGGCTTTGTTTAGGAGGTTTTAAATTTTTTGTTATACATTACATTTTAATTATGAAAAGTTATTTTGCAAGCAGGACAAAATTTTGGCCATCATCAGCTTCTCAGTGCTCCAGGTATATATTCAGCTAGATAAGCTGTAACCTTATACTGTGTCACAGGATGTTCTTTTGGCAAGGAGAAGCAGAATAAATTATTTTTAGGGTTTCTAGCTGGCAGCATCACTGGCTGTATAAGAATGCAGGGTGGTTTTCTGAGACAAGGCAGTTGTTTTAAGAAAATAAACTCCTCTCTCTATGGTTTTACTCTCTCCAAGAAAATTCACAAATGATGTTGCTCAGTATAATCAAAACTTCAGCAAGATTCTTAAGATTTTTAAATGAAGACAAAATTTCAATCTTACTTTAATGCAAGTCAGACACCTGTTAGCATAATGGGTCATTGACTTTTCAAAACCCTTTCTCCCTGAAGTAAGGGAAAACAAGAGCCAAGAGAAGGGCTTGCAGGGTCAAACAGCTTCTAAAAAAAAAAAAAAGTCCAGACAAGATTAGACCGGAAGGGATTTGACAGGTCTACAATTTATAACCCTTGAAATGCAAGATGATATTTAGAACTTTATCCACCAGAAGGAGATGATTAGGCCAGGGAATAATCATGACTTCTGCCCAAGCCAAACATGTGCAGATAAAGAAAATCTTTACTAAATAAACTTTTCTACTGGAAAGATTTTCTTTCCTATCTCAGAACATATAGGTTAAACCACTGTTAAACCACTCTGTACAGCAGAAGATTCTGAATTTCCTCCAGAAATTATTTGAAATATATCATTAGAGTTGTGCAATAATGTTTTTCCAAATAGAGACTTACTTCTCTCATCACAGAATGGTTGTGCTGTTGAAAAGCACAGTATCTTTTATAATGCAGTGGCACTATGATAAACCTTGTACTATTAAAATTTTTTGGTCTTCAGGTATCTCAAACTTTCCATGAAAAAATTCTACTTTTTCCTGTTATGAAAATTCTGAGTAGGTTGTATGACCAGATTCCTGATTTCCCACATGCCCAACACCTGCAAATTCTTAAGTCCATTATCTACAACCTGTCTTGATAATTAAAGAACTCTCTTGCCTCTGAAGGGACAAAGCCAACAAGAGCTACTCCTGTGCTTTGCAGCAGGGAGGCAGCAAAAGTCACTGAACCTGACCACGGTTTGGAATGACCTGCTTAGACCCAAGACCAGACTATGAAGAAAGATGTTTCTTTCTCTCTATGCTGACACAGCCTACAGTGCTTTATTTCTGTATTTTGGTTATTTGGACAGCAATCAAGGACAGTGCTTGGACTCCTCACTTCAGGTATATCCTAGGCCCAGTGCAGGTAGTAAGGTAAGGACAGCATTCACCACTCAATTTTCATTTAAAAAGGAAGAGTCAGCCATAGGAAATGGAAGGGAGCTGGTTACACAAAATGGTATTTTTCATGTTGCTTTGCAAAGGAACAGGCAGGAAAGGTATAGGTATTATCATCCTGGCATTAAAGGAATGAATGAGGAATAAGGAGCTGAAGGAATTATTCTAAATGGGAACTTTCTTGCACAATTAGAAAGAGCCAGGACTCAATGTCCAGTCCATGTTCTCAGGCTGTTACCCTGCCAGGACAATGTATTCAGACTAAAAATAAAAGTACATTTTTATTTCCACCAACAAAAAAGATGTTGCAACTGTTCACACAAAATGAGTCACCTGTGGTCATTTCTTCACCAAAGCATATATTTAGAATCAGAGTGGACGTTTTCCCCATCAAACAGGATGCTACAATTCAAGCAGGAATTTGTTCTTAGAAAACCCTTATGTAACACTGCTCAGGAGGTTCAGACAGCTTTGAACTCTGGGCTACAAAGTCTGAGATGGAGGAAGTACAGATGACAATAAAACAGTGTTCTGCATTTGAAGCAAGCTAAAGCTTTGAGAAATAATCCACTTGCAGGGAAGAAACCCTTCTATTTTATCATCATTTTGTTTTTTTGTTTTTTTTTTTTTTTTAACTGACCATACTGTAAAAGAGGTTTTCTACTGACATTTGACAGAAAAGAAAAAGTTTTATAACTAAAGAAAAAAGTCAGTAAATCACTTCCCCATTCTTCTGCTCACAATATCTCTGTCAGTCCGAAAGCCATTTTCCATTCTTGCTGCCACGGTAATGTAGAATCCTTTTTACTCCTTGGAAGGAATATTCATCATTTATAAATAACCTCTCAGTTTTTTCACTCTATCTCTTACTTAAACTGTTCCCTCCAAATCTCCATTTTTCTTGGAATTTGTGAAACTTTAATGTAATTCTTTCTTGTCCAGAAAGACCTTTGTTAACTTTCTGCATCAAGATGTCAGACAATGAGGAAAGTTCCTCCTGAAATGAGGTTCCTCAGTTCTTCAGCTCTGACCTTTTAAACTATGAGGCTCTTTACCCATGATGTCTTTCATGATCTCAGTGATTTTAGTTAAAATGTTCACTTCCAAGGAAAAGGAATATTGAACTAGAAAACCATTTTCTTCCTACTGTGGGAATGCCTTCAAAAGACCTCCTACTCAGACCCTTCTGTTAACAGCCTATTGGCCATTTTTAATTGCTCTCTGTTTTACTACCTTCTTCCAAATTTCCTCTCATTTTTGGGTTAAACCTCATAGACTTTCCTCATAACACCTTCAGATACCAGAAACACCATTCTTTTCCAGTATTGTGTCTTATCACAGGTAGAGAACTGGGGCTCTGAATTTATTTCCACTCCTGCTGCTGACATCATATGATACATAAGTATCAATTTAAAATCACTCTATCCTGACAAGGAAAGTTCTGTATTCCCATTACTACCCTCTGCACAGAAATTAAGTAAAAGCCTGCAACTCTGTCATTTGAAACTGAAAGCAGCCCTTCCCTGACCTTGTTTTATGGCATGGAAAAGGTACACACATAGCTGTCATAGCAAAGCTCCAGCTTAATCAGCTGTGTTGAGAATTTGTCCTTTTGTTGCACTGATCTTCCCAAAGAGATTTTACATTTCAGCTTGTGAAAACACAGTATTTGACCTTTCCCAGATACCTCCTGCATGAAGAAGTTGAGCTCGGCTTTTTTTTTTTTTTTTTTGCAAACAAAAGAGGCTCTTAACCTTCTAGAAGTCACTTGTAGCAAACTAGAGTGTTTGTTAAGTACTAAATACCCAACATATGCCTGAAGGAGTAGCTGTATACCTAGTGGTGTACAACCCACGTTCCCAGCAAACCTTGTTTGGGAAAACTTGAGAGAAGAATTCTCAGGGTTTGACCCCAGTTGGCACCTAAGCACCACACAGCTTCTCACTCAGTCTTCCATCAGTGGGATGGGGAGAGAATCAGACGAGTAAAAGAAGGAAAATTCCTGAGTTGATAAAGACACCTTGACCTGTAAAGAAATACCACATAAACAAAGAAAAACAAGGAATTTATTTGCTACCTTTCATCAGATGTTCAGTCATCTCCAAGAGAGCAGGGCTCCATTACATGAGCTGATTACTTGGGATAACAAACCTCACTCCCAACATCCCTCCATTCCTTTTCCCCCAGCTGTATATAATGAGCAAGGTGCCACATGGTTTGGAATATGCCTGTGGTAAATTGGGGTCAGCTGTCTGGGCTCTGCCCCCTCCCATCTCCTTGTGTACCCCCAAGGATGCTCGCTGGTAGAGTGGGGAATGGAAAAGGCCCTGACTCTCTGTAAGCACTGCTCAGTGGTAACAAAAACATCTTTATTATCAACACTAATCCATAACACAGATCCATATCAGCCATTTTGAAGCAAACTGTGTCCCAGCCAAAACCAGCACAAGGAGTTTGTATTGCCATCCTCTCCTTAGGAACTCTTGATGGATCTTACTTCCATGGCCTTTTCAAACCATCTGTATTTTTGGCCTTCAAAACACATTCTACATAGCACATAACTATATTGCTGACACTGCCTTCAAAGTTATTTTTGTTCTGACCTTCTACATTATTTCTTTTGACCTTCAAGTTCTTGTCCTGACTGAAAACATCACTCCCATCTCTTTTCTGAATGACAATATTTCATTACAAGCCCACCACTGCACACATTCAGTTAAGGAAAGGTTCTTCTTCATGTTCATTACTTTGCTTTTACTAACACAGAGTTATTTTGCCATATTCATGTTCTGAAATTCAGGATGGTGAAGTCCTCCTGATCCAGTATCAAATCTCGATTCTCTCTTTCCACTCACCCCTTTTCCCTACTGTTATGAACAAAGTTTTGCCAGTTGCACAAACAGATTTTTTTCTAACCATCTCTCACAATGTACCATTTGCACAATCAGTGACAGCTTAATTACTACAGAAACCTCTGGGTAAAACTAACCAAAAGGGTTTTTTAGTTATACCACCTGGTTAGTAACCAGGTCATATTCCTTCTCAAATATATATATTTACTTGCATGAAAATGAAGAATTGCTACTTCTCCCCAAAAAGACACATTAAAATGAACAGATACACATTTTGATAACAAGTAGCAGATATTTTCCATGGGCCTGTGTTTTTAAAACTGTAATCAGTAGTTCAATAATTTTGCATTTTCTTTCTTTTTGAAATCTTGGTCAGGCATCGCCAGTATAGGCACTCGCCAATCAACCTTTTTTGAACTTTTTTGTTCCCTTTTGGGAAGGGAGGGGTAGTCCTTCTTTTACCTCCCTTTTCCAGTAAAAGAAGCCTGGAAAGAAAGCCTGAAAATAAGCCTTTTCTGCTTCCAGTACGAACAGCCTGTTCTTTATCAAATCATAAAAATCTGTGTGGGAGTGAAAAAACAGCAAAAATAAGGAAGAGGGCAAAGTAAATTAAAAGCAGCTAAGTATGCATACCATAGAAAAGAAAAGCAATATAAGTTTAAATGACCTTCTTGCACTTTGATGGCAACTTTTGACAAGCTCTATATAAAAATCCACTGCACTTTGGGTTTCTGATGGATTTTCTTGGGCCAACTCTGGCTGATACTTGACAAGGAGACAGCCATTTGCAATGTTCCAGAAAGGTTTGGTAGAAATACAAATATATTGCTGTGCCCTTGTAGCACTCATAAAAGTGATAAGGAGTTTTGAACTGGATCAACCTCTAACCCCTAACAGGATAAGCATCCCTCTCAGCCCCAGCTCCTAGGCTGAAGCAGGAAGGTTGTGCACTGCTGCTTTCACACAGAACTAACCCCACACGCTTAGATCCCTTTGGCAAATCTATGTCCAAAAAAAATACACATTCTCACTAATTACATTTGGTTTCTTTTTCTCTCATTTTATATACCTTATTTTTTTCCACAGTGCTTGACTAAACTTGTGAAATTGTGACCAAATTATTTGAAAAGCAATCAAATGGTTGATTGGGTGCTGTCGACATCAGAAGCAGGCTCAGTCATTGATGAGATCTGGGATCCACTCAAAGAGAAATAGGATAATATATGTAAGGTGAAGAAGATGATGCCTCTCGCTAACACAAAAACTACCCCACCACAGTTCCCAAAACATACAGGAAAAGCAATATACAAAATAGTGATGCTGTTCTCTAGGTGCAATTCTTCCAAGTTCCCACCAGGTGCAAAACATTTCCCAACTAAGCATGTAAATCCTTCAAGTTAACAAGGGTAAAGTTGTAGGATCTAAATCATGGGGGTAAAATTAAAATAATTTCTCATTTATAATTAACTGGATGACAGTTGTGAACAGGACAAATCCTGAGCTTGTTGTCTGAGCCTGGTCACTGCTGTCTTCTTACCTGTGTTCCACACCACTCCTTTAAAAGGCCTGCTTCTGTTATGCTCAGATAACCTGACTGTACACACAACATAAAGGCTTTGAGGGAATCTTCCTCTTACAGGATGACAGAGGGCTAGTAAACTATGGGGGGGAAAGGATGGGATGAAAAGAGAAGTGCTTGGGATTTTTTGGCAGTAATGGAGGGATGAGAGGAGGGGGTTTAGTAGGGGCAGCTTATGGGATTTTATGTGGGAAAAATATAGCTGCTGGACTCCAAGATACACAAGCCTGGATTAAAATTGTTAAGATCACTGAACTGCAAACACCCATAAACATCACTGTATTTATATTAGGGAGAATATACTCAAATCTTCTTTCTCTTTAGGCTAAAGGGATTGTCTAACCCTATGAGCAGAGCTATGCAAAAAAAGAAAGACAAAGAAGTAAAAGGAAATCTTTGGTGTTTATTATGTGCTCAGACCCAGAGCACTCAGCAGTTCACAGAGCAGTAACTGAAGTGAGTAGTACAGGCTTCTGGCTCTCTGATCACCAGAGAAAAAGAAGAACACTTAAGAGAAACAAATTATATAAGCAAAAGGGGTGCAAGTAAAGTGATTTGGGAAAGGGCAGCTTTCTCTCTACTTGCTGCTGATGAAAGCTGGCAGGCAGCATCCAGAAGCTCCAGGCATTGCCTGGCAGATTTCAGAGGGCTGTGCCTTTGAAGAAATTGCAAACAAGTAGAGAGTGACAACCACAATCAGTCAGAAGAGCGCATGTAGTACATTTTATCAAATCAGGGTGTGCTAACTGTTCCAGAAAACACCTTTACAATAAAAAAATATCCAGAGTAATAGGATAAATACCTCAAAAAACATTAGTGCTAGACATTAAAATTAGTTGTAGCACAGAGATATTTGCTATAGACACAGGCTGCCATGAGGCATTTAAGGTGAAACTTAACAATAAAAAATATAGCTATGTTAAATATCAACAATACTTCTTGTCTTAGAGGCAGCAACAGAAGTGCTAATGACAGTGAGCATTCACCAGATTTCAAGGATCTCTGCCTTTCTTTGTCAGCACCCATGTGCATGCACACGTGAGTGCTTCCGTCTGAAAACGGCACTGAGCTGAGAGCAGCTGAGCTCAGCACCTTCTCCTGTTTTAGAGTGCATTCAGGGCAACAAGGCAGGGCCACTCAAGCATTATAAACCAAGGGCTTGGATTTATAGCATCAAGTCCAAAAAGCTATTTCCAGAAATGGTCATCTAGTTCTCAAGTAAACAGGACATTCTTTGTAAATGCTCTGGGAAGCCAGTAAATGCATTTATGCAAGACCATACATCCGTTGTTTCAATGACAGTTTCTTCTTCAGTTCACTTTAAATAAAATAGAATCATTAAAGAGCTTGGGTTGGAAGGGACCTTAAAAGGTCATCTAGTCCAACTCCTCTGCAACAAGCAAGGACATCTTGAACTAGATCAGGTTACTCAAAGCCCCATTGAGCCTGACCTTGAGTGTTTCCAGGGGCATCTACCACCTCTTTGAGCAACCTGAGAGTTGTTCACTGGAGGTTTCACCACTTTCCATGTAAAAAAATTATTCCTTGTATCTAGCCTGAATCTCCTCTGTGTTAGTTCAAAGCAATTACCCCTTGCCTTGTTGCAAAGGTCCAACTAAAAAACCTGTCCCCACCTTTCTTATAAGCACTGAAAGGCTGCAATAAGGTTCTTCCCAGAGGCTTCTCTTCTCCCAGACTCAACAGCCCCAACTATCACAGCTTATCTTCATAGGAAAACTATTTCATGCCTTTGACCATTTTCATGGTTCTCCTCTGGACACACTCCAACAGATCCATGTCTTTCCTATGCTGAGGATCCAGGAGCTGGATACAGCTCTCCAGGGTCTCACCAGAGAGGGAAGAGCAGCAGAATCCCCTCCCTCACCCTGCTGGCCACTCCTCTTTTAATGCAGCCCAGGACACAGTGAATTTTCTGGGCTGTGAGTGCACATTGCCAGCTCATGTCCAGCCTCTCCTCCACCAGTCCCCCAAAGTCCTTCTGGGCAGGGCTGCTCTCCATTTGTTCATCCTGTGTTGATAACTCGGGATTGCCCTGTCATAGCTGTAGGACATTGGACTTGGCCTTGTTGAACCTCATGATGTACCCAAGGGCCCACTGCCGGAGCTTGTCCAAATTTACTGCAGATGCATTCAGTCCATCATGTAATTGACAAAGACATTAAAGGTCTCAGTCACACTACAGACCCCTCTCCCCACTGAATGACACTGATATGACTTCCCCAGGCTCAGAGAACTTACAGGAGGGAACAGAGCTGAGCAGTCCAGACGGCATCTCATCAGTGAAAGTGGATTCTGATAAATTAATAAGCACTACTCAGGGTTTCCTCAATCACCCTGGAACATGCCTATATCCTTCCCCATTTCTCTTTGCTTGGAGTTAGTGAGTTTTGGGCCTTTCTGTAAATAATTTATGGAGGTAAATTGTATTTCCAAAGCTTTTCTAGCCTAATGTACTGTATATGCTATGACAGTACCTCAGAAAAAAAAAGCTGTATTTGGAATGCAGCATAGGGGAAGAGGAAAGAGTGAATACAGTTTGCAGAAAGGGTGAATGTAGGACACCCCATGAATAATAGATGCCAAAAGGCATAAAAACAGGAGAACTGAGAACTCTCCAGGAAAGTTCAACACTTTCCTTGCTTCCTTTTCACAAAAATTGCAATGAATGCCTCCTGTTCAAATATTCATTAAAATATTTTTTTCTTATCTTGAAACCTTGTCTTCAAAACAGATACTTTGCAAAACCACAATCTCAAAGTTTTCCTCCAGGCTGAGAGCCAAGAATCCACAGTGATACTCATTGGAATGTTTCCCATTTAGCAGGCATGCAACAGGAGCATAATGCATATCCTCATCATTGTTTCTTGTTGTCTTATGCCTTAATCTCAGCAGATTTATTCTGTATCCCTATAACTGCTAGAAATGGTCTTTCAGGGTGCTACTACACAAAGGTGTTTGAAGGAAAAAGAGCAAGAACGGTAGATTTGTTTAGTCAAAAGCTCATTCATTTTCAAATTTTCACATTCTCTCCCATACTGAGAAGTGACATAAAGGAAAAGAAGGTGGTTCTGTGCAGGCAGCACCCCAAAATTCTGTGCATTTCCCAACCAATTTAAGCAGCCGTTATTCCTCCTGAATGAAGCATGTCTCTTCTCACTCTAAGAGCATGCCAACTCTCCTATCTCATGGTAAGGCGCATTATGCCCTGTGGTTCAGAAGCAAAATATTACTTTGTTTGTAATTTCCATTGCTTAAAGTCAGAAGCATGGAAGGAGAAAAACACCACCAAGGACCAGACTAATCCTCTTAAGGAGGAAAATCCACTGAAATCAGCAGCTAAGTTAATTCCCTCCCATACTCTCAGCTGCAGGAAGATTCGTGAACCTGCTGTCAGTGGAAAGGAAATCAGGGATCCTCCCTTTCCATCTGTGCACCCAGCACGCCTCAGATGAGCATGACAAGGGTGTACACAAGAGGTGCCATACCAGGTGCTGCCAGCAGAGCCTGACCAGCCTGGGTTGCTGATCACCAGCACACACTGCTGCTGCTGCCTCATCCTTGGGCCTGCTCAGCCCCAACCAGCTCTGCCTTGGTTCACTCCAGGGTTTCTGGTTCAGGGTGCTGCCACAGGGAACAAGGCCAGTGGGTGGGTGAACACCTCCCCTGTTCCAAGCCCTTCTCTATCCTCTGGGGAGAGAGTTATTTAAAAATCTTGCTCATTGGCACAAAATCAGCAGTCCTCTCACCCACCCACCAGCATCACCACCCCAGGGCAGGAGCTCTAGGGTTATGTCTGCACAGATGGAGAATTAAGTCTTCCTTTCCGCAAGAGTTTCTCGATGCAAATCCATCTCTTTGAAGAGAAATATAAGAAAGGTAAACTGCAGCTGAAAGTATAGCCCTGCTCATCTTGAGCTCCTGGAGTGAATTAAGACATAGGAAAAAGGTTCAGACAATTTTTTGTTGCTGTTTTTTCAATTAACACTCATGTCACCAGCTCTGCTAATGACAGTCAGGATTCCTACAGCTTTTATTTGGTCTGATACCTCAAAAGCTGTGTATTTCTAAGAGATTTGAGATCAGGAGAGTCAGCATTATAAAAGTCAATTTTATGGGAGAAGCAGACATGAGCATTTAGAAGTGTTTGAGAAAAGCATTTCAACATGTCAGAAAAACAAGAAAAGTGAAATTAGTGACAATTTGTTTGTGTGTTTTGCATTTTATGATGCAAGAGCTTTCAGATTTGTACTGTTTACATTTCTATTACCATGACAATGCTCTGAAAATTTCTTCTAATCCAAGTGCAGAAAGAGTGGCCTCCTTGTGTCAGAGTACCATAAAATTCTCTGCAGTTCCTTTATTCTCCTCACATGGGCATGAATTCTGCTTCCCAGCTAGTATCTGCTTTCTGTGTGCCTGATGAACACCCAGACACAGCTCACTTCCACAACTGTACGTGAGGAATAGCTGAACCACACACATAGAACACAATGTTACACCGTGAGTTTTAATTCTCTGCATGCCCCATTGTCCCTGTCACAATTTAAACAACTACTAAAAAAAAAAAATGGAGAGACACAGCACTTCCATCAGCTTGTATAGAGCTCCTACCGACTTGAACTCTGGGCCAGTCTTGATTTCATTATCAATTTGCAGCCATTTTCCACAGTCCTCCTCTCTTGCCTCCCAACTTAGCTGTAAGGGAGCTCTCTTCTTTGCTTCATGTAAACATCCAACCCCACCTTATACCTACACCTTTTCTGTTTCTCCAGCAAGAAAATACTGCCCTCATCCAGCCTGTTCAAAGATTCCTGCAGGTTTAGTGAGTAACACTGGTGCAGAGCAAAGACAACTTTCCCCTTGGAAGCAGACTTTCTGACCATCTTCCTCACTACCACTCAACATAAAAGTGTGATTAAAGTAAATTGCAAACAGTACCAGAAAAAGCAGCACATTTCTCAGTACTGAAAACATCTCATTTCCTCCTGTAGAAATGGACTCTGTGCTCTCTGCACCTCAACACTTAACTACTTTTAGCATCTACAGATCAATTAGTCAGGTACCTACACAGATTCAATTTCTCCCCAAACACATGTTCTGTTACTCATCAGTGAACACATTTACAGAGAACACAGCATAGAGGTTGTGTTCTGTTTAAAAACATGCCAGTTAACTCAATTTAACAAGCATTAGATTCAAACTGCTTTCCAATTGTTAGCTCTTATAGAGCTTTCAGACACTGTCTGAACTTGAGCTGAACAGGTTTTTGTGGGCTTCATCTTGCCTAAGCCTCAGACTTCTTGCATTACTTCCAGAGCTTTAAAGAATCAGTACTAGTTTAAAATAAATCCCTTGTATGAGAACAGGCTTGGTGTTCAAGAGCAGGTTTATTTTTTTTCATTGTGTATCTTATTTTTTCTTTTAGTTTTGACAATAAAAACCAGCATGTTTTAGTTGCACATTTTATCCTGTTTGATACCTTGGCCTTCACCAGTACAGATATAATGACTAGAAACCATGTAATAACTACAACTGACATTTGAAAGCATATTTCTGTGAGTATTAGGCAGTTTAAATGCTGGAAGTAGAGGTGGTTTAAAGCAAATATTTTCCCTTTTCCCCAGAAAATCTTTCCAAATTGCAACAAGCAAGTAAACAAAATAGGCCCTACAGAAGTGTAACAACCCTAAAAGAACAGTTATAACCACCTTCTGAATTTTCAGGTAGTATAATCTTGTTTCTATAACTTTTCCTTAAACTACCAAGTAGAACTGAGGGAATAATTACATCCCAGAAATTTTTAGTGCTGGCACCAGACTGCTAAATTTTACATGGCAGCATAAAGCTTGGTATAAATTAGTATATTTCCAACTCCTACTGAGCTTTTCTATGAGAACAGGTAAGCTTAAAAGTACTTGGTGTTTCAGTTTTTCTAAAGAGACCCAAAACGTGTTTATCATGAATGAATAAAATATTGGACATATAGAGTTTGTTGTTTTTTTCCTCATACAGCATTCCCATCAGAATTAAATGTAAATGCTCCAGCACTTCAAGATGCAAGGCACTGCTGACTCACAATTGCTCTGACCAGTGAAGAAAAGTTCAGCTTCCAGCCCTGATCCCACAAAAGGCACCACAGGTTCAACAGTCAAAACTTTTAGGAGGGGCAAAGTCACTGGGATCCCTAGAGAAAACTTAATTTCTCAGGCAGGCAATGCTGTGCAGTTCCAGCTGGGAAGGTATTTGCTGACACAGCCTAATCTAAATATTTGACTCAATCTGCTACGCAATCTACAGAGAAGTGGTGCATTAAGGTTTCAGTTTGGCTTTGGGAGGAGATCAATGCCATTCAATCCCAAAATTATTTCTTGCATAGCTTCAGAACAACTGCTGAAGGGTTCTGCCACTCAGAAGCAGAAAGCTGAGCCAACCCACTCAAGCAGATGCCTGCTCTGTTCTCTATGGGGTGTTTCATTACCTTCATTAAAGAAATACTTCCCACTAGTGAATTGCAGGATGCAATTACATCTGTTGTATATAAAGCAGGGGAATGTTCTTTCATCATCCTCTTGGATCACTCTCTCCCCAAAAAACAAATCCCAAACTTAATTCTGCACTGATAGTAGCTGAAGACCAAAGACAGGTAGACAGCACATTCTCCAGTGCTTTCAAAGGTGTCCTTGTTTGGGGACACTTTAGTTTAAAGAGCATCTTTCACATCTTATGCTGGATATACAGTGACACCAAAACCCCCTCACAGCCAGGAAGGAAGCATCAATGCTAGGAACAGCATGAAGAAAGCCTCTCTTAAAGGAGTAGGAACTCCAATAGTCTTTAGATCAGCAAATCTCAGAGGAGAAAAGAGGAGCATCCAACAAAATTTGAATCTCATTATCTCTAATATCCAGTTTCCATTTTAATCTATACCCAGCTCCCTAACCTGTTAAGCAGACACCAAAAAAATCCTAGAAAATTTTAATCCAATCTACTGTCCCTTGAGGACATTATTTAGCTAGATTTCAGGTGCTTCACTTGCGGTGGAAAGGTCATAGTCTCTAGTGATAGAATTACTTCTGGTATGTGGAGATTCACACACTTCACTGGCTAAATTTCAGTGACGTGAAGTAGACAGAAGAACAACATTATGCCTAGTGAGCCTAGGCTTCTGAAACCATGTACCTCTGAACCACCCACTGGCAGTAGCAGGAAATAGAAATGCTGACTACTCAGTAGCAGTTAAAACTATCATTTTTCAAGAACTGTTTGAAAGAAAGTCCTTTATCTGAATGACCAAGTTTTTGGTAAAACATCCCCCACAATGTCTCAAGCATCTATAGATCAAGTACCAATAGCTCTTTGCTTCAACAGTCACTGAGGTTCCACCATCTCTTTAGACTATTCCACCATGACCACAAAGTCCCACCATGTACCAGATTTTTGCAGTACCAGAGAGAGAAGCCTAGGAAGGTCATATGTCAAACCCTTTCAGTTGGCTCACTGCATCAGTTTCTACACATGCAGGTGAAGTTGTGGTATGCAGCAAGTATTACATGGCTCAAAGCTTCAGCTGGGAGCTGCTCACCTGTGCCCTGGTTTGGCTCCTGCCTCCTGAAACTGCTCCAGCTGCAGAGTGCAGCAGAGCTGTGCTGACACTGATATGTACCTTCCCTCAAAGGGTGTTCAAGTAGGTCTAATGAACCTGCTTTCAGAATGACACAGAGGCATTGCAAAGCACAGGTTTCTAATCACCCAAATCCTCTCATTTGATGTCCTTGATTTCTGTGAGCCCTGCCTTGCTGCTCTACATATTTGGATCATTCATACAGGTATTTGAAATGCTGCTGCCCTGAGACACATGCAAAATTAACTTGAGACACCTGAGCAAAATTATCTGTGGCAGTAGGAAAGGAGTAGATGAGCAGCAGTTCAGAGTCCCTGAACCAGCAAATTGCTGTCTGTTGAGCACTTTGTCCATGATGGATACCACAGCTTCATTAAGAAGCCACGTGCTCCAGTCTTGTTTCACAGCACACACATCTTCTGCTCGAGCTCTAATTAACTCACATCGGTCGGCAGTTTGAACAGCTGTGGTAAATAGAGTTGTGTTCAAGTTACCAAGCTTCTGCTGGCTACTGAAGCTTCCCCTCCCTTGTTAAATGCTTAATGATGCCCAGCATTTTTCTCTTATTAAAATATTAGATGAGTAACTATTCAGAAGATTTGGCATTCATTACACAGCAAATGCTTAAAAATCTCGAATGCTTCACCAAAACCTAACTGTCACTTTCTCATAAGCTCCAAATCCATGTTTTACATCTTCTGTTAATCCTCTCAGAGCAGTCCCCTGGAATAAATTTGAAGGCACCTAACACATTATCTTAGGCATCTAACACATTATCTTACAATAGGTGACAAACAGTGAGAAAAATACACTGATTTCTAGCTGCAGTCTGAGTTTTGAGTCCTTCTCTTGTGAGGAGAGGAGACTTCAAGCAGGTAGCTTGCTATTGCACTGAACACAAAGATAGAGCAAGAAAGTTACATAAGTTATCCACTTGAAATGACAGTGAGCAGCACAAAGCTCTTGTGCTATTCACCCTTCTCAGTAGTTGTAAAAAATCAAATCCAGAAGAGGGATTTCACACTTAAACCATCTCATCAGGATCTCCCCAAAGCAGAGGATTCTGCCTGATGTTGTTTTCCATTCCTGATGTTTCTCAGAAAGATACAAGCAAAGTTCTTCCCAGAAGTGCTCCTGCTAAACACAGCAGTGAGGAATCCAGAGTGGTCTCTCATCTGTCCATGCGTTCATTCTATGGCACAGAGCAAAGCTCCATTGCTTGTGGTCTCCAGATTTCACAGTGACATGAACATCGCTGTTATGGTGCCTGCACCATGGTAAACATATCTTCAGAAAACTTCCTGCATCTTCAAGCAATAACAGAGAATTTTGCAAGACCTTTACTGGACAGCCAGTAAAACCAGGAATGTGGACAGAACAAGATCCAGCTGGTTATGGATGCTTTCCTTGGTTTGCTAGGCAGGCAGCTTTGTTTCCTTTCTTGGTTATTCTAAAGTCAGTGGAAGCAGTTTAGAGGACTGTAGAGACAATGCATAAAATTTTGCCCATCCCTGGAGTTGTTATAACATGCTTTTCTCTATTTCTGTTAGCAATACTAACATACCAAATGGAATTCAACAACTATCAGGCTTAGTTTCAGTACAACTGTGCAGGGTTTAGAAAATCATGGCTGCAGACCTTCATCTGCAACTGGGTCTTGTGTAACAGCCAGGCACACTTACTTTGAGCTAATATGTAATTAATCTCACAAATACGAGATAGGTACTTCTCAAAATTATTTTCAAATGAGCCAATGCACCTCTATGATGGAGAATGTATTTTTTTTACTGTTTTTCTCTGGCAATGGCAATAGAGATGCATGCTCAGATAGGAGAGCTGTCACTCAGTATTGTGTAAACACAAAAGATAAACCCTCTTGACAAAAGACAAAGAAAAAAGAATGAGGTCAATATTCAAAGAACAGAACTTTAACATAGAAAGCAAGCTCTTATTAGGCAAGCAATTATTAGACCAATAAGACAATGAAGTACACAATTTGCTTCTAAATTATAGGCTTTGTAGTGAGGACGCTGTCTTAGCCCTTTCCCACATATTGAGCATTGTTGTGGACACCTCTGATGCCCTACAAAGGAATAAATAAGGGTGATAAATCCATCTGAGAAGAAATTAACTCTATCTCAGCTGAAACCAGGACAATGTCATTTCCTATCCTTGTCAGGATAGAGAAAGCAGGGCAAATACAGCTTTTTATTCTGCCTCCCCCCAATCCCAGCTCCTTGCTATTTACTTGGTCATCACTCCAGTGGAGGCTGTGTGTCAAGTACAAAGAAAACCTAGAAGACACTATGTTAACCAGCTCTAAAACAGTAATTCCTCTACTTGAATATTTGATTGTCCAGTTCCTTCTCACTGAGTAGAAGTGCTTGGAAAAGAGCTGCATTATATGGGACTAATTTAGTTTATTAAAGAAAATGAGCATACAGAATCAGATCAGGAGTGAAATGCTAGCTTTCATATCTGATTGCTAAAAGTGCTCAGAAAAGCATATATCTACATTAATGCCATAGATTATGCTTGCCAGTGATTGATATAATGGTGGTGGGGAATAGGCACTAACCTACATTCTTACAGTGGAATCAATAATGAGGCGCAAAATTATCATAATAGCATTGCTGCAAATATCTAGAATCTCCACAGTTCAGAGAAACTATGGGTTAAGGCACAAGAAAAGGCTAATTTGCATCAGGTAGAGTGCACCGGAATAAAAGTCTTTTTTCCTAACAGTATTGTCTGAATAAGATCTATACTTCCATTTAGTTGCCCTTACAAGTACCTTAAAACAATTGAAGTAGGACATAATGTTTTATAAGACCAAAGTGTTTTGTCCAAAAGCCATTTAATTTTTTTTTAAAAACTCAAATATCACTTTGGGGAAAAACGAAAAAGGGACTAAATCCTTCCCAGCAGGAGTTCACCAAACATGTTTCTCCGATTCATTTTCCTCAAAATGGCATTTGGAAACACAAATTCATTGTCTCCCAGAGCTCCCAGCAATCTCATGCTTCAAGGCTTTTTTCCAATGACGCTAGATAAATGACCTTTTAGTAGGATCCAGCTGCTAGCACAGCCAAGGCTGGGCAGGTACTCCATAGCTCCAGTAGCTTTTCCACTCAGCCAGCAGTCACTTGTAGGATTGAAATAAAACTTCAGAAATTATTGGGCTTTTTCTTTATTTCACCATCTTCCCACAAGATGGGAATTTTAAGCAGCATAGCAGATTTTTGAAAAAGATATCAGCCTGAACACCTTCCAGTAACTGCTCTAACAGAGCCAGAAGCCCAAGATCAATGAAACAGCAAAACACCCAGACACAGCCAAGCAGCTTTAGTAAACAGACTTATTCAAAATCTCTGAACTCTAGAAACATGTCAAAAAGCATACAAGGAATTTTGTTTGTAAACATTTCAATCATGCCACAGAAATCTACTCAAGAATAGCTTTATTGGAGTCCAAGTTCAACTGATATATGAGCTAAGTCCTGTGCATTACTTTCCACAAGCCTGACACAGCCCATTAACCATCTAATACATTAGCAACAGTTTTCTTTTACCCAGCTAAAGCCACAATATGTTTTTTCTAGAAATAAGTTTGTTCTGCATGCACTTTTAAACATACCAGAAGATTGAAGGAGCTCTGAGCAAAGTGGTCATTTTAGTCCAGCCGCTCAAGACCAGTACAGCTAAAATTAAATGGCCTTGACAGAAATTTTTGGTACACTCACACGAAAGCAGCAAGTTATGTCTGTGTTACTGTCATTAATTTCATATCACCTCTTGTTGCTGGTCACAATTTCTACTTAGTAGCAAGGCCACAGTATCAGTCAGAAAAATGGGGCCCTAGGAGTAACAGCAAGTCCTCAGTAAACATCTTCTTGTAAGGCACCACTGCCTTGGGGTTTTGTACCAGTATGTTCCTCACAAAGGTAATCCCATGATTTTCAAGAACTTTTTTTTCTGTGAATTGTACAAGCTGTTTGCCATCACGACTGTCCCTTAATAAAAAAGAAGAAACATTCCAATGCTCAGACTAAATCTCTAGTCTCTGCACAAGCCTCAGGAGCAACCACTTATTAACATCTTCATCCCAATCTTCAAGTCAGGTGTGCAAAGACATTTGAATCCTTTTAGTGGCATATTTGCCAAAGAAGTAAGCACTTGCAGGTATGGAAAGTTTTGAACTGCCTTTGCATCTCTCAAGACAACAGCATCAAGTAGGAAGATTCATGTCCACAGACCATGAGTGAAATATACAACCAAATGCTCAGAAAAATTCACTTGTAGTAGTCAGTCATTCTGACTCATGTCATCAGTTCTTTCAACTCCATTTACCTTGGCTTGTAAAGAACTTTACCAAAATAACTGCATTTAGAAGCTGACATTCTGATTAGACCATATGCTAGAAGGAAAAAAAAAATCCACCATGGAATTAACGACTCTTCTCTTCAAAGTCCTGTCACTGTAGCTTGAATTCCAAAAGCAATTTGTTTCTAATGCTACAGGTATGTATCGTTAAGGATTTTCAGAGGGAAATTTGTATTCTTCATCTATGCAGTCACAAAAATCTCACCTTTTAGATATTTTAGTCTTCCTAGAAAGTTGTTTGAGTCATTACTGCAAAAAAATTATGCCTTATTCTCAGCCTGATAAATAAGTGATCCGCAAAGTGGAAGTTAGACAGTGTTGGCAAACAAGACAGGCTGTTAATTCTCACCTTCTTCTCTTTTTCACACACTAAATGATGCCACTTCAGAGAGGAAACACTGAGCAGATATATTACTAGGGCAGAACTTTTTAGCATGAGAGTTCACTTCAAATAGACTAGCACAAGTGTGGCTGCTGCTTTCAGGTGAAGGAGCACTGCACTAATTCCTAGCTGTTTCCACTAGATATAGAGAAAATCAGCATTAAGCTATGAGCATGCAAATTGCTGATAAAGTGGATTAACTTGCAAAAGGCTCATTTCTGCAAAATCCTGTTGCTTGTCCCTGAACTCCTGGTGTGTCTGCAAGTCTAGTCTCACCTTCAGACCTAACAGTTCAGGCTTTTCCTCCCTGCAGCAAAGAGGAAAAGACAAAAGTTTTGGCCTTATGTTATTTATTTCTTGCATCTTTTACTGTGCCAACTACAGATTTATTCCTTGTCTTTTTACTGCAGTCTCAAAGTGCACCACAGCTACTGAGAATACACCATTTTACCAAAATATCACAGAAGTGATGATATGGTTATAAATTGTAGAACTAGAAACTAAATCCAGATGTCTTCGATTTGACTTCTAATAATACTTCTGTTTTCCTTTACATCTGAGGTTTTTTCTTATCACTAATACTGCAGTCTTACCATCTTCTCTTTAGAGCTGCCATATGTGAGAGAAGAGGTTCCAGGATCAGGCATCTCTTTTAAGAGTCCAGGGAGGGTTGCAACTATTCTTTCCAGCTAGCTTAGGGCACAGGTTAGAGTCCAGAAAAGCAATAGAGTTGAGGCAACACAAACATTTTGGCATTAAGTCTCAATAGCTCAACATCTTAAAGCTGCTGTACAGCGGTTGCTGTATCTCACATTGACCAAGAAATGCAGCCTGGGCTGACAGCTTCAAGTAACAGGATTAGGCACTAAACACTTCATCTGCTTCCCTAAAAAGCTGCAGTAGGACTGTAAGTTGAAACTCCCTAGGTTCAAAAATATCCTTCAAGGCCCACACAGCACATGCCTTCTGGGGACTACTGCTCAAATTAAGAATTTGAGCTTATGGTCAAAGGCACAAAACCTTCCAGATCTAGAGAAGGCAAACAAAGTTCATAATGCTTTTGCCAAGCCTGAGCATATTCCACTTTAGAGCTCCAATGTCAGCATGCAAAGTGAAGCCAGTGATTCTAATGCCACCTGCTCTTGCAGAACAAAGGTCTCAAAACAGACAAGTTAGCCAATTTTGTTTTAAAAAAAAAAAGATGCCTTTTTTTCTGCTACCTACAAGTTCATGATGCCTAAAAGGAATGTTTCCCCAAAATACTTCTGATGGCACCGACAATTCACAATTGTTTCCAATTTGGGGATAAAACTGATTGAAGAGAACCATTGCCATTCTCTTCCTGCAAAAACTGATGGGAAATTACTGATTCAGGGTTGCTCTGCCTCTGTTCCAGATAACATTCATGTGACTCATATCTGGTACATCAAATAGTTATGTCTTCTACAGTTGTGCACATTTGATCTGAGTGTGGACTTGTGTCGCCAAAGTGGGGGGAAAAATAAGCCCCAAGAGTGCCATAGCCCTTAGCTCACTGTTATTAGAACATCATGAAAATGAGTAGTGAAAGCCTCACAAGAGACATGGGGCTTCCAAATAAAAGGTACACTGAAGCACAGAACCCGAGGCTAACTCCAGCTGACCTGGACCCGAATGGGAAGCAGCAGGCTAATGTTTCCTCTGCAGCCTGTCACCAACACATGGACATCCTCTCACCATTGCCAGAGAAGCAATTTGGCAGGCTACCCTTACCATGTATTTGTTATCATCTGCCACCTGCAGATCATCCTTCCCTTCCATTTACAATGCTCTGATGCTCACTAAAAGTTTTCCTAGTCCTGAACAATACAGCTGCTACCAGGGGTTTGAGCTAAATTGGCTCTCTTTGCTCTATCCAGCCCTCACTGAGAGTCCTACAGCTGTGGAGATAGTAGCTGCTCCAGGATCATTGGTAGGGATGAGTTGAGTTTGAATCATTAAGGAAAAAATCTCTCACATGCTGCAGAATAAGGAAGTTATAGAGTTTTGAGTAGTTAACCATCATTTAGTCTATTTTTAATATCACAACTCATATCTCCTCTTCTAATACACTCACAAGTAAGTGGGCCTCCACTGAAACACAATTCTCTGAAGGGTCCTAATTACATCCCCTGCCATTATGAGAATTAATCTTTATAAGAAAAGCATGAACCTTTCTGACAAATTTTTTCCAAAGTGTGGTGATTTTGATCACCAAACTCCTGCTATCTCAAATTATTAGTGTGTACATTACAGGCTAAATAATATTAAAAATGCCTCCTCCCAAATCCTCTCTAGTAGGCTTACTACCATCAATAAAATGAGAGCAGTGGGGCCCGTGATTCAAAACTGCATAGTAAAAAGATTAAGAAAGAAAGATCAAAACTAAGCTTATAACACAAAAACCTTGTACGAAATGAATGAGCAGTCAACTAAACTGTGCTAGAACAAAATTCCATCAGTAAATACAGAGCCAAGTGACAGAGGGCTCAGCTGCAGGAAAATAGCCTTGCTAGGTTATTCCATGCTTTTATCACAGTCATCTTCAGGAGGGCTGACAGCTCTGCAGTTCCTCTACTTGCACAGCGCTTTAAACTTACGCCCACCACAAAGACTCTATGGGAAGGTTGGGCACCTTTTAAGCCTCGACTTCTTCACACCGCTTCCAAGTAGACTGGAAACTTTTTAATATAGTCAGTATCCTTTTGGTAGCTGTAACACATTGATACATGGAAGCCTTTTACATAGTCAAAGTGGATAGGAGCCACTTAAGCAGAGGGAGGAGAGAAAGTAATATTGGCTAAAGCACACCGTCCTGCTTCACAGTTCCACCACAGCTCCCAAATTTGTTTCTTACACCCACCCCTCCACCAGTTCCTTAAGTCTAATAGGATACTTTGTCTGATCTTCGTTAGTCGATACTATTGCTTTGCCCTGGTACAAAGCATGTCTTTAAACATTGACAAAACAATCTTTAGAGAGGCTTGAAGACAAATTCACCTTTTCTTCAGCTTCTCTCCGCCCAGCTGTTAGGAGCATTGTGTATTTTAAATCCTGAAGGCACAATTCCTACCCCTGGAAGAGGGGGCAGCACAACACAGTATGAAACAGGCACTGAAATCCTGATTTCCTCTTACTGTCCACTATTGCCCCTGCAGTGAAATCATCTAAGCAACAAACTCCTTAACTTAGGTCCAAGAACTTTCCCCAATAGCAGATCTATGGTTTATAAAGTTAGAGTCATGGTTTTCCATAAACAGCAAGATGACACATTCTAGAAAGCAATTTCTGGTGAAGACAAGCCTTTGGAAAACCAGGAACTTCAAATCATAAGATGGGATTTTGTTCAGTGAGAACATTGTCACTGATCTCTGAGGCATGATTCCATTTCTAGGTCACCTGTGAGAAGCAGCTGGTGAACACCAGAAAAAAGTTCCCTCAAAGCACTTTTGGGTTCTCTGTAACCATTGGTTCCAAGAAAGTGGTCGTGGTAATCTTCCTGACATGTTCTTATAGTACACTCTCTCTTCAATTGAAGCTTGTCAGGCACACTTCAGATGTCAACACAACGACAGAACAGGAATACCCCTGTGCCTACAAAAAACTCTCGATTACCTATAAACACTAATGGCACAATTCTGGTAATTAGTTTGAAAAAGTTACAACATAGCTGTAGATGTTCCAGGAAGAGATGTAGGGAGCCAGAACTGCCAGATGGATAATTTTCTGCAAGTTATTTATTCAGCACACCATCTGAGAAAATTCAGATACAATGTAACACAATAGGACAGTGTAACAATTATTCTAAATCTCTGCATAGTTTAGAAGAAATTGCTTCCATTTGTAGCTCTACTGAACCATCAGCATGATGGCTCTTCTATAACTGAAATATGAGAAAATTTACTTTTTACTCCTGTAGCAAATTCTATCAGACAGTTCTTTTCAGAATAAAGCAGAAAAAAGTTTCACTACTTTAGGGCTTATTCAGTCCCCAGAATTTTCTTTAAGGGGTTAGAAAGAAAGATACATTATGTTCTCATTCTATGCACAGATTTTTTTAAAAAAACTGGCCTTTACCTACTAAGCAAATGAGATGGGAAAGAGGTTTTATTTGCTGGAACAGCCACATGATACATCCAAATCTACCAGTGAAAAATACATCAATTTCATCAGTTCCCAGAATGAATGGACATTTTAAACCCAGTGTAGTGCCTTATACCTCCAGACAGAACTCCTGGAGCCAATTTTCCACTTCAAAGCGAGCAAATCAGTACTAGACACCAGTGCCTTTGAAGTATCATGGTCATAATAGAAAGGAAACTCTTCCTATAAGGGAGGTAGACCAAAGGAATTTGGTCGCATAAGGCATTTGGTCATATTTGGTCATTTGTATATTGAGCACGGAGAAGATCAATATAAGAAAGGGAAGATCTACCCTGCTATTTGAGTGGTCTAACACTGCACATTGTCAGCAACACTCCTGGCAGTCATGCTCCAGTTGTTACAAATGCAGTGTTTTGTGTTGTGTAAATGGCCAGAGTGCAGTGGTACCCTCAGCTTCATAAACTGTCCAATGGCACTGCTGAACCAGGCCTAGGGACACGACACCAGCATTGCAGTTATAGCCCTCACATTGTTAACACTGGCCCTCTTTGAAAAAAACTGAGATTTCATAGGCTATGTCCAGCCTGCAATATCTGAAATTATATTGATATCAAAATTCAGGCCAATCACCAGTTTCCAGGAGCATGGCAATGCAGGGTGGTGACATTCAAGGCACCAAATATTCGCAAAAAAAAAAAATCCTGATTGATTTTAAGTAGCAATTACCATTATTCCCCCCATCCCACAGTGCTACAATATATTTTTAAAGGCCTAGAAAAAAAATTAAGTTTTTGAAAAAAGTCAAATACAAGCTTAAGGTACTGTATGGTGGATTAGATGATATACCTTGGGATAACAATAAAAGATTACATCAGTGAGTAAGTTACTCTTAGTGTGGTTTAAATCTAGTATTTTACAGGGTACCAACAGCCAATTAATCTCCTGCCTTGATTTATCCTTAGATAAAATGATAGAATTACTGTATTTGGGCTGAACAGATGCCTGGTTAATTTCAGAGGGAATTCCACCACAACAGAACTGAATCCCAGACTGCTACCACTGGAAGCCCATGTAACCCAACTCCATGCACACTGACTCTCACAGCAGCAAGAACTACTACAGAGCCCTTTAGGATTCAATTCCTCTCGCTATGTTAATTTGATAGGGATCTAAATTAAATAAATAATCCAGATTCTTTCCATAACCTGTGGAAATAGAAAACACACCTTGAGAGAAATTTTTTCCACTCCAAGTCTCTCTGGAGGTGTCACTTGGTCTCTATTGACCACAGAGGGAGTTTGGGGGCTAGGTCCAAATAAGGTGGACCTCAACATTTGAAGTTTCTTAATTGCACCACTAACGAAATATCACGTTAAAACTAATTTTATCTTCCAGTATGAGCAGTTTTCTTGGCATATACAGGCAATGTGTATAAGAATGATTTAATTCTTATGGCTGTTAGTAGATATATTAATAAATATAAGAAGAAACCTCCAAACTCTAAAAAAGTAAACCACTATTATACTCTAAAAAATCATATGTTTCAGGTCTCTGAAGGTTGACATTAGTTGCTTCCCTACCGTTTTCCTATTTGCATGCTACTAATGAGAAATTGCAAGCCATTTCTCTTGCTGGGCTTCTAATGAATCTGATTTGTTTCAGGCTGCAGCCTCAATACAATTTTATCCCAAACACTGAATGTCAAGTGCCACTCCCATCCCTCACCTGTGTTCCTAAAAACCTAGTCAACTCATCCTCTGGGAGAAAGGAAAATGCTAACAACCAAAATTACAAATACTTCATTGTCTTATTACAATATGCTTATTTACATAAACGCCCTCTATTCATTGTATTGGATCAGCCTGACAAAAACAGAATTTGCATTTAAATAGTATGACTATAATTGACATCAAGTACCTGCACTTATTTACATACTCTTATATCCACATATAAGAGGCAGGGAAAAGCTTTTTCTACTCAGAGAACAAAAGATGAGAATGAGATAATAAGCAGAGCAATTTCTCAAATTTTATTTTTTAAATTCTCCCTGGACTCTGCACTTCCCCCCTCTATAAATTGTGATAGTGGAAGAAACAGCAGAGAAAAATCAGACTTGATCTAGTCAAGGAGAAATTGAATCAGCTTGGATGATGCAACAAAGAGTCACTTTTAGATAGCATCTCTGAGCAGAAATATCCCAGGCCAAAGACATAGTAAACGGAGAGCACCAGCCATTGCTTTTGTTTGTAAGGTTTGCACTTCTTTCTCTAATCAGGTGAACTATCAAATCATACATTGGAAAGCAGAAGCATAGGTCCAAAGCAAAAAGGTTTTATCATCAGTCTGGAAGGAAAGGTTGTCACTTCAGAACTCCAAAAGAATGCTGCAGAAAGTCCCAGGAAATTTTTTCAGCATCGCTGTGCTGCAGGAAGGGAGCTGGATTGCACCTGAGAGACAAGGTGGGAGAAGTGGTGGTCCTGTTCTCCACAGGGGACCATGGCCATGCAGTGAGAAGTAGAACAGGAAAAGACTAAACTCCACCAGCAGCTACAAGAACTGAGACAGGATCGTAGAGCAGATTAATGCCTTCAGGCAGTAATGCCCCCTCTGAACAGCAGCTGACTGGAGATGAGCAGCCCACTACCTGAAACCATCCCACAGACATCCACAGCAATTAGAAACTGCTTTATCATCCCAAAAGGAAGCCCAAAACTAGAATGAATTATTGAAAGCTTCATTTCCTGAGGTTCTGGAATCACAATCATTGCTTGGATGAAGGAGTATGGTAATTATGGGATACTGATTATGGTTTTATTTGGTGTCATTGTTGACACTCTGGTTCTCTTCTCCACTGCAGTTCTCCACCATAAAGCCACACAAGTGTGTCATTGCCACACGACAAAGCTCCTAAATGAAACACTCAAATGAGATGATTTGTTAAATCCAAGAAAGGGATACAACTGTCACAACATTCAGAGGAAAAAAGCTTGCAGCAGAGTTATATGAATGCAGCTGAACTGCTCCAGATAAAGCAGCATTCTCAAGGCAATGGCCAGAAAGCAACAGAAAGCTCACACAGGACATCCCCACTTCAGGGAACAGGATGGCAACTCCCTTCCCCTAAAGATGAGATTATGCAGTCGTGGGCTGCAAGAGTTTTACAAGAAAGAGAAAGGTTAGTTACTCCTAACTGCTCCTATTGTGACTCCAGTCAAAATAGATTTTCAACATTTCCCGAGTCTTTGGGGTGGAAAAGCAGTCTCAGAGTAGAGAGAGTTCACAGAGGCTGACACAGAGAAACTAATGTTTATGGCCTTTACAAAACCCTCCTTTTGTGTCTGCCTCAGTGCTACATTAGCACAGGTTTGTTGAGCTGAGCTAACCTGATCTATTTGCTCAAATATTTTGTGGCTCGAGGGCAGAGTCTCCATGACATTTAAATAGATCCAGCTCACTCCTTGCAATATCAGCAGCATGTGTTTTGTGTTTGATTTCTCCCTTTTTTTAATCGAAATAATTAAGAAAAAAATCAATTTTGGAAAAGAAAAGCAAGAAAAAATTCACAACTAAACCCCAGGCAGAAAAAAAATTGTTTCCAAATATCCTCCAAAGCTAACATTTATGTTTTTGCAAGGCAAAAATTTTTTTAATTAATCAAATTCAGACAAATGAAATACTTGCAAGACTTAGCCCTCAAATTAACATCTTCCAGCTGCTTTGTCAAGCCCAACAGCATCCTTTTCCCCCAAGCACATCAGGAGCATTTGTCTAGAGCATTCTGCAAGTTAGATCAGTATCTCCCAAAAACCTGAGGTATTCTCAAATTTCACCAGACCGTGACCAAAGATAGACAAATACCAATTTGTTAACTTGATTTTCAGATTCTTGGCTCTAGAATCTGGCATACAGGCTCTAGCTCAAGAATCCGCACAGAGGCGTGGTTTGTAGGATGCCACACCAACCAATTTAAAGAGCTCTTTTCAATCCAGCTGGGATAATTAATCTTATTCCTTATGGGAAGAAATAGCATCCAAGACTCCAGTAACAGTGTCCCAGACTTAAAGAGCAATATAAAAAATTAGTGGCAAAACACAATTAACTGAAATTTAAAGTCTCCCAGTAAAGTACCAATATTCCCTTTTTCTTATGTGTAGGTGTCATCTATTGCAATTATTCCAAGACTTTCAGCCAAAAGATTACATGTCACCTTGGTTCAAAAAGAAGCTTCAGTAAATGCTTCAGGTCTTTTATCAATACTCTGATTTGTCAGGCACTTTATGTCTTAAAGGTATTTAGTCACTTAAATTGATCTAAATTCTACCAGAGTCAAAATAGCATTTTCCATTGCCTACAAACCTAAGTCAGGCCAATGATGAAAAATTATGACCAAAAAAAAATTTCTCCTTTCCTTTATGTGATTTGAGTTTTTTCACATCTTTTACAAAGCTATTGTTTACTCCAGCTGAGCTATTGATGGGATTTGGAAAACAATTTGCTTTATTTACCCGCATTTTTGCAGACCAATGTACTTGTCAGTTCTGACAAAGGAAAGATTTTGGGTTTTTAGGCCAAAATATGTCATCCAGTTACAATCTGAGTTGTTACTTTTTTCCAGATAAATTCTCCATGTTCAGACTAATCAGAATAAAGTGATCCACTGATGCACTCAGCTATTTGAGATGACGGGTAGCAGAGTGTTCAGTCCCCACTACTGTAAATGAACCCTACAGGGGTCAAAAGTCAACACAGGTTTCTAGGCACCAATCTGGTGTCAAAGTCACAGTTCTGTGACCCCTTTTTTTCCCCCTGCACATCCTGATCTGTTTGTACGGTGGGTCCTCACTCCTTTTCATGCTGGAAGTGTCCAAGAACGGTCAGTCAAATATCTCCATCTCAAGGACATCAGGACACTGTAAAGCACCAGCTGTTTGCTCCTCTCTCCTATAAGAGACATCAGTTTCTACCTGATGAAGATCAAACTCCAGCTTCAACTTGTTAATACCACAGAAGTGAAAAGCTTTTGACCTGCTCAAGTGTGTCATTTGAGGCACATCAAAATTTCATAGAAAAACACTTCTTGCTGGTCTTTATGACCCCATGGACTCTTGAATATGTATAACTAAGGATTAAACTACTCTATAGCAGTATCTTTTAGCACATAATTCACTCATCTCACTGTCCTTCCTTCTGCCTTTTTTTTTTTTTGCATCCTTAATGTCTAAAAGATATGTTTAGTTCCCAGGAAGTAGCAGGTGCTTAATGTTGCTTATGTTGCATTTGCCATTCATCTTGTCCTTTCTCCCTTCACCTTGCATATCACCATCAATTGTCTTTTTCCTTGTATTCTACTAAGAAACTTTTCTTTTGTACTCTTTCAGTCCTCTTTTTTACTCTCCCACCCACCACTCGTGGGTTTTGTTACCCCAGTATCTGTTTCTTCCTGATATATTTTCAGTGCAGTCTTGCATATCAACCACTTATTTTAGAATACTATTTTCATTTCTTTTCCTTTGGGTCTGTCATCACTGCAATACTCCATGAGGTGCTCACTAGGCATCCAGAACTGCTTCTTAATTACTTGTCTTCAGCACTGTAAGTTGCTCACCTGATCAGAGGCAGGAGCTTCAGAAATCACAGGAAGAAGTTATTTTCTGACATTTTGGTTAAAATCTAGGACAGTTACAGAAGTGAGCTGTGCTGACTAACTCAGTGGCCACTTCACGAGCTCAGGAGAGTTCACAGGATAAGGATGATAATTATGTTTTGTACAGCTTTTCCTAATTTCTATCTGGATATTTTTATCCTCAATGACAACTTCTGCTGATGTGTATCCACACAGAAATAGCAGGCTAGAAGCTACTACTGGATCCTCGCAAACAACTACCTGCAAGCAAGAGACTGCTTGGTTATTTTCTCCCTTTCTCTTTTATTTAAAGGGTCAGGCATTAGGGGCAATCCCAGCTGTGCCAAGAGGAAAAGTTCAGATAGAATTGGTACATCTGCCAGTCTGCAATGCCATTTCTCACCTTAGAATGACTAGAGAAGCCAGCACTATGGGGCAACATGGCAAAATCCTACAAAGATTATTTAGGGGAACCACACCATCCCACACAGAGCCAAGTTTGCAGTTACATCTTTTCTGTCTAAGGGGCAGAACTACATCCTCCAGCAAGCCTGCAGTGCATGTGAAGCAAGAGGAGCAGTGGCGCAGCTCAGGCTGCCTCAGTCACTCTCTTACTGTACAGTTTGTCCCTGCCTGTGCCCAGCAGTCTGATCTGGGCAGATATTTGTCAAGCCACCTACCTGAGCCTTCATTCAGCATGAGACCAAAGCACACAGTTCTTGCTATTTTGGGGCCAAGTACAATGACAGTGATGGGCTCCATCTGTACTTAGCGTTAGACTGCTTTTGGTGAAATCAGGGCTAGATGGAACACACAACGCTGGTCAAACATCTGCACACTCTCAGGTTTCTCTGGTTGTTCCCTGAACATCAAATTCACCAGGATCAATCAATTTTTCACAGTAAAACCCAACCCTTGAGCCCACACTGTTCCTGACACTCCCAGCCTGAAGCACATTGTGAAGGCATTAGTCTCTGCCTGTTTTCTTCCCTGCTGCCACTAACACCAGGGAAGAAATTAACTTTAGCAGGCAGAGCAGACAGGACAATTATTACTTCAGTCAGAGAAAGCACAGTACTATGTTTTCCAACCCTATTATGAAGGAACTCTAAAGCCTTAGAAAAGTCATTATTGATGGACCTGAATAAGTTTGTAAATCTATTATACTGCATATCACCTAGACAACTTGTTTTCTCAGGTTCTGACTTGCATAATCAGTGAAAAACTGGGGCAGGGTGAGGGGATCTGCAGGGAGAAAAAGCCTTTTCTGTCTACTAATTAAATCATAAATAATAGCAGAGAACACAAGATATCCATTTTCCGTATAGAATCAAATCCCCAGGGGCTGACTGCCTCCTTCACTAACCCATCAAACTTCATACAGGCAGAGCACAGTTTCTCATTAACTGTTTTGGGTTTTATGATGAAAGAAAATCTCTGAAAACAATACATTTAAATGAAGTAGCATTAAAATTACTTGTTTTGATAGTGTTTGACTAAATTTTTAAGATATATATTTCAAGTTTCATGATGAATTTGCCCACAAAGAGAAACAACATTTCAAATCTGATGATTTAATTATTCCATCTTACAAAATAAAGATTTTTTTTTAATAATACCATCTTATCCTAGCTCATGATTGATATACCAGCTCAGGAGAGGTACATTTTATACACACACATAAATAATAATTAAAAAAAATATCAAAAGATGTCTGAGTTTCCCCCCATGAGCATGGCTGCAACTAGAATTCAGTCCAAGGTTTTAGTGGCAGATGATGTGACTTCTCCTTCCCACAGTTTGTTGGGAAAGAGTGGCAGCTACTGAGCATCACAAATCTCTTGGACAGGACAGTGCATCATCCCACAAGACAATAGCAATTCTTCACCCAGCTCAGAGACAAACAGATGCACTGCTGATTTATCTAATTCCTTAACTTTTCTGTCTTTTACTTTATGTCAGCAAGTGATATTATACCACCTAAAATGGATTCAACATCAACTTTCACTGAGTCACTTTACTTTTCCTTGTTTCCCTGCTAAGGCATTTCCTCCTCACTCTTTGCAAACTCAAACATCTCTCCACAAACAATTCTATTTTCAGGGGAGCAAGAAATAGGGGGATGGAAAAAGAGGAGACAGGAAGAGATGCTTGCACATGTTGTCTCCAAAATGAATTTGAGCAGTGCTTCATCTCCTCTCCATTCCCACTGTGCTGTATCCCAAGCGTCTCACTTAAACCGTAGCTAATGAGCAAACCCAGCAAGCTCAGCCATAAGGCAACACCTGCAGCAGAGCCTCTGCTGTGGTGTCAGGTGGCAGAGTTCAGCAGTCCCCACAGCCACCCTCGCGACTCCAGAAGAAACCACAATCTCCCTTTCCAATTTATTTCTTGCCAGTCAAAGCCCAAGGCCTGTATTTAAATGCTGTACTCTGGATTTACACACAGATGAAATCCCACCAACTCCAGAGGCAGCTGCTTCATTTCAGGTTGAGTGAAAATAACAAATAACCATAGCAGCAGTGGGCAACTGATTAGTCCATTCCCAGCTGGAAGAAAAAGGTCTCTGACTAAACCAACCTACTACATAAAACACAGAGGCAGGTCAGCTAAGTGAAAAAAAGTTGATTTGATAGGAAAAATGTAACTGGTTCCGTCACTAAGAAATGGGGAATTCTCCTGATAACAAAGTATTGCTTAAGGGACCACAAGAGCTTGGTTAAAATCCTGGGTGCATCTTCTTAACATAAGGGCCTCTCCAAATCCTTATCATGGAAGCTTCATCAAATGCACATTTTCCTAGCTTGGCTCGGATCTTGGCGAGTCTGGGGGAAACTCCAAAACACAGCAGGAAATATTGCCCTAGTGCAGAAGTAGCCCAAAGTCACACTAAATTACAACTAAAGGATGATTCCACAGCAACATGGAAACCAATAGATTTCAAACCAGGCTTCAATATTTATTTATAAATATAAAATATGTTTAAGAAAGTTATTTATTGTGGCATTGTTGGAACACTAAATCTACAGCAAAACACTGTTACAAACATATTGCACACAGCCATACCTCCTGTTTTTACCAACAAGCTTCCTAATTTGAAATGCATAGGAACTCAGTCCAAAAGCCCACAAGAAAACATTTTATAACAGTGCTAGAAAATAAGCAAAGTGTAAGAATCACCTAGGCCTTTCTTGGAATCAGCACACTTCAGAGTAGCCAGAAGTGAACCAGATTAGAAACTCAAGCCTAGAGCTGGGCCTAGGAACGAGTAGTACTTAACAGGAAAAACACCCAAAACCAAACTGAACAAACCCTTGAATGTCTCCAAGAGAGAGGATGAAAGGAAAAAAATATCTCCACTTATTTTCTCTACTTTGATTTAAAATCTTAGACAATCAGGCTCCACCTGAAGTGCCCTGTCATTTCCATCAGATTACACATATCCTCAGCCTAGTGTTTCTCATGACAATTCTGCTCTGCCACTCAGAAGAAAAGCCAAAGCACCAAAATAACCAGACATCTGTAAGTGTCAAAACTGCTCTAGTTCCTGGAGAAAGCAGATATTCAGACTTGGTCCACAATACTCTGCCCCAATAGCAATTTTAATAAGGATGGAGAACAGAACAAACTTGTTTTCCTATTTAATAGGAGAAAAAGTTATCAGAAATAACTTCTTAAAAGCATGCTTTTGGATTTCTTCAGCTTTCTGGCTTTCCTCAGAATACAGTCAGTTCAAAGAAAGAACTCACTGTTCCTATAGAGAACTACACTGCTGAGTGAGACCAAAAGAGACCTAAAGAGCTCTGGAGCACTAACTCAAGCATGTTCTGTTTATTCCTCCTGGAGAAAGTAAGTGTGCTTGCCTACCTTGTGAGGTGATACTAAAGAACTTTGCAGACTTCTGCAGTGTGCTGCTGCTTTCACAGAAGAGGAAAAAATGGAGGGACAGCTCAGTGGTACAGGACACTCCTGTGGCTCTTTCTGGCTGGGGCAGGAGCCCAGCAGCAGCCTCCTGGGGCAGGCTGATAGAAGCCTGGGTGAACAAGTGGATCAAAACAAGGGAGCAGAAGGAAATCTTGGGAGCTGGAAAACACGAGTGCAGAGTGTGCAAAGTAGAAATCACTGGGCTGCAGCACACAGGAACAAGAATGCCTGCAGCAGCAGAGCCAAATGCAGCCCCTTCAACGTGCTGAGAGCAGTGCCAGTCACCCCAGAAACAGGCACATCCTAAAGAGCAAGAGACAGATGTCTCTAGGAGTGTTACAGCACTGTGCAGCACTGACTTGACGCAAGAACTTTTTGTCAACTCACACAACAAGATAGACTTATTATTTGAAAAGGTTCTGCTGTACCAGACCCTACTTAATTTTTCCCCAGACATTTTTCTTTGCCTTCAAAACTGACATGTCTTAATCAAAAAAGACCTTGTATCAGTATCACTTTTTTTTTTTTGCAGTACTCCCCCTGCAAACATGTCAGTCCCCAAGTCTCCTGCCTGAGAAATGGGGATGTGCTCTCCCAAACCTGGCCCAAGGCCTGGCCACAACCTTATTTATCTTTCTGTGTCTGACAGCTCTAGTTAAATAGTAGTTTTGTGTCAGGAAAATGGGAAGCACTGGGGAAGAAACTCAGCCTCTATGACCTCTGCTCTACAGATTCTCAGGATATTCCATGATGAAAAGAGATACTCTTCTACCACAGTTTTACTCAATAGCCACATTAGCAGGCTACCACCTTTGCAGAAATAATGGCCTCAGGACCTGGATGCTCTGTCTAGTTTCCAACCCTGTAGTTTTTGTTGTGACACGATAAGGATAAAAGGGAAATGTTAGTATTTAATAAAAAACAAATTAGGTTGATGTAACAAACTACAAACCATTCAGGTTTAGGGTGCCAGGTACTCCTTCTTGGGAAAATTATGTTGAAGTTACCCAGTGTCCCTGGAAATTATGTCAAGAGAATTTTACTGATTGATAGAAAGAAATCAGTCCCAGCTCAGGAAATTCCCTGGGCTGAAAAACAGGGAGGACAGGGGGACACTCAAGGCAGTTCATTCCTCTTCCCAAAGCATTCACTTAGACCTTTGCTGGAGTCAGGATGCAGTGCTAGAGGGATCCTTAAAACTGCCATTATTGATCAGGGCCTGGCATGACAGACCCAGTGCAGCTCAGAGAAGCTATCTTAAGTTTGTCCACCTAAAAATCCTGTAATATGGACAAAAAAAAAGCCACCTGACCAGCTGACACTAGTGATGAGCTTCCAGAAAGACTTCTTTCCCATGGCATTTTGTGTTAAAAGCTAAGGGGACCCATGTTTGGGGATTTAAGTGAAGCAAAAAGGAGCAGTGAAGGCCAAAAAAGCCACTGTCCTTTCTCTTCATTGGTCACCTACAGAGCCCTCCTGCTCACAGAGCTGAAAGTGAGGGATCTCCACAGAGTGGAACTTTATTTGCAGACACCATCAGCCCTGCCCTCCCTTCCATACAACAGCCCCTTCAGATCCAAAGTTGCCGGGCTAGGTAATAACAGGCAAACTGAAGGGGGTTATTGCCTCAAGAAGGGTAGGAGACTTCAGAGTGCATCTTGGGGTTGTAAAAAACTTACTATGGAGCATTCAGGTGAAGGACTCCAGAATCTACCCTGAAGAAAGAGGATACAAGCAAGTGAGTTATGGAAAAACGTCAGCAGGGAAATTCATGTCTTATTACATATCAGAGAGACGTGGAAAAGAACCTCAGGCTGCTCTGGGATCAGCAGAGCTTACCTTAGGTTCTACCAGTAGGAAAATTTTAGCAGAAAAATATAGTCTAAAGTTTTGCCTGGAAAGTAGTCAAATTGGAGAGAGTAAATAAAAGCATAAAGTGTCACAGCCTGACCTAAAACACTGGGGCATGAAAATATTTGTTTTGTGGAAGAATCATTATATACTTTAGTCAAGATTTTCAGAGTTATTTACCCCAAATCCCTTCTTTGCATGTACTCAAGTAATAATTAAAACTCAGTACTGTGTGGAAAAATGCAGGTGCCTTACAATTTTCTGCGTGCATAATTACAATTACTTCTAGACCAAAATGGTAGCTGTGGATATGAATGCAATGTTTCAGCATTAAATTTAATATCAGCAGGCAGGAGAGTAATTAGTTAATGGGCATGCAGAGTTTTATTAAAAGGATGAAAGCATTAATTATTATTTCTTATATTTTAAATTGCTCTAATAGGCAGAGTTCTCCCAGAGTACATCTAAAGATTTATTTCTATTCAGGTATTGTTTTATACATTGAAATTCAGGCTTGAAATTAGATGTTGCCTAGGGAATTGGTGATGACTATTATTCCTACTTTTTTTCCTTGAGAAGTAAATCCTATACTCTTAAGTAGTAACTCACAAAAGGCATTAATGTTTCTGCACTACAGTTGTCAGCAAATGTACAAATCTGCCTAATTCAGCAGTGATTTCCAAGGGAAATCTTCATTAAAACGTCCCTGACCACCACATAAACATTGTGCTTATTACAAACAACAGGAATTTTCTTTTGGTACCAGCAATTTACAGAGCTGACCAAATTCAGAGGAAGGTTACTCGAAAACTTAGTTTCATGCAGGGACAGAGCACATGGACTGGCAGCATAGCTTCAGGCATGTCACAGAGTGATAATAAGGAACCTGTATGCTTTTCAATGTCAGAAGTCATTTTCTGTTTGTGAAGCTTTCATTTACACCATATATGCAGCAGAAATTAGATGGTGACAATCCAGGGCCAGTAGGAAGTGGTCTTTCCAGAGAAGCAAAAGGAGGAAACTCTCCCATGAGGCATGAAGGCTTCACATCACTTTAGGGGAAAGCAGAGCTGCCTAAAGGTAATCAGGTTTTGGAGTTATTCTAGATGTCATCTAAATATCCAGCTCATTGGGAGAGCATGCTAAGCCTCAGAGGCATTTGTCAGGAGCAGGGCTGTCCTTCTCGCCCAACAGCCACCAACAGCTCACAGACAGAGCTCACTCCAAGCTCTGAACCTTCCCCACCACCAGGCTGAGCCCAGCACCCACCAGGAGCTCTGCTGCTGACACAGCAAGGGGGGGTGCCCCGAGGAGCTGAAGTCAAAGCTCTGCCCCTCACCGGAGGCACTTCCCAGAGAGGAGCCCCAGAGGCACCATCCCCTGCCAAGCACAGATACTTTTCTGGGAACAGCCCAGGTGACCCCTGCTGGGAAACTCAAGTTCCCACTCTGGCCCTAGCTGACCTTCTACAAGGAAAACGATGCTGATTTCCAGAACCATAGCTGCCTTTGGAGTACACACTGTTTTCTATGGCAGAGCTGCAGCATTCAAAGGGGGAAGGAACAACAGTTATGCTCATTATCCAGCTGCCAGAAAAATGTATTCCCACCAGCAGAGCCAGAAAGGAGTTGTTCAGGACAAGGTACTACATCCATTATTTACATTTTGCATCACCACTAGTCTTATTAGTATGTATTTACAAACTGGAGGATTTTTTTTATCCTCCTTCCAGGGTTATTAAATATTCCCTACACTATTTCCCATGTGAATCTAGTAAGGTATACAAACAGATGCTGATTCATACTTGCTAAAGACTCCACCATTGTCACCTAATTATTGTTTGCACTAATTAAAATACTGTATGCAGATAATATCAACACTAAATGACAGCAGATTGAAAGCATCTAAGCAATTCATCGTGTCACTAAAATATGCAGGCATGTTTCTCAGCACTAGAACATCTCCTTTCTAATTTAGAGGTGAATTAGGCATTGCTGCAAGTTTGTGACTCAAAGATAATTGCAAGACACTTTTCCTGGCTTCTTGTATCTTCAATTTGTGATTACTGCAAGAAGTTTAATAGCAGCTGTAATTCTCTGTGCCATCCCAGAAGTCCCCAAGGGGCAGGCCACAATGCCAGTTTCTCAGAAGTAACCCATTACACTTGCTTGCTATGAAGATCAGAATGTAAAATAAATTTGAAATAGAATGTAATTAAGAACTCTTTTGCCAAGAACCATTTCCCTTCAGGACATTATTCAGAAAGTTTGAGTGTTTTGATGAAAACAAAGACCAATTCCCCGGCCAAGTAGCAAGGGCTACCTGTCATGACAATTACTTTCTTAAAAATTAAGAAGCCCTATCGGTTGTCTACCCACTGTAGACTAGGCTGAAACATGTTTTCTGAGTTGCTTAATGTTTAGTCACATTGCTTAGCTCACTAGACAAGTACCTAAATTCCTCATGAGGTGGGTTAAAATAAGAAAAGACAAATAGGCTCTTTAGAATGCAGTCCATTGGCCAATTTCTCATACTGAAGGCTAGAAAAAAATAAAAGCATTTGCTGTTCTGTGGGTTTGTTTCTTCCCAAGTTCTACCTGTAGTGCTAAATGGACTTGAGCAGGTGCTTCCAGTCACTTCAGGAGGAAAAAGGCAAAATGCTCTATTCAGTGATATGATTGAGACCAATTAGAGAACAGCAGAAGCAAGACTGCAGGCAAGATACTGCATTGTTGAACATCTGTAACAAACCCATACAACCGGGATCAAAGCACAGCTGACATAATTTCATTCTATTGCAGCTGAAGCCAACAAGCAACTTCATCAAAACTAAGGCAGCCAGTGGAAGAAAATTCTACCCGAATTCCCTCTGCCCAGACTCAGAAGTTACTGTTGCAGCCTTGTACTGCACACCCAGACCATGAGTCCTAAAGTCAATTAAATGTGGGGGGCACACCCACACAATCCCTGAATATGCCCCATACTGAATCACTTCAGCTTTGAAGCAAGCCAACTGAGAAAGTGTTGGAAGTACCTGAGTAGGGGTATATCCCCCTGCCTGCACACCTTACTGAGACAAACTGGCCAGGACTCAGTGCTGCACCCAGGCACAACCAGACTGTTCTAGTGGTGATCATCTCCCCTCAGACACAGAGCTGCATTGTCAGGAACAGTCAAAGCATTTTAGGCATCCCTGACCTTCACAGCAAAACTCCATGCATTCAGTGCTGCCAAGTATTAGGAGAGAATTCCTGATCACCTTCCAACAAGTACTTCAGTGACTCTTCATCTTATTCCTTCCCACCAAGGCACCACACTAGCCTGAAATTCTTTCATTTCTCTAAAGCACATAACTCCCTTAAACACACAGTAAGGTTCTATCATACATTAAAAACCACATGCCCCAGGGCCCTGCCATCAGAGTATCTCAATAACAATAGATCACTTGTGAATCAGATGAAAGAGACTAAAAAATGAACAAGCAAAAGCTGCTCTCAAAGTCAAGGCAAACACATTTTTAGGGCATGAAAACAAGAAAGGGAATATAAAGTCCCCAGCAGAGGACTACAACAGAATTATATATCAAACACCCCATTAGTGCAGGCAGACCATGAACGTCACTGCCAGCACCACACACTGCCTCAGCTCTAATCAAACCCCCTAAAGCACACTTGTATTCAAGCAGATTTTGCATCTCCTCAAAACACAATCAGCTGCAAGAAAGCTAAAGGGTCCCAAAGACACACAAATCTAAACCATCAATCTGAAGCTTGATGTTTTGTAAGAAAAATTCCAGATGAGAAACAGAATAGCACAGACTCAAAAAAACAGGAAAAAAATTAATAGGGCAGGTGTTTTAAAATGAAATAAAAACATTGCAGAGCATAATGACTTATTTTCATGTTTCTTCAGCCCAGCAGGTCAGAGCAGAACTCATGAGTCACTTCATGGTCTTTGTCTGACAGGGTACATGATACATCCTTAAAACAGCACCTTTTACCAGGGGAAAGAAATCCATAATAACCTGCAAAGGGCTCCAACAGCTTGCAGGCAACTGTCACATTTGCTTTCAGTATGGGCAGGACCACCTCCCACAATGAAAATTACTGTTCAAGATAAAAATAATCCTATACAGCAATGCTGCACCTTAGAATTCACAAAGGACAGAGGGAACTGACATTTCTTATCACCAGAGCAATGAAGCCAATGTCTCAGTCAGACTTGCAAGGCTTTACTTGTCTTTGGAATGGCCTGAATGCCTATAGGAATACACATCACCCTAGGGAGAAGGTTTTCGTGAGTGCTAAGAACAGTTATAAAACACTGGAGTTTAACAGTGGATATTTGGACATGCCTGATCAGAGTTTGCGCCCAGAATTCCACAGCCATTTTGGGGGCTCTCATTTGAGCCTAGCAGTCACAGGAAGCACAAGTCATCATTATGTTGTGGCTTGATTGGTCTAAATGCATTGGAGCAGAGACTCACTGAGTTGAGCCAAGAGCCAACACTGCATTTGGAGATACTCTTGCAGAATATGTCTTCTCCCTGTTCAGCCAGGCCTTGGGGGTCGCCACCAGTAACTGTTTACGCCAGTTGATGCCTTGCACTCCTTTAAGGAGGATCATTAAAATACTTCAGAATGCTTTAACCTATATTTTAAGGGTAAAATAGGGAGTATTCCGCTGGGAAGAAAAAAACCCTCATTCCTCCCTCTCTGTGAAAGAGCATGAAGATGATCAGACGGAAGCAGCTACATAGATGTCATGTAGATAAACCAGAACAGGTACAGACCCACAGCGTGGGACAAGGTGGGAAAGCTCCAGAGTGATCATTTGCAGAGATCTGGGAGGACATATCCCCCAGCAGCTCTGCAAGCCTCCTCTTGATCACATGTAAATATCTGCCAAGCTTCCTGTGCAGGTCCAACAGGCACACCCCCACACGTTCAGTCCTTCATGCAGCACACTTTTTACAGGTATTGCCGGGCATTCGCCTGTTTGCTCAACATTTTAAAGCTAGGTTCCTGAATAAGGTCTTCAGCCAGTGGAAGACCATTATTCACACAGTAGTGTTTGTTACAAACGAAAACAATATATTATTCATACACTTATTCCATTCAGTCAACTTCACCCTTCCAACACCTCATGTTTTCTACTTAGTCTAGCGCAGCATCTTCCTGAAATTGGGCATAAGGCTGAGATTTTGGGTTTATTTTTTGAGGGCACTTGATATGTACTAGACTAAAAGAAGCTCTACCACATACATGCACAAAAAGCGCCTTATTTCCCTCCACTCTCACTGCATTATACTTCAAATCTTTGAGGAAGACCCACTCCCTGCTGAGTAATGCACTCTCATTTATCAGCACCTGCAGAGAACCCTGCATCAGGATTTGGCTCTATGTTGCAGCAACTCACTGTCTGCTCTGAAGGTTACAGAGGAGTGCAAATATACATATTGTATCCACTATTTAACAGATCACCTTTCATCCGTAAATTGTCTGAAAATTCAAATTAAAGCAATATGAAAGATGTCTATTACATTCCCCTGAACTAAACCTTAGGTACAACTCTTGGTGCCTAATATTTCAGTTAAAAAAACCCCTCTGGCTGCTACTGTAACCTGCATGCCAATAAAACAAAGGTTTAGTTGGTTATGAATTCTTGATTCACAAACGTATTGACAAGAAAGCAGAGTGTCACTTAACATACAAGGGGGAAAAACAATTGCACAAAATGCAAAATTTGTACCTCTATTACACTACAGAATTTCTATCACTAAGTAGTCCATCACTAATTTAGCAGGCTGAGCTAAATGAATTCTACCTTCAGTTTTGAAAAGAAGCTTGATTCTTTGCTCATCATGTCCTATAAAGCTTAACTTAATCTGTTTTACAGCCCTTACTCCAAAACTAGAATATGATTCAGCCTGCCAAGTTCAGAGGACAGCATATGACACAAGGAATTGTGTTAATCTCCAGGTTAGAATTCATCCTATATCTTCCAACATCTTTTGTCCTCCAAGCAAAGGCTTCAATCAAAACTGAAGTACAAATCCAGCAGTTACACCAAGGTATAGTGAAATAAGGCTTACATCTCTGGATAGAACATCTTCTGCAGTTCCTATCGCAAACTCCAGGCAGAGAGGATAAAAGGATGGGGGTCAGCAAGTTCTTATGACATTCCTACCATGTGCTTTGCAGAAAAGCAATTTTATTTGTTACTTTTGTAAAAAATCCAACGTTTCCTTCCAGAAGCACTGATGCACCCTCCTAAGAGGGGGACACAAAACATCCTATTCTGGATGACAATCCACATAGCTCTGGGAAAAGCTCAGGATCTCTACAGTTGCACTTTACTAAGACTCAGAACTACTTCAGTGAATCTTGGGATAAACATTTTTATTAGAATTAGTTGGGGGTTTTTTTCCGGGGGAAAGCTTTGAGTCACTGCAGGTTTTAATCACTGTTTCAGAACAGTGCAGAGAGGCAGGCAATAATGTAACAAGAAAATGCTTGCATTAAGCAAACCACGAAGAGCACCTGGAGACAAATAGATTTTAGTTACAGAGTATCTTCCACATTAAGAAACAAACAAAATACAATGCTCCAAATCTCTGCCACATTTGCTTAGAGCCCTGCTACAGGCATCAACATCTTCTGCAAGAGAATTAGCCTCCAGTAAACGTGCTCTAAAGCCAAGTACCACACCTGCAGAAGTTATTGTTTTAAGGAAAGTAAAAATGAACTAGATCTCCTCTATTCAGCAGCATAAGAGGACTACATCCATATCGAGAGTTTTGCTGGCTACTATTTTGACTCAGAATAAAGAGCTCCCAAACCAGCCATTTGAAGTGATCTCATAGCAATATCTAGCACCTAATTTTCCCCAGGACTAATGATGAACTAGCTGTAGTTCACCATTATCTCCCAACCAAGGCACAGTACTTACATAAATGCCATTCAACTAAACAGCTTCAACATTTTCAGAAATCAGTAGATACTAAGAGTAGCCAGAACTAAAATATATTTACATACCTGATCTTCAGGCACATAACCACTTCAGCCAGCTTCTGGATTTCTCTTGCCTCAGCAGAATCTTGAAAATCGCTTGCCTTTAACACCTTATCAAAAGAGCACCTTCTCCCCACAAGGACCCATAGAGGAAACACAGCCAGCCCCCTCACAAATCCCAGTTTAGCTTCTTCCTTCAGGTTTTATCTTCTTTGGTGAACTGGTTCGTTTAGCCAGCAACTCAGCTTCACCTGGAGCAAGTGGAGAAGGTCTCTCCTTGCAGGTGAGAGCAATGAATCACCCAAATAATGTAACATTGGTAAAACATGAGTCTTTTTACAGAACTAAGGAAAAAATGCATTGTACAGTGATTTTAGTAGAAAAGGACTTGGTCAGCCACTGTTAATATCAGTAGCACTTAAGATGCATGAGTTAGGTATGGATGTGCCCTTCCTAGGAGTTATAGGAATAACTGGATTTTACTAAAGGGAAAGAAGTTCCCAGAGCAGCTCTCAAAAACGGGCACAAGAAATCTTTGTATGCTTTTTCTCTGCAGGAAAGATGTCCTTTTGATGAAGTTAGCAGCTAAATCAGAGCAATGTGACACAACTGGTCTCTGTCAGAGACAAATGTGCGGAACCACAAAACAGAATTGATAATAAATATAACTTGTTGGTATTGTGGCAATAATAACACCAGTGCCATCAGTTAGGGAAGTCATGACACACTCATGCATTACTCAAGGAATTTGGCCTTTTGTTTTGCTTTGTTGTTACTGCTACTGAATGCACACAGGGCGCACTGTTTTGACGACATAACAGAAATGCATCAGGTTGTCCACATGTTGCTTCAAGTATCATGGACAAATCTTCAGTCACCATTCCTGTCCACTACTTTCTAACAGTAACTAAAATGACTGTTCCTTATCTTCCTGATAAAGTGTGAAATTATTTTCAAAACTCATTCGCACATTATGTGGCAAGTACGAATTAGTACAGCAGTTGACACCACAAAACCCCTAGAAGTCCACAAGAGAATGGATTTTGAAGTAAATCACCTTAATCTTCATAAGACCTTGAGCCCAAAGAGGCAGAGAAAATTAATACAGAGATTTAGTGTGAGCTCCCATTAAAGTATTGTCATATGTAGGAATATACTGTAATTAAATGAAAAGTAAACAGCATCTGTCCTTGCTTTGCAATGATAATAATTAGCCTGTGGTCACAAAGCTGCACAGTCTAAATCTCCTGCACCTGTGGTTTTCTCCTTCTTAGAAAATAATAGGAACCTCAGAGATGCTTCCCACAGCTGCAGGCAAACAAAGAACTTGTATTTCTCCATCCTTCTAATACAGATGTTATCATCTGGGTTTGGACCAAAGTGAAGCTCTCCAACTTCCCAGGAAATCCATTGAAGCAACTGGGCAAGGAGATGCATTGTTAGATGTGCTTTGGCATTAAATATGCCATAGAAGAAAAAGCTTTATTTTTCATGTGCAATCTTTCACTAAAAATTAAACTGAGTTTTAGTGTGGAAAACAGCAAATAAACAAAAATCCCAAACACATTTCCCCTCCTCTCAGTCTTTTGTCCAGATTTTGATTTTTTTCTTTTTTTTTGGTGCAGAACTGTCAATTTTTAACTAGCTTGCTACTCTTCTGGTTCATGAGTAAAATGCTTATTTGATTATTTCCTTTTCTTTCCCTAAGATACTTTAGGAACTTTCTATTCTTCCTAGGTACTATAGGTGTCTCCAGTAAAGAAGCATATGCTCGACTTTCCAGTCACTGTAATTGAAGATTGCTCCACTGACCCAAATAAGCTTCCCAGAGCCCAGCTGAAAATTCAAATACTGCCCAAGATTTGGTTAGATCCCTTCCAGAAATGGCTTCATCAAAGAACCCACATTTCACCTCAAAGGAAGGACGGGAGAACACAGATTACTTGGTCAGGGCAGTTCCCTGCTGTGGGGTATCAGGATATCCCCTGTGGGATGCAGGCGGTGGCCAGGTGGGTGTTTTTTGGCTAAGAGCTTTTCAGCAACTGATTTATTTCCACAACAGTTTGGAAGCCTTGAGTATATCTCTTTCTTTAATCCAGATTGTCAGCTGATCCACTGTTTCCCATTCCAGGGATCCATAACAAACCGGCAGTGAGGTCTGAGTGTTGGTTGCTGCCTTTCCTTCCACAGAGCTCAGGAGCATTTACTCCACAGCATTTTTGAAAATTTGAAAAAACAGGCTGAAGGAGTCAACCATCCAAGAAAACACTGGAGAAAATGTTTTTTGGATGACTTCTACATGTGGGATATGGCAGCAAAGGGCATTTCAGAAAGACTGGACTGGAGACAAAGGTATGAGATATTTCCAAGAGATTAACCCAGGAGACGGGCTCCTTCCAGGGCAGGTCCAGGTCCAGCCACAAGCCAGGGTCACAGTCACAGTGTCCCAGCATTTCATTTCACCAGCCCTGCCTCAGCTGATGTAGGTCACCTGGACCATGGGCAGGGGTGGGAGCAGCTGGGCAGGGACTCCCAGGGCCATTAATGCCCCCAAGGGCTGCCAGTGTGACCCATCCCACATTTGAAGGATTACATTTGCAAATGTTAACTCCAGTATAAAAGCCAATGAAAAATAACCTTTAATTTTACGATCTCAGCAGCTTTCTGGGCTCTCCTTCAACCACATGAACAATTGCTGGGATTAATTTTTTTTTCAGTTTGTTTTTTTCGAGAATATTGCTAGGCAATTATCTTCAGTACCAGATTAGGTGATTCAGCTAACAGTTCTCAAATGCTGGAAGTCTTCCTTGCTCATAATTAGTACTCAGTTCACCAGCTGACTGAATTATTTCCTGTAAGTAGTTTTGAATGAATTATGTTTTGAAGTGTATTTTGAGCTGTTTGAATCATTGTACATTAATTTCTTGATCTTAAATTGTAAAACATCAGAGAATTGGATCCACAGAAATGCTTTATTCTACCCTATTTTATACTGGTTGCATAATTTATATGGCTTCTTAACAACCCCTAGCTGGACTGAAATGCATACTCCAATGTAACTGTGCCCCATTATACAGGTAATTAAGGCACAATAAGATCCCTGACACCTTTAAAGTTTTCTCTCAGAACTGGAATGTCAATCCAAACTATACTGGTTTTCTTTTTCCCTTTCCTACATCAGGGTTCTTAGCCAAAAACTTCCTTAAGATGTACAAAGGGGTTAGAAGCTGGATTTCATTCTTTACCTCTGACTTTCCAGGCCTCCTCAGGCCTCTCTACCATCTCTCAAATCACTGACTTCATTTACCAGTCACATGGGGTACAATTTGCCATTCAGATTCATTTCCCATCACATGATAAAAAGATATTTAGCAACATTTTGCAAGAACATGACAATCCTATAGAACATTTTTCAAACCTGAGATATAAAAAGGAAAGGGAAAATATTATTATTCATTTTTAATTGTCCTATTCTTCAGAACACAAAGTTGTCAGCTACAGGGACGTTTTTGTACAGTTCATCACAGTCTGTTTGCTTTTTTCAAATTGTTCATGTTTGGATGGAGAAAATTACTGTCTACCACTGGGGGATTAATACTGTAAGATTTCCTAAAGGAGAGCTGCACCAAAGAAAATTCTCTCTGGTATGAGCAGACAAATTTCATGCACCCAAACAACTCACTTTTTTAGATGTCCTACTTTGAGACTGCCATTGGTGGCATGATCCATCCTAGGGCTGTTGAATTTTTTTGCTCCTGGATTTTCTGGAAGTAGAAAATCTTTATTTTTTTAGAAGTAGCAAAAAGAAACAATTCTATTTTTAAACCTTCAAATGACAGAAAATCAATATAAAATCTGCAGAAGTACAATCATTTACAATTTTAAAACAAGCCCTTTTTAAGAAGGAGTTCAAAGTGCACCTCCCAGACCAGCTATTAAAACAAACACATTTCAGCTTGGAGATTAAAGTCCCCAATTTTTGCCAAGTTTTCCTGGGATTTATTCTGCAGTTTGCATTGTGCAAGGAGTGATTCTGAGCATCACATTTCTCATTGGAGCAGCCTCCAGCAGTGGGAAGCAGACAAGACACAATCTGTTCAGTCATATCTTCAAAGCAGGAGTCACAGCAAACACACAATATTCCCACTTCACATGGAACGAGCTGGAGCATTTATATTAATGATTATTGTGGGCATTTAAGTAGATATCACAAAAGTTACAAAAGACTTGCCAATAGATACCTAAACACCCCCAACGTGAGGTGTCATTCCAAAGCTTTCATGAAATGTGACCCTGCTTGTTATGGCAGTGGTGCCCACTGATTCCCCTAGCTGGGGCCAGACCTTGCAGATCACAGCTACTACCACACACAAACACCACTTTTTACTGTGTAGACACAGCCAGCAGAGCAGACAAGGTGGTCTTGGGCTGAAGGAGGTCTCTGAGCACTGCTAAAGTTGGAAATAGAATGTTTGTTCCTTGGATAAAGTCACGTAGCAGCCAACCAAAGGGACATGCGTAGCCCAGAGCAGCAGAAAAGAGCTATTAAAAGATAATTGCCTAATTAATTAATTGAAGACTTCTGGAACATATGAAGACATGAAATTGAAGACTTGAAGGCACCATTGAAGATCTGTAACTGCTGTGGCTTCGCAGCTATGAAAGCAAAGCATTTCATATCCACATGAAGGAGCACAGCTTCCTTCTTGCTGGCTGCTGGAATCCTCTGCTCCCGGGAGGCCCTGCCAGTGCGCACCCCCGGGAGCTTGCAATGAGCTCTGGCAGTTCCAATATTAGTCAAGCAGGATGTTCAAAGCCACATAAGACATTTACAGGCCCAGATTCCATTAACTGTAGAAGGAACTGAATGCTCCAAAACCTTAGGGACCATCAAGGATTTTAGCCTCATTTTCATGTCTAAGATTTCCTTTAAAGGAAAGCTTTTGGTAAGAGATGCCATGGGGAAAGCACAGATCTGCAGCTCCTGCTGAACTGATTACAACAAGCAATGAGTTAATGAGGTTTTTTTGTGGTTTCTTAGTCTTATTTGTAGAGGTGATTTTTGTATCACTTCTAAGCTCTCCGTTGGAGGTGACAGCTGCAAGGTGGTGTGAAGAAAGATGATCTGTGCAAAATGTGCTGGCAGAAGCTAACGCATAAAAGTTTTAAATCACTTGCTTATGACAAGCAGAAGGACTCTGTGGCTAAGGTTTACTGATTCTCTGACACAGCAGTTTATCACTCCTGGCCATTCTGTCTCTCTGCTTGCTTCTACCAGGTAAAGTGCTACTAGAAATGAAACAAATGACAGCACAAGCTCACACACATATTTTATTACTGATGGACCCAAGGCACTACCACAACCTTCAGATGTTTATCCTGATGATTCAAGGAACGTAAATGTTCAAGCCTCAGATTTTATTTCCGCTTGTTCTAAAGATGAGGATTAGCCAGGTAAGCATCATTTGCCAGGCCAGTCTTAGGAGATTTCACAGGAATTTAGTCAGGCTGTGATACTTTTGCTGGTCCCACTGCAGATGCAGAGAGGTGACTCCTACACAAAGTAGATCTTTCTGAATTGCTGTGTAGTCTGACACACTACAGACACTCACTGAAGGGCTCCTGAGCTACAGCTCTGCACAAATAAGTCTGAAGTACAAAGCTCTGTCCAGCAGTACTGTGCCTCCCCTGAACCCTGTGGTCCCTCTCCAGGGTAATCTTCCCTCTGCCTGCAGGGATAGAGCACATTTTTGGTGCCAGCAATCACAGGAGCTTGCTAAAGAACACAGGTTCCACAGGATTCAGTTAAGTGGTTTTTAATATTCTACAGGAGACCAAACTTGGGATGTGGTTTGAAGCATTTGTTAACCTTAGCAGACAGGTATTGAAAGGGCAGCAACTCCTCCTGCCACCTTCCTTATCCAGGTGGCAAGAAATCTGCTCCCATGCCTTTCCTATCAGGGTCGTTTCCCTTACTGCTTTCAGACAGTTTCATACATGAGCAGTCTTGAAAGAAAAAAAATGTAAAACTCCTTTCTTAAAACATCTAAACAGGGATAAAGTAACAAGGACACTCCATCTTTCTGACACACAAGCTCTTTGTCAGGAAAAAGGGTTCGAGGTACCTTCAGTGTCCTGGGTGGTTTTCAGAGTTCTCTACATGAAAAATTACAGTCATTGAACATGTCCGTTCAGTGGTCAAGCCATGAAGTAATCCAAGAGCCTAATTCCTGAATGAGTAGGGAGAAAAATCTCTTCTAGGCTTTTAGAACAGTATTAACAGCAGGAGGGATGCACTCACAGTGCTGGGACCCTGCAACCCACACTGACAATCTGCTCTTGGGAAGGAGGAGAGGCACTTCTGCAGCCTGTTAGGACTGAAGGAATAAAAGGATGAAACAACAACCTGTTTCTGAATTCTAACTTTAATTTTTGAAGGAAAAGTCCTAATTTTGGAAATCTTAATTTCTTCCCCAAATCTGGCAGCAGCCTTATGAAAGCAAAAGTGTAACCTAGCCCAAGATCACGGGGTCAGAGGACACCCTGCCAAGGAGGGATTAGGAGGGATTCTGCTCCTGCACACACACAGATACCACATGCAGAGCACATCCACACTACCCAAATCTCACCATGGAGCAGGAGCTGATTCCTGCTATGTTTTCCTTGATTGGCTGAGTCTCATTGCCTGCCACTCACTAGTTATATTCTTCTCCGTTATTGAAATGAGGGATAATAATGACATTTGCTTAAAAATTATCCCACAGCAGGAAAAATTACCCTGACACAGAGTGTGACATGGTGCCCCCCAACCAAAAGGCAGCCTGTGAGCAGAATTGGCCATCAGAAAAAATAAACTTTACAACATAATTCGGTATCAGAAGCAATAAACAATAAATTTCACATCTATAGAGACAACCAAAAGGCCTATTCCATACTAAATATCTCTTCCACATACACTGATGGACACACCAAAATCTAATCCAAATGATCATCTGCAGAGCAGAAATAGCAGTTAAAATAGAAGAGGAGGAGATACAGTTGTAAATATCAAGTGGGATATAGAAACAGAGCTCTCCTGCACATATCCTTATGAAAGGAAAGAGATAATCTAGTTAATGTGAATTGGAAATCCTTTGCAAGCTGATCAGAGGAAATGCCTGTCCGTGTGCAGGAGCAATTCATGCAAACACTAATGAGCCTTTCAAACTCATTGATGCTGCACCACTGAGGGATACAGGAGATTACAAAATAAATCTATCCTGCATCTCAGCCTGTGTTCTCAGGCATGAACTTGGAGATTTGGAAATTCATTTTTAAGGTAAGTTATTTAACTGTGAGGGTTTTTTGACTTACGTGTTAGCCCATGCCCTGGTGTCAGGGGCAGGAAGACACAGACATGGTTTTCTCACAGCAGGAGAAATTCTGCATTTTGGCACTCCACAGAAACTAAAGAGTCATCTTAAAGGAGTTGTGTTTATTAACTGTATAATATCATGGGTAATTCACTTTATTTCAGCTCTGCTGAGTAAGTGAAAATCCTGGGTTGTTCCCTTCTGGAAACCTAATTCCCTCAACCACTTTGGAGAGGTACTCTGCTGAATTAAAATCCTCCCCAGGGAGATTTTGTAAGTACAGTAACACTGTTTAAAGATCGCTGCCTGGCTGCCCATGCCATCCAAAATCCTTCTGGAACTATTTGGAACAAGTGCAGTGGAGAGGTTGAAGTGAGGGAAATGTGAGAGTTGTGCAAGTGTGTAAGGATGTGATAACCTTTCTGAGAGAAAAAGAGTATGGTGATTACCTGAGTCAAGAATCAATTTCTAACACAGAAGAAACAGCAAGCTTGCTTTTTAATTTGTGATAAGAAGAAACAAAGCTATAAGGTAACTCTGATCACAATTTTATAATAGGTTCTATAAGAAATTCACAATAAAAATATATTGAAAACACATTATGAAAATTTTGTGGTAGAGATTCAAGAGACTGAATCCAAAAGCTGGAGCAGAATGTAAGATATTTTTATGAATTCATAAAATGTTTTACAGGATATCACGAGCAAGACCCTGCAAATTTGGAGCCTGAAGCTTTTTTTTACAGTTCACATATATAAAAACAGAACCAGAGGTTTGTAATGGTCGTGTTGACACATTGTTAACTATACATGATGCTCAAAATATGAAAAACAAAGAGTGGAAAGAAATGAAAGAATTTCTGGGGTATTCTGAGTACGTCTGTGTTTTCTGCTATTTTACCTGGGAGCCAAACCATTAATTGAAACAAAGACAAATGGTAAGTCACTGCTGAAATCCTCCTTCATGTCACTGGAAATTTATAGTGGTCTTCACAAACTCCTCTGGATGAGGACAAAGTTATAAACTGACTGAGCTGCTCCCAGCACTCTGTTGTTACCTTTTGTTTCTTTGCAATGTACTGACATACTCCTTTTTTTCCTGACTGGAAAGGCAAGAGATTGGTGTTTATTAGATGTTATTTATGTAGCATTTCTTTAAAATTAAAAATTAGAAAAAAAAACCAAAACAAAATGCTAAAACCAAAAAAAGGCATACAGATTCTATAGAGGAGGAAGACCAAGAAATCTACCTAATAATTAACTTTGTTTTCATTTACTTAGTTAAGTTTTGTTGGTTTTTCTTTACAAATATTATGTATAGGAAAACAACTGCTGTAAAATGAAATACAATAAAGTGGTGTCAATCCTCTTGTTTCACAGAGACAACCATGATTGGGTTATCCTGCTAAGAAGACAGAGAATTGATTTAACTGGGACCATTTAAATTCAAAAAAAATTCACTTTCACCTCCGTCTCCCTGCATCAGTCTTCATGTACTGTGCCTTGCATGAGCTAATAGCAGATTCATTGCAGCCATGCTGTAACTGATTGCTGTAACTTTGCATATTTTCCCGATGTGTTTGAAGAAGCAGCACTGAAGCTCTCAGGATTAACAGATCTATTCCTTGAATTACTTCTCATTTCCATTCAAAGTCCATGCAGTTCTCTACAAGGGCTCTTCAAAAGAAGTTCTGCAGGAAACAAAGCCAGAAAATTGACAATAGATTAAAACTCAGCAGGGCTGAATTCATATGTGGTGAAGAAAGGAAATACAATGAGAAAATTGGTTTCACTTTTACATTTTTAAAAGCGCAGAGCAATCACGACCTTACAGTGATCATAATTCTCACAGCAACACAAAATTAAGTGTCTCAAAGGCTGCCTGTGTCTCTTAATTTGTCTAAGGATGGCCTGGAGGTCTAAACCAGAGATTCCACAGGTCTGCTCTAGTTCCTAACAGGAGCAGAATAATGGAGTCATTTAGGTTGAGAGGGACCACTGGAAGTCAGGTGGTCCAACACCCCCCGCCTGCCTCGACAGAGGGCCAGCTCAGGACAGGCTGCTCAGACCTTGTCCAGTCTGGTGTTTGACCCCTCCACAGGCAGAGATTCACTGTGACCTGAGCCTCTCTGTGACCTTGCTGCAGGATTTCACTGCCCTCACTGGGGATGTTTCCCCTGGTATCTGATAGGAATTTCCCTTGTTGCAGCTTGTGTTTGCTGCCTCTGTACTCACTGACATTTTAGAATATTTCAAGATTGCCTTGGTGTTTCTGGTATACTACAGTAAAAAAATCCTTGATTTTCCAGTATAATATTTTGCTCTGTACTTTACTTTTATTCTGGTCTGTTGTTGTCTTCTTAGAAACCATTTCTCCAGGGTGGCTTTAGAAGACACAGCTGGAGAAGCCCAGCTGAGGAAACAATCCAGTACCTTTCTTGGGCATTTGAGAAAGAAAGTGAGAATAACTGCAGTAGGATATGAGAAATTTAAATAAATACCTGGTGCCTGTCTGAATTCATTAAATGCCAGTCTGTACTATGAGTTAAGTGTTTTAATTACCCCAGAGTTCAAGCCTAAGTTCTTCAGCTGGCTGTGGTGATTTATCTAACACATGGTATGTAATTGGCCTGCAGTTTGCTCTTTGCTCATCTTTTTGGGTGAGCCTCTATGATTCTGAGGAATAATCTTGAAATTCCTTCCCAAAGAAGCAGCATCCCCTGCACACTGGTATCACAACCGTGGCAGTCCTTTAAACTCCTCTGTTCTGCTGTCTAAGGAGGTTCACACATCATGCCTGGCCTCACCATCCTGCTCCCAGCCCTGCACTGCTCCATGGAGTTCCCTTAACTCCTGCACTTGCCCAGCATCTCCACCCTCCTGGACCATCCCTCTCTTCCAGCAGTTCCTGGTGTCAGCCACCAATAGCACCCTAGGAGAGAGAGAAGGCATGACGATTTTATGAGTACCCTTTGGGTTCCTTCCTTTCTGAAACCCTACTCTTAGATAAAGTTTACCCAGGGAAACAAGGTTTTGCCACAGAGTGACAGGGGAGACAGAAAAGAAGAGGCTGAAGAGAGGACTTTATGTAGCTCTTCATGCCCCAACAGTACTTTTTTGCAAGAGTGGAAAGATATTGCCCAGTTGCCTCATTTTTTCTCCTACACAGAAGTTTCAAATGGGCGTTAGGTTCTTATTCACTGAACTGGTGTCATTTAATGGTGTCTCAAATTGTTAAGCAGTTTCTGAATCCTCTCTTCTGATGGATGAGGCAATTCTGTCTTTACGTAATTCAGAGGAGCCACATGAGACTTAATTAATATTTATAAAGCATTCAGGATGCTCAGTTGAAAAGGGTGATGATATAAAAGCTCTGTAAAAACACTCATAATTTTTCAAATTCTCTGATGTTGCAGGTCAAATTAAAGACTCATTTTTCCCCTTCATTTTCCAGCAGCAATTGTGTCCCCTATGGGTTGTGTGGAAACAGTCAATGCCCAGAAGCCAGTAACATAGGGAGTTTAAAAAGAGTGGATAACCTATTTATACTTGTAAAGGATGGCAGGGCACGAACAGCAAAACCAATGAAATGTTGCTGTTTCCTGTGAATCTGTGTTCTGTCTCCTCTAACCACCACCTCACCAGACATCTTCCCACAGCCCTCTGACATCTGTGGGCACAGGGTTGTTCAGGCAGGAGCTGATCCAAGGGCACCGAGGGGCTGGGCAACGTGGGCAGTTCAGCCACTGGCTGCTGCACCCGGAGAGGGCGACCGAGCTGAACTGCATGGTGATGGGAGGAGAGTTCCTTAGAACATCTGCAATCACCCTGGCTTGTGCAAGTTGGTTGAAAATTGTCTGGAAAAGAAGACAGACATCCCAGCTGTCTGAAGAACCTCATTTCTTAAAATTGCCAAGCACGGCCATGAGCAGATCAGACCAGACTGAGGCTCTTGAGGCCTCTCAATGATGTCAGGCTTCTACCTCTGCCTCACTTGCAAACAGCTCTTAGTGCCAGCAGAGAAATAAAGCAATGTTTAACTGAAGCTGGAGCAGAGTGGAAACAATCCCACCCTGCTGCAGGGCACTACCAAAAAGATGCAGTGGGGATCACAGTGACAACAGCAAAGGCACCGGACTGGAAGGGATGGGTTACAGCTGGCAAACACAAGCACCAGTCAGAGAAACATCACAGCCCACAGGGAAGCATGTGTTTATTTTTCAGGTCACATCTACCATGCAGAGGAAAATTATAGAGAAAGAGAGTGTGTTATGTGTGTGTTTGCATCTCCACCCAGCTGCGCTGAAAAAGGGAAATCATCGAGCCCATGGATTTGCCTAATGTGGGATGATTTAATGGCATGTGATATAATCCAGCAAGTAACCTGAGGCTCTCTGCCCCTGTAGGCAGCCTCTGCTGACATCCTCCAGCCCCTCAGGAAAGGCTTCCTGAGGCTCCTCAGGGCTCCTTGGAGCCTGTCCCCAGAGCCACCTGCTGTTGATCGATCCAAGTGCTCCTCCCACGCTTCGTGAGGAGACAAGGGGTGGCAGGAGCTGCTTCTAAGACAGAAAGGTGGAAGATGGTTTGTTTCTTGACATACAATGCCTGCAGCTGCTTCCTGCAGACATTTGAATGATCTTGTCCCTGCTCTGTATGAAGTCAAGGGATCACTGGACCGAGCTCCCAAACCACAGTGCCTTGGCAGCACGCTCTGACTGAAGTGTGGGACACATGTGGGCCCATCCTGCCTTCACTTACCTCCGCTGGTGCCAGCTCCATTCTGGTCCAGACACATGCTTACAGCGACATGGGGTGCTTTGCAGAGAGCTGAGCTGGGACTTTGATGTGCCTGAAAAATAATCCATAAGAAAAAAGGATGGAGGGGGTGAAGGTGCAGAAATTTATTCAGCTGTGCTCCCAGCAAAGCCTCAAACCAGCTGCCTAGGAAGAGGGGACACAGCACTGGGGAGGAACTAAGGAGGGAGAGGGAAGGGGAAAGAGCAGAATTTGTTGAGATCAACAGTCTTGTCAAGACATGCAGATGAATGATATCTCATGAGATGCACAAAGCCACCTGGACACTGGGCCAAAGATACTCAGCAGGACCCCAGCCATCTCCCTGTCCAGCCCCACATCTGTGAGCTGTGCAGCAGTGAACAGCACTGTCCCCCCTACCTGATGGATTTCTCACTCAGTGGACTCCTCAGTTTTTATTGAGGGCAGGTCCAAATCTGCTTTGCACTAGGGGGGCCATCAGGAGGTTTTTTTAAGTAAAAAACCTCTGTGTGCTGATGAATTAGCACACTCACTGGTGTTTTAATGACTTCTTTCTGGGATACTTGAGATCAAGAAGGTTATCTTCACAAGGAAAAACCAGCAGAATATTTTAAAATTAAATTAGTGCTTGTAATGCTTTGAAGAATATTTATTAAGATGATGTGATACTGTGATAACACCTTGTACCCATACTCAGACAAAGTCTTGGAGTTGCCCTGCAGCATCAGAGGAAGGTTTATATCTAAAGGGGGATAAGCTGAGCTGGCAGCCCTGCCAGTCCCTCTCCTTTGCCCCTACCTTGCAGAAGATCCAGTTCTCTGCTTTCCACAGCTGTAAGGGGTGTTGGCTTACACGGTGCAAGGGAACGGGATCTGATATAGAGCTTCAACCCAGAACTCTGGCCTTGCATTTGGGATACTGCCAAATTTGAGCCATGCTCAGGTCTGGTCTTGGAGACGTGGTTTCATTTCTTTAAAATGCCTGTCTGCACCAGAGAGCACAGGAAGATGGGTGAAGAGCTTGTCTCCTAATGCATATTTTCACTTGAAGACGAGTAAACTCCACATGGTCTTTAAAGGTGGTGTTTGAGCCAGGTGTTGAACACAGCCCGACTCCTGAAACTATAAAAATCAATCAGAGCAATAGATAAAACCAACTCCAGATGAGGTGCCTCCTACGTCTAGCAAATACTGCAGCTGGCTGCCAAGGAAATGATGTTTTGTTTCCAAGGGACAGTCCGGGGACTGAGGTTTGGGAATAGCGGTACCCGGTCTCTCAGCGGGAACTGCAGCTGAGATGAAACTCCACCACCATCTGCTGGACACTCTGGGGATGGGCTCATCTGTGTCTTGCTATGAGCAACATGACAATACTTCTCTAAGGAAAAAAGTTTAAAATGCAAAGTCCTTAATTCCGTTTTACAGCCATCAGGAATTTTTCTACCCATGGACACAAGTGGCAACTACATATCTCCTTTGAAAAGTCGGGTTTTATTTAATTTTACGGTAGCTGTGACAGATCTGAGACACAATTTCTGAAAGTATAGCCTGAAAGTTAAAGCAGGCAAACAGTGGGAAAGAATGTTTTCTTAGGCAATTTAAAGAGAACTCCCTTATGTTATTTACGGAGCAGTGAGCAGCCAGACTCTGGGTTAACCCCTTGTGTGAGAATGAGTTGGGGAGCAAAAATTCAGTGCACCAGGGAGGACAGAGGACATTGCTGTAGTCACACAGCAGCAACGGGGAGAACTGAAGAGAGGCTGTATTGAAGAAGAAAATCACACCGAGCTGGTTGGACCAGGAGCCTCACTGTGTGCCAGTGACCTCCAGGAGGTCCTGCATACCCAAAATTTCTTGCACAAACCCACCTTCCAGCTTAGCTGAATCTGCAGCCCAGCACAACACACCAGGCTACTGCAGCTGCAGTCTAGGGCTTGCTGCATCATTTAGATCTGATTCTTTAATAGATGAAGACTTGCGGCTTTAATAAGAGATAAGGGAGCTTTGGACTGCTGTTCTCAAACTAATCTTTTAATGGTTGAAAGTGATAGAAAAGCTGCTCCAATTTCTTATCTAGCTTTTTCCTTTGAATTATTAATAACCAATTTGTACTTAATTTACTTAGTTCAGAAAATTAACTACATGTGTCACTGATTCCAACATTTTTCATTTTTACTGCCTTCTGCATCGACAAAGGGATAACTTCATATAAACCAATTCAAAGACAAACACACACACACAGCCTCCTGCCCTGCTTTGCTCTCCCAGCTCTCAGGAGTATATCCAGAAATGCCATCTTCTGATATTTCTATGCTTCTTTGCTTCAGACTTCTGTAAACTACAACTTGGGTTAATGATTACAGCTGGTAAAGGGATGGAATTCTCCCAATATCTAAACCAGTTTTCCTAGACTCTTGCACAAGAAGAAACATTTTGGGGTAAAAGGGACAGAATATGCAGGTTTGAGGGAAGAATGCAGGAGTTTCAAAGCTCAGTACCAGATCTGACTCACATTATGTCTAACTCCTTCAAAAATGTAAACACAAAACATGTCTCAACTTCCTCATCTCCTAGAAAAGGGAACATTCATTTTATTACATGCAATGATTTCTTTTGAGGGATTAAAAACATTTTTTCAAGGATAAACTAAGGAAACTGGAGGCTACAAATGGCCAGCCGGCCAGTGAGACAAAGGGACAGATTTGCAGACAAAGGTGCTGGACTATGATAATTTAGTTTAATGAAGGGGAGACATAAACATGGAAAAAGGCTTTTACTGCCTTCCAACAGGCAGTAGTTTAATTGGCCTTCTCTATCCTGCAGAGACAAGAGGAAGTCTGATTTAAAAAGGGCTGAACACTATGGTTAAAAACTTACATTAAACAGCCATAAGGTGAGCCCCTGAAACTTTCCAAAGAAATGTAAAATGTTTAACTGGGAACAAAACCTCAGCCCTTCCTCAGCCCCATCTGAAGAGGGACACCAAATCCAAGGTGTGACACTGGTTTTACAGAGATGCCACAGCAAGCAGTTAACCAATTACACAGCAGCCCTCACACAGCACAGAGCTCTCTGAAATAGGCTGCTGAAGTCCTTTTGGGGGGATCCTGGAAACTCTCCCAATGAGAATGCATTAGAAGAGTGCCACTGTCAATACTGTGGCATTTATAGATGTTTTCTTTGTATAGATACAATCACTGGAGCCCGAACTCCTGAGATAATGCAATAGTCAAGCCAGCAGTAAACCCAAAGCTCAGGAAATACCACTGGGCCTTCAGGATTTCCAAAGCAGTACCAGAGTTAAATTGTTAACAGATTACAGGGTTAATTTGTAATGTATTATTGTTATCTACTAGGAACACTCTGGAAGATGAAAATGCCAGGGGCAGGATTCCTCACCCCTTTTCCAGTCACCAGGGATCTCACTACTGGCAGAGGTCAGAGACTCCTACAGCTCACTCTATGAAAAGGCTCACACAGCACAGTAAGGCAATGTGATGTCTGAATTTCTTCCCCAGTCCTTTTCTGCTCCCTGCTGGCACTCCATCTGTGTTTTGACCAGCAAAAACACTACAAAAACATTTTTACAGAACAACCTTAATAAAACACTTCTATATTTTACTCCTCAATGATTACAAGGACAAGAAGTATAATTCATAATACAGCTGCTCCTGATCTCAAACACAAAGAATCAGCCAGACCACCAGCCAAAGCACCCAGACCAAGTACGAACCCATTTCTACTTTGTCCAGGAAAGGTGCCCAGACCAGGACAGCAGAGCTTCACCTCTCTGTTCTGCTCACCACCACACAGCAAGGTCCAACCAACAGGGACAGTGACCCATTGTCCTAGGACAAGGAAACATCAACCCTCCCAGGCCATCTATGTCAGCACTTTTCTTTGTAGATATTTTTTTTTTTTGTAAAAAAATTCTACATTATCTACCCTGGTTCTTTTCAGTGCAACTGGAAACTAAATTCACTATTTTTATCCAGTTTGGGTACCCCACAGCCAAGGGATAATCCAGATTCTTTTCTCCTCTATAGAGGGTGCTGAGGGGAAGACTTTTTCCCCCTTCCATCTTGCCTGTAGCATCCTTCAAACAGAACTCCTCAAACAGAAAATTGTATCCCAGCTGAGACCTTATGGACTGCAAGTTTTGCCCTGTGTTTGTCATTCACGTGCACTTGTAAGGGTATCACTACATGACACCTGCCCTTTCCATGGCAGCAGGACCCTTCTAAATCACATCCTGCTTGTAGTACTGCAGTTTTCTCCAAATTGCTACACAGCTGGTTTATTCCCTCTCCTGTGCCTGTACATCAATTGGTTCTCTCTCAGATGTAATGCACTCTACTGCCCTGGTTGGAATGGCTTTCTTTTTTTTGCCTTCAGATCTTTTCCAAAACATATCATTACCCCTGGGATCATGAAGACCTCCACTGGACCACCAGGCTCCCCCAGATCTTGTTACCTACAAATGTAAAGAGCAAATTTTCTTCCATTCCCAAGGGCACTAGTGAAGATACTGAGCAGACAAGATTCAGAACAGATCTAAAATCGTGTCCACTCCTAACAGTAATCCTTCAGCTCCAAAATTCTTCCCTTCTGGCTGTGACCTGTGTTTCAAGGAGAGCAAAAAAATCCCCTTCCTATCTGTACACATGCAGTTCCTCAAATTAAATCCTAATGAAAATAGACAACAGCATCAGAAGTGATGTATCTAAGGCCATGCATGGGTTCAGTGAATCTTTGAGCCTAATTTACATCATCTGATCTCCATATCTGGGTTTCCTCACCGCTCAGGGACTGTTGCTCTGGAAAACATTTGAGACCAAGATATTGCAAATACTATCAATTGAACAACCAACATTATCACTGTGCTGGAGAACAACCTTTTCGTGCAAATTACTCATAGCAATTATACTATGTGTCTTTGCTGTAATTTTGCACTGCATAATTACATGCACATAGATTTGTATAACTAATAGCTACTCAGCAATTAATTAAATCGCTTTTGTTTCTCTAACTGACAATGCTTTATGACAGATGAAAGCTGAAAATCTTTTTGGGGTTTATGGTCTCTCAGGCCTGAACTCTGGCACAACACAGTGACGAACATTTCCTACATGTTTCTTCAGAAAAAACAGGAAGTCCCTTCGTCTAAAGATAGCACCAACTATGATAACACCTTTTGGATAATTACATTAACAGGTTGGCCAACTTACAGGAGAATAAATAAGGACAATAATTCTCACCCAGCACCGTGAAACACAAGGAACATCTATAAATAAAGACTGAAAAGAAAATGTTTCAAGCAGCAAACTCAGATCAACGTGGATCTTACCTTGAAAACATGATGTACCATAAGAGAACAAAGAAGAGAGCTCAAAGCAATGATCCTTCTAAATAAGCCTGACAAGCTTTTATTATAGAAAAACTGAATTAAGCAAAAACTAGAGGTGTTTATCTGACATCTGGGATTTCAAAAGACTGAGAAATAGAAAGACATTTACAGAAATAACATCTTGTTGGTCATCATCAACAAGAATTGGGTTTAATTCAAGCTACTGACAATAATTGAATTCTAAGTTTCCTGCTTCAGCCTAGAGTTGTCAATTAATTGAGCCCTGCCTGCATGTGAACATTGCTAGAGGCCTCTTACAGAATCAGCTGATTATAACTTTTTTTCCAGAAGAGTGAAGCAGCATGCCTCCTCAATTTAGGTAATGATCATCTATGCAGGTTTTATTATATTAAAGCCCTATTCCAATCAATTCACATTTGCCAGATGCTGTCACAATTGCTGACAGGTGTTTATTACACTCCAGGTCAACTTGAAATCACCGTAAGAAGGAAGGTCTGCAGCATCAGAGCCATCCCAGGCTCCTGAATGACACGCCAACACCCCCATGAGGAGAGAGGAACTGCAAAAGAACTCCATGTACAAGAACCTTGCAGGGATTGGGGAACAGAGAGGCAAAATGGCACCTCCATTTTGCAACAAAACAATGGCTCAGGAGTTGGGATGTGACCTCAACCGGCTTTTTAAGTGTCTCTGCTCCAGCTCATACACTGGTATAGATACATCTATAATGAGAGATTTTAATGGTTTAATTTCAGAAACTACCTGCAGTGGGACAGTTATTGAATGAATTATCTCAGTGAATTATTTAAAAAAAACCACAACAACAAAAAAATAGATCAAAAGAACACTAGAAGAGCTTGTTAAATGTCATATTAGCAAACAGTTTAATTTATTAAAATGACTCCAATACACCTCTGTGCTTCTACAACAGACACGCATTACACATAACAGGTAAAACACAGTAACATTCTCCAGTCAGCAGCTCCCGGCTCATCAGCACAGAAACACAAAAACAACAGTATCTTACATCACCTCCCAGCTCAACCTTCTTCCACTGGTGCTTGGGGCACTTCTCTGAGGAGCAGGCAGGCAGCTGAATGCAAGGGTGTGTCCAGGCCTGCTGATCAGAGGCGGTGAGAGCAGCCAGAGCAGGGGTTTGCCCCACGCTGCCGGGGCAGCACAGAGGCAATGCAGTGAACACGTGGATGGGCACGGCGAGCTCAAGCCCACATTTCCATCCTGCCAAAACCAGGACATCATCTACAGGATGTGCGGGGAGAGGTTAAGTTTCTCACAGCGTGAAAGACACTGGCCCAAAAAGATTTGCACACCTGAGTATTATGCTCATAAGAATTACGAGACTCGTGTAAGTCTTCATAAAGTCGTAAAATACAGCTGTGGTAATTCAGGGCCAGTCCTTTCTCTTTTACTGGTTAACTTTACTGAAATCAACTCGACCTGGAATTCTAACAGCAAAGCAGACATGAAAAGTTAATAAAATCAGAAGACACTGAAGGTGTAAATACAGTGCAAGTGTTGGTTTTAGTTTTTTTGACTGTTACAGCCTGATAATTTTACATTCTGTGCTTTAATTTCAGGGAAGAGCAGAGATGTTGTGTGTCAGAACATACACACATAGCATATATACATGTATACATACACACTTGCTGCAGAATGCAAGGGCTTCCAGTGGCATATGATTCATAGTACCAATCTATCACATGCAGGTTTGGTTTTTTCATACAAAACCAAAACAGTTTGAGAGGTGCCCCTCCCCCTGCATATATAAGTAACCATTAATGTGTATTCACATGCATTATTACCCACTCATTGATTTATGTTAACCAGATTTATTTTTTAAATTTTTTTAATGTAAGCCATAAATTATTTTAGTTGCAACACCTAGCCAGAACACTCCAGTGACCACGGTACTCCTGGGTTTTATGGTAACTAATACCTCCGTTGGCAAAACATTTTTAATAAAATGACTCAAGTTTTGTTTGTTTCATATTGCTTAATTTTTAAAAAAAATTTTTATGTACAATCTTTGCTTTTAGTATACTTCAGATCTGCTGAAGTACAGTAAACTATGACAGCTCATTATTCAGAAGCACCTAGACTTTTTTTGATATTAAATGGAAGCCATCAGCAACAAACATTGTATGGAGAATTCATCAGGTGGATGAACAGTGCACATCAGAGAGTACGAGATGAAACTGTTTTCTAAACAGCTGGTAGCCTTCACAAAACAAATTATGTGTGATGTAGTCAGTCCTGCTGAGACAGCAGAAGGACATAAGAACACAAGTGACTCGAGGGTCAGTGTTTATCCATATTAATGTAGCTTTGGTTCAGAAATTCTTTAAGTGTTGTAGAGCACCTGGTTTAGTGACAAAACACGTGCATCTCACAGTGCTAACAGTATAATGCTAATAAACTATAAACTGCAGCTTTCAAATATTACTAGCATTTAATAAAAAAAATTCACAGAAATATTCTCGTTGACAAATGTGCAGTACAAATGCAAGCTCCTTGGCCACAAACTCCAATTGTGTGCATCAGTTTTGTGCTGGCATAACAGTGCAAGTGCTGGGATTCAAGTATGCTTTTCCATGTTTGTGTTAAGCAACAAAGATTACATGATAAAATCTGGGGGATTTTCTGCTCACAAGGCCAGGATGTGAGAATCAAGCAAAGCAATGCAGCAAAGGAAATGTTTAACTTCCCTCATCTAGAAGGCATAAAAGAGGGAAAACACATTTCACAAGCAAACCAGCTTCACATACCACCAAGTTATTGCTTCAGCTAAATCAGCTGTACTAAAATACAGGACTACAGGTTGCAATCTCATCTGCCCTCACATGAAGAGAAGATGAAATCTACAGTGCAAGTCCTCCATGAAAAAGGATCAAATTGCAACACCAGAGTCCTGTTTCATAGGACAGAATTTATTCATCATTCAGTTTTGCCTGTGAATTATTCTTTTTTGTAAGTCAGTTAGATCACAGTCAAAGTACATTGTTTATACTTCTGTGTTTCTAGAGGTATTACTTCATGCCAGTTTAGGTCAGCTAACAACAGAATATGATATGAACATTTGTTTCCAAAGAACTGATGAAATTATTGCTGAAATTTTTAGGGCTAAAATTAAAACTTATTTCACCAAATCAAGTCTTTACTCCACCTAAAAAAAATCTGACATCCTATTAATTACAAAAACAAAACAAAACCAAAAAGAACCCCCAAACTTATTAGTTTTTTTTTTTTTTTTCAATTAAATAATAATCTAAGATTTTACAAGATATTCACATTCAGGCAACTGTCTCCTGACTCATCTGGCTGAATGACAGATGCCATAATAAAAACAAGAACACTACTCTCACATTTCTCCTGACAGCAGTGATTAGTGCAATTTACCACTGCACTACACAATTTTAATAGTGCAAAGTGTGCCTGCTGACATGTCTCACAATCACCTGCTACATGATCGTTATTCTCAGATGTCTGTACCTGTAATTTTCATTAGAATTTTGGCATTTATGTTATAACACTTATGAAAAACTATGGCTTTATCCATGAAGTATACAGCCTACCTAAGCAAAATTTTTAAACAATTTATTTTAAACAATAGAACTGAATTGGAATGAAAGTTACTTGGTTAAGCCATAAGCTGTGTTGCCACTAAACTCAAGATCTCAGTGTTAGCTACAGAACACCAATATGTGTACTTGTGCATCTGTTACAGTCATTAAAAGTTCATTTAAAATGTAACACTGATAAAACTTATTTTACAGCTAATTCTAATAATTTATCTTATTTTTTGCAACATTTTAATTACTTGTATCGAAAGTGTCATCTGAGGATCGCTGTATCACAACAGGACTGGGACTGTAAGAAACCCATAAATGCACACATAAGAAGGCACTTGTCTTCCAGAAGTTCAAGTCAGAGAAGGCCTTACCCAGACAGTGGCACCTTACAACTTGAAGGATTAGCAAATGTCCCCAGGCTTTGCCACAGTCTCAAAACCCATCCTCGTGTCCGTGGACAAAGGTGCTGTGTGTGGTCTATAACACCATGTAGCTCATGACGAATTCCAGCAGTTTCTGCCTGTTGCGCTGAGGTAGGAACGTAGGGCCGAGCTCCAAAATGGCATCTTTCCTCTGCTGAGTCTGCTTGAAAACCTGCAGCACAGCACAAACACATGCAAGCACCACCATGTTAGAGGAAACTCCTTTCTTCTGAGATTAAAACGTTATGGTCTGTACTAAGTGCTTCCTCTTACAAGAGTTTCTTTTCATTTCTTGAAGGCTTAGATGGCAATGCCTTTAGGTATTATTAGAATTCACTCAGTGTTGAAACCCTTCAGGGGTTATGGAAGAAAAGAAATTGAGAAGTAAGTACAGTGGGTGATAAACAGCCAAATCTTAACTGTGAGGGACAAAATAAGCAATCAAAGGCATCCAAATGAAAGTGTAAGCACTTTAAAACAAGAATTCAGAAGCTATGCTATAACAGATGCTCAGCAAACATTATCTAGTTCCACTTTTCATTCTAGTTTATCCTGCTCTTGGAAAATGATAGATGCAATATGTGCTTTCCTCACAGCTATTCAGAATCTACAGGAAAATACCTTTACTAGGCCAACTATTGTTGGATTATTCAATATAACAGAATTTAAAGGCAAAGACTTCAAAACCCATACCCAGGAACATTTTGCCTAAATGTCAATACTTTCAAAATTATAATGCTGTATCTTATCTGGCATTCAGGAAGCCATGCCAGTACGATGAAAGAAAAACACTTCACTTGCAAAATCTAGACGGGTGATTTATAACTTAAAATACTAGTGGTAAAGCACAAAATTGAATGTTTATCTTAAAGAACACCTGTATCCTCATGGTGAGCACTGAAGGCATATAAGGGTGGTTCTTCTGGAGCATCAATCACCACTAAGCCAAAATTCAATAACTAATGGTTTTTTTAAGATTTAAGTAGACTTCAAAATTAAATTTAGCTGTTACTGAGCACAGAACATGCTCTCAGCCCTTCAATATTGTTCAACAGGGACACAGAGTAGAACAGAGGAACATTTGCTGTGAATAAAAATGTCTAGTCACCCAGCCATCCAGAGAGGCCTTCCCAGGGACAAGAAGTGCCCTGTTCTGCAGCCTGTGCTCTCTGTTACAACCCTCAGCCTGAAGGAAACCAAAACGCTCCAAATCCACAATACATTTCCACAGATCCATTCACTGATTTTAAACTGAAACGGAACAGATTCCTTGAAATGTCCAAACTGTGCTCATTACTGAAATGAAACCTAGCAGTCGCCAGCTCTGAGCACCAAACACTTACTCCAATTTCCTTGAAGACTTTCACTGCATTCTTCACATGACTGTAGGTAGCACTCTCAGCTGCAAGAGAGAAAACCCAGAGATAAACAAACAGAAGTTCAATTTGGGCTGCCTTGTGGTAGAAAGAACAGAATGAATCAAACCCAGCTCCAACAGCATTTTAACATACCATACACAGCAACATTCCTCTCCGTCCTGCTTATCAAGTGCCTGTGTAGCTTCTGAATATATTCAGACTCTAAAACAGGACCACTAAAATTGTGCACAAAGATGACAGCAGAGCTGTATGCCTCCAGTAACGGTCCCAGTAACCTCTGCAGGAAAGTGATGTACTGCTGGTGCTCTTGAGACTGGCTCACCTAAGAAAAGGCAACAAAAGTTTCAGTGACAGAGACCAGTGGAAACCAGAAATTACCTGCAAGGTATAATGTGGCAAAACAGCAACTAAAATTTTTTTTTAAAAAGGCACAAAAGCTTGTACAAAAACAAGTGTGGAGGCACAGCACAATATGGGAGCATAGCAAAAAAAGAGGTTTATCATGAGGGACAAAACAGGCACTGAACATCACAGACCAATGTGATATTTTTCACTCCTCCAGGGTACTACTATTTTCCCAGGATAAAATTAAAGACATCACACTGCTCTTCAGCCAACAGAAGGGCTGCCCTGCATTCACAGAGATGGACAGAAGTTTTCAGGTGTTAAGAAGATATCCTAAAGAATGTTTGTGTCAGCTCTGAGAAAACTAGTAATATATCTAAAATCAACATAAGCAATCTATGAAGTGAAATACAGGCTGAAAATAAATACCAGCTGGATGTGCCCCTTTTACACTGCATGTAAAGAATAAAACCAAGATACTTGAGTCTTCATCAGTTTTCAGGACTCTAACCATTGCTCTTCCACCTCTCTGTAAAGATTGTTTAAATTTCCTTAGCTGTTTCCCTCACGGGAAGGAGACACATGGACTGCACAAAAATACTAACATTGCAAATCAACAAACCTCTTCCCGCCCAAAAAAAATTTATCAGTACCTGTCCTGAATAGGCAAAGTAATTTATACCTCTCACAAGAGGGTTCAACATTAGTAGCCTAAGGAAAATATTACCTTCAGGTAGCAATCTCTCTGCTCCTCTCCAAAATCACTGTCTTCATCCTCCTCGTCACTTCTCCAAGATAATGGCTCAGGCAGTTTTTTATTCCACTGCTGCTCTGTAAGACTGGGGCTAACATCCTCCTGATCATCCTGCTTAAGTATCAAAAACAAGGTGGTAAATAGGTAAAATTCCAAATCCAGACAAACAATAGGTTGATTTTATAATCTCATCTGACTTAATCAATGCATTTATTAACCAGTATTTAATGGAAGCAGGTGACACTCAATTATAGGCAGCATTGAGAAAAGGAGAAAGAGGATACAGTGGTGAAAAAGACTGGGTTTTTTCCTTGCTTCCTCCTGGGTGCCAAAGTTTGTTTCCTGTGCGCAAAAATAAGTTTATGAAGCAAAGATTTGCTGAATCAGGTGCCTGTACTCCTAAGATTTTCTTTGCACTATGCATCTCTGGCAAACTGCATCACACAGCAATTTCCCTACAGCCCTGAAACTGAAAGCTGAGGAGTTTACTGTAATTCTGAGATCACTGCGAAGGAATTAAAGAATGACAAAAGGTCAGGACTCCTGACTCCTGTAAAGTAGAAAGTAAAAATCCATGTAGCTATGCTGCATTTGAAAGAGTTCCAACAATAAAGTAAATCCCAAGTTTCAAGACAGTACAAAAATACGTGTCTTCCTTAGTGGCCTTATTGGTAAAATGAAATTACACACCGAGCCATGAAGCATCACAGGCTGACTGTACCCAACTGCCTATGAACAGAGGAATGAAGCAGTCTCAGTCCTGGGCACGTTCTTACAAGTTTTCAGTAAGAATATATATTTTACATATGCTTAGAACAAGTCTCACAACTAAGGAGCACAAACCACCTGTAGTACAGTACTCTACTCCTACAGTATCTCTGCCACTTTACCTCAGCCACCAGGAGAATGCCATACTGGACCAGCCTTTCCACAGACTCATGGCAAACTTGATAGACCATCTGGCAAGGCTGCACAAAAAAAAGGAATGCAATGAGAAAGTCACATCTGTTACATCCATTACAGCAACATCATTCTCTGTTCAGTATGGATGGTTTAGATACAGCAGTATTATTCCTTTTATGCAATTCTGTTTAAGTTTTATCAGCATAATCCCAGTGCACCACTCTGGTGTTTATCCTGGCAGATATTAAAAAAAATTATAGTGAAATAGGATATTTAAAACATGTCCAAGATTTTTCTGAAATGCATTACCACTGGTAGAAAGCCACATTAAATATTTTCCCTTTTTAATAGCCTCTAACCAAAATTTAGTTTGTTAACAATTCTGGAATAAAATCATCATAAAATTAAAATTACTGAAACTCATAACAGTCATCTATTTGGAATTTAAAGGAAACTACACTTTCAAGAAATTCTCTTACATGTTTTGAAACTAAATAAAAAAACCCAACCTCTTTTACATTATTCATAATAGCTAAGAAAATATTTTCTTAGTTTAAAAATAATAATCAATTATTAACTCTGAAAGCAGAAGGATAATTTTACTAAAGAACTCCAGTATATGAGCTAACATTACTACCCAGAGAAAAATACTAAATTTGGCTTATGCTTCCAAAAAAATGCACAAGTCAAATATCAGTAGAAATTTAAGAACTAATTCAAGAATCTCTAGAATTTTAAGTAACTTCTACACATAAGAAAAAAGAACATCTAGGACTTAATATGGAAAGTATGCAGTATCTGAAAATGAGATAACATCAGCTCTCATCAGTGTTTTGTAACAACAAAAACTGAAGTCAGGCCATGTTTAAAATTGCCACTAAGTACTAGGTGTGGCACAACATGAGTAATGCACTCCTATGCAAATAAGGGGTATCTTTAGAATATGGAGCCTTACTTCCCAACATAATTTCAATCACCTGTGCAAATTCATAGGAGTTGGGTACTCACAAAGACTTCGTCTCTTTAGGCAAAAAAAAAAAAAAAATAGTCTGGGCAGAACACAAATGCAGCTGTGATGATCTAATGACAGGAATGACACAAAATATCTTAGAGAAGCTGTTCTCTCAGCTTCCCACAACTCAAGGTGGGCTTCTTAATGCTGCCTTTCTCAGGAAAGGTCTAAAGCTCAGCAGAAACGTCCCAGGCCCAGCCCAGCATGACCCCCTTCAGCACTGGCAGGAGCTGCAGGTGGCAATCAGTGTGTGACAGCCACTGATCACCACCACCACCACACTGCACGACAGTGAACAGATCAGAGCTGTGCCACTTAAAGCATCCTGTAATTTTAAAGTAACAAGCAGAACAAAGCCAGGACAGTTAATGCAGTTACTTACCAAAGATACAGTGAATTCATTAGAAAGCAAGTAGCACAAGCTGGCAGCTTTGCGGACCAGGTGCTCCTGACTGATTAAACCCGGAGAGGCCCCACTGGTACCATTTCTGTACCTCCTGCTCTGAATCGCGTGAAGACTGCAGGCTGGAGCAGAAACAAACACAGGCTAAGTTTAATTTCCCAAAGAGCTTTATGGCAAAGGAAACATCAAACTTCTGGTTTGTCCACTTCTGGGGCTAAAAGCAGTCAAATATTACACATGCTATTCAAGAATAAAGACAGATTTAACCACTATTTTGTGTCCAGTAATGTCAGATCAAAACAAAATCTCATTAATATACTGCTCACCAAAGCACAGGTTTTGCCACATTGGCTCAGAACTCTGATAGTGCCTTGCCTGTGGCAGTGACCAATACACAAGAACTTCCAAGAAAGATAAAGGATGAGGGGAAAAAAAACTCGCAACATTCCTCAAACAAAATACAAGTTTTCTTTAAAACTGTTTTTTAAGATAATCATGGGTTGAAACAGGAAGTGAAAAAATATATTAAAGTAAGTAATATGAGAAATTGATGGGGATTTCTGTGCAGACACTTTGACTTCAAGGGTTACAAGAAAGTCTTCCCATGATAAACCCCAAAACATACCAATAACAGCCTCTTTAATGAACACATGAAGAATTCCATTGCTGTAGAAGTTAAGTTCAAAGACAGCAGGTATTGTGATGCTGGGAGTGACAAAGAACTCATTGTTTCTGCTTGTGTTTGTGATATTTACACAGTTCCCCAGCAAGTGGATGGCATGCATGACAACATCATCTGAGTTCCCTGAAAATCCCAAGTCAAAGTCACGGGCTAGGACCTCCTCCTTCATGGAGAAAAAATCTTCTACCAGTCTGGAAAGATCAGTTCCCTAGAAATAGACACAGAATCACACACTTAAACAATTTTTCTGCACAGGAGTCTATCAGTAAACCATATAATCAGGTATATATAAAACACAATACACTAACTGCCAATAATCCACAGCACAAAAGTCATATCAGAAAAACTCATTTTCACTGACGTTTCGATGAAGTAGTTCCACATGTTTTGAATTACATGCAGTTATATTTCACAGCCATAGAACTATTTGGAAAAGCAAGACTTTTCTTTGCTTCTTGGTTTATTTCACAGCCTGCAGAGACCTGAATATCTCAAGACACCTCAAGACCATGTCAGAGGTATCTTATTTCCACTACCTATGCTATAAAGTGAATAATCAATTAGTTGGGAATACTGCACTTAACAGAACTGAGCAATTGGTTTGGAACATGAGGAAAAGCCTTTCCTCAGGCACCTCCTTTTCTTGTTTTCTGTCAAGATCACATTGTAAAATGCTTCTTTGATTTCACTATTTTAGGAAATTGGAAAGACTGAACTGATGAGAATGGTGACACTTCCTCCACAAGCAGAATTATACAAGTGACCAATATTTTCCTATTTGTTCTCAATTTCCACAAAATAAAAGCTTTAGATTTGAAGGAATTTTAGAAAAAATGCAAAACAAATTTGTAGGAGGAAAAAATATTCTTCCAACTCTCATGCACAAGACTTCAGGTAAACATTAGTATCATTCTGCCATTGTGATATAGTATTTTAGTACTGAGGAACAGTAAAATCAAACTGGAAATTAATGGAACAGTTTCTAGAGTATTCAATAGTGCATGTGTTTTGAAAGCTAAAAAACAACCCTAATACAATAAATGAAACCCATGTAATCTCTAAAAAAAGCATAACATTTTGAATTACAAAGATCTATTTCCACATGAGCATTTATTATCATCCCATCAATAATGGCTTGTGTTCAAGCACCCACTGCCAACTAAAATATCAGCACTCAGACTACCTGAAATCCACTTTAATTTAAATGCATCTGTATCATGCAATAGTGAAATCCATAATACCTTTTTAACAAGTTAACAAAGCCAAAGCAATGTTTGGCTATTTAAGCAGCACAGAAGCCTTACCTGCCTGTGTCTGTACAGCAACAAACAGGCAACAATGTGGGTAGACATCACAGCACAGGACTTGTCAGCAGCTAGAGGTGAACAAGATAAACTTGTTAAGCACCTGAGACATTCAGAACACCATTACAAATGAAAGAGTACCCACTATTTAAAAAATATTAATAGTGATGTGGGCACAGAACTATACCCATGGAACGAAATACAAAGTGTGTTTGTTATGTCTGTCTAGAAACAATATTACAGTAATCTTAGTAACTTGGACTAAGAAGGCCAAATAAAGCTTAAATGTTTCCTAAGGTAAGTACTGTTTTCTGGTATCTCTGGTACCACAAACCACAGATCTACTGACTGAAGCATACACCAGATAACCTATAAAACCTGGCAACAGTGGTCCATGCAGCTAGATGAGTTCATATATTATCTTAAATAATGCCATTAAGACACTCCAATAGCTCCTTACATGACAAGATAAGCAATGAGTCTATCAATATGAAAATCAAGCAATTCAGAGTACAGAAATTTTAGTGTACTAGTCCAACAAACAGAACAAAAATCTTCTACTTGATCAGAAAAGGAGCTTATTAAACTTTGAAGAAGGAGGGAGACAAAGGATGGAGAATTGTCAAGATTACGTAAGTCATGAAATGATCAACTGAATGGAGACAATTAGGAAAGGTGACATTACCACACAGAAAATTCATGCTGTCAGCAAAACCAAACAGGCAGCTGACAGCAATCTGCTCCAGTGGAAGACGTCCCTGCCCACAGTAGGGGGGTTGAAGTGAGATGATCTTTAAGGTCCCTTCCTGTCCACACCACGCTATGATTCTGTGGTAGTGATCCTCTCCAACACTTACTGAACAGAACGTGCTCAGCCAAGTTGGCTATCAGCTCTCTTCTGAAGGGTTCACTGGTGATATCCCTGGAGCTGGGCAGCGAGGCCTCTGCACTTTCATCCACAGTATCATTAGATCTGAATACAGAATCAAAATTAACATGATGACATTTAGATTCTGATCAAAACGTAAAATAATGTAAACTGCCTTTTTTTTTTTAATATACACTAACTGAACCACAGCATAAATACCATTACAGTCTGGTAAGGGCAGAAAATGTAATCAGCAAAAAGCTCTACCAACTTTTCCTGATTATTTCTTTGCAAAACAATCCATGATAAGACTACCAAAAGACAAGCTTTTTCACAACTTTGTTGTAAAACCAACTGCTTTTCTTCCTTCAAGGAATATGCACAACAGTAGAAAAAGTAAATTCGCATAAGAGACAGAGCCTAGTCTCTCTACTAACTAGAAATGGTCTTTTGTATGGACTTGCAATTTTCTAAAGGTACAGGACTGACTTTGTCCTCACCAGGACCACACAGGTTTGTGTAACTCCTGAAAAAACCAACTAAAATGTGTATCTATGTAACAAATGCAGAACTAACCCTTGAGCAGCTCTACAGTTCTGACAGTCACCTCCTTGAAAACACTCGCAGGTACTATTTGCTTTGGAATTATTCCAAAAACCTTGTGAAATGTTTGTGAAGTTTGAAAACAAATGTAACCCTTATAATAAATTGCACAGTTATAATTGCCTAAGGTTTTGCACTTTTCTATAAACAATTACATTATCCATGGAGAGTTCAAGCACTGCTTGGAATGTAATGCAGAACACTAAAAAGATAAACAAACAAACAAATCCCAACCTGTTCTCCCTTTTAACAACATCCCAAAAAAATCTCTACCTTGATGGAAGTATAGCTGGTAACAAAGCTTGTTCCAAAGAAAGAGGAGCAGGCACAGGTTTTTGGCTTTGGCTGTTTACATATTCCTGTTAAAAAAAGACTCATTATTTTTTGTACTTTTTCCACCTTATTCTTGCGTTCAACTGATAATGCAGGAAAAAGGCAATTAATCAAAACTGCAACTGATTCCAAAATAGCTCACACTAAAAAAAGCAGTAATAAGGCCAGAGATACTAAAAGTTTTCAACAGCTTATTCACTTTTGACTTTAGTTTATGCAAAAAGCAGGTTTCCCACAGCAAGGAATCCGTACTTCATAAAAAAACTTGCAATGAAAACAACACATAACCTCTGTCAGCAGCCTGCAGTTGAACAACTCCTTTGAGATGAGTTCCACGATTAAATTAATGAGAACTGCCTCATTAACATGAGTGAGAGCAAAGCCTAGCACCCATTCAGAACCAGCATGGAGACTGTAATTATTGCTTACTCCTGCCTTCCTCAAATGCCAGGAGAGAGAACTTCTCCAAGGGGAAGCACAAGAGTACAAAATTCCAGTTGCAAGTTACAAACTAAAGCCCCCAGGAAGCAGGCAGGGTACTGCATGCTTGGAATTCCTGAATTCCAAATTTCTCAAAAGCCAAACTCCTCTCCTTATAGGTTAAAATTTACACTATTCTGTTTTCAGGACACCGTGTTCCCTCAGTTTCTGTAAAGAATGGGAAACTAAAGAGCCACTTAACCTGCTGGTCAGGAAAACAGTTCCCTCCCAGAAAAGCTGCTTCAAAGACTTCCACAGCCTCTTTAACACTCTCTTGTGCTTCTAAGCCTGTGCTCACAGAACTGCAGATGCCCAAAATTAACCCCCAAAGCTCACCTGCTTCAGAAAAACCTGCAGTGACACAACTACAGTTACCCTTCTGCAAATCTGAGCTAAGGCACACTTTAATGATTTATGTCATTTATCCCCATTCTAGAGCACAATAAGGAACACAGGTACAAATGAGACCTGACAGAGGCTGCTGGGAAGGTACAGGGTAATTAGCATTTCACTAGATTAAGAGGGCAGAAAACCTTCTTTTCCTTACACTGATCCAAGAAGAGTTGTTAACTCCCTACCAAGAATAGCCCAAGCCTCCTCCTTTGGAAATGAATTAGTATCTTTCCCTACTACACTAATTATAATGCAGTGCCTCAATAATTTCATGCTGTGGTAACTGAACCCTCCAAAGCTCTCCAACCCTACTGTTTTTTCTGAGAGAAGTAGGGCAGAAAGAACACCTAATTAATTTGAATAATGCTCTAGTAAGTTGCTGTTAGAGTGCTTAATCTTATTAAAGTCACACTAAAAATAAGGTATACTGTGGCAGAATACAGATTAGTGAAATGTAGATTAGTACCAGCAGATTCTGCAAAGATATCACAGAAAATTTACAGTAACTACTACAGAGAAGTACTACAGAGAAGTACTGTAAGTAACAGCTGTGAACTAACAATGAATGATGACTTTCAAAGAATATACAGACTTTTATGATATATTACCCCTGACACTTTTATAGCTACTAATTTCCTTAGCAATTTTAAAAAAACCAGTGAGATAAATGCTCTTCCCTCAAGCATTGTAGATAACATTAAATTAAACTGGAAAACAGTATTCAGCTTCCTTCAACTCCAAATGTCTCTACAACGTAAAGGATTACTAGATAGTATAAGGATCATTTTAAAGATTGCTTGTTAAACAAACAAAGAATCCCACCAGTAAGAATACTCAGACCATTTCAAAACTAATATATCAACTCTGAGACTATTTCAGCTTAATCCAAACATGTCCAAAGACTCACGCATTCATCAAAGACAGGGATACTTTCGTCTTGCCAGAAAATGCGAGTGATGATAACCCACAAAGAGAAAATCTAAATAAATGTGTCCCACTATTGAAACACCAAAAATATCAAACCTTCAAAAAGGCCTTCAAGACACCAAACTTACTTTTAAGGAAAATGGTTGTGCAAAATCTACTCTGACACACCCATAATTCTTCCGCAGCATTCTGAAGACTCCTCTAGCTACACTCCAAAGACTTTCATTCTTCTTAGGCTTGCCCTAGAAAACATAGGTGGTTGTTTTGCTTTTCTTCCACTTTGCAATTAAAAGGTTATCTTTAAAATTAAAATGCATGCAACAGCAGACAAAGCAAGGCCAAAGCTTTTGACACACCTTGCAACTTCAAGTAAATCTAGAGAACTATTTTTCTAGGTCAATATCCCCTTGAACACATTACTTGTCATGTCATGAATTTGCATTTAGAAGTTTGTCACCTGTACCTCAGCACGCCCTGTCAGAGATTTTGTTTTGTGATTCATGGCTCAGCACGAACCCTGAGTGCATGGAACAGAGGACTAGCACAACCTTTAACTATGGAACACGTTTTCCTGCACATAAGCAGAAAATCCTCTAGGCCAAAAAAACCCACTTGTTTGACTGCTCTTACCAGCTGTTCACTGTTATAGTGACCTTCAATTATGCGATCATAGGAGATTCCCACAGGTATAATCAGGACATCAGGAGTGGCATTGGAGAAGAGAGCATCCACCACCACAGACAGGAGACCTGCTCTAGCTCCAGATGTCTTCCCACTTCGAGACCGTGTGCCTTCCAAGAATATTTCTAGAAACTGCTGCTGTCTCAACAATTCTTCTATGTGCTGAATACAAAAGGATCAGAAAAGAGAAAAAATAAGTATCTAATGATATTGGCATACATACCAATAAAAACTTACAATTATATTTCAAATATATTGTTGGCAACCATTTCCTTTTAAAAGCATTGGAAGATCATGTCTTGGCATGAGTACTTGTGGAAAAAAAACCCAGAAATTAATTAATGCCTGACAAAAGCCCAGACCTATGTGCAATTGAATTTGGACGAATATACAAGCAGTATAATGACATCTGTTTAAAAAGCATCTCTAGCAATGGTTGATGCAGTTGATTCACATTCATCTTTCCTTCTGGTTCCCCAGGACATTCCATCTTTCAAGATGCAAAGAGAGCTACTACACTGAATGGCACAAAGGATTACATCAACCCATCAGGAGCAGAGACTTCCATTGTGCTAAGTGAAGCAGTGTAGAGATGCCCCACAACAGAAGACATCAGTGAAACAAGCATAAGTTAACTCAGAGAGCATTAATTCCACATTCTTTAATAAGGATCATGCAAGGTGGATATCTGCTCATCCTCAAAGGGGCTGACCATGTAATATTCCTTATTCTATAAATTCAAATCTTCCTACAAAAATGAATCCCCTTTTTGCAGCATGGAACTTAAGCAAATTCAAAGTAATAAATACATCTCCAGAGTCATGGAACTCACTTTCCCACTTGCCACCCAAGTGAAACGCTACCTACAGAAAGGAAGACAAGAAATACACACCACGTAGAGCAAAGCTCTGTACAGGAAATCCTTACGACCGTCAGGGTTCTGATCCAACTTCCGACGGATGAAAAATCCTCCCAGCTTGCGGATCAGTGTGCTACACACCAAAGAAGGATTACATTCCTTGAGTTCAGTTTGCAGGAAACTACTACATCTCCAACAAACAATTCCTTGCACACAACAGGGATTCAAATAACTGAAATTCTTAAAGACTAAACTGTATTAAACTACTTGCACATGATGGCACTACACAAGTATTTCTCTATTTCACTTTTGAACAAGCTTCTTTACACTGCCTTGCTCCACTTCACTGCCTTGACAGGCCACTGACCAGGAGATTCTTGCACACTGAGATGCTGGTGGCCCATGTAAGAGCTAACCTGAGCTGGCCCCAGTCTGTGCTGTGCTGCACAGGCTGCAAGGCCTGCAAGCCCATGGTGTGCTGCAGACTCCCCTCAGCTGCTGAATCAGCTCAGCCAGCTGATTTTAACACAACAATCTGCAGGCAGCTCCCACCTGGCACCAGCAACCACAACACCTGCATGGTCCTGCATTTATCTCATAGTGTAAAAAAAAGCTCTCATGAGGACATCCCTTCTGCTTGACAGAAGCAATGATGAATAGGCTTGTTTTCTTGCAAGAAAATCCTTTATTGGCTCCAAAGACCACACAGGTGTACCCCTTTCTGCAGACAGGGTGCTATGTATGGATCATGGGCCTGCTGAATGCTGCAGAATTCAAGGGTGCCCATTGCCTAAACTAATGTTAGATTATCTATGCTAAACTTTCTTTATTCTGCTGGCCCTTAGAACTAGCATTTTAATTTATAATTTATATGAATACTTTTTTCACTGGGATTATTACAGACCAACACCTACTGGTGTAAAACACCCTCAAGATCAAGGTATTCCCCCTTTTTCCTCATCATCTCCTATAATATCCAGTGGTTTTTTAGATATCAAATATGCCCAAATTCTGTCTCAATGGCAAAATATTACCTAAAATACCTCAGGTTCTTCAGCCACCAGAAACAGAATTTAAACACAAACTTAAGTAGAATACTTTTCCACAAAGTATTATTCACCCAGTACTGCTGCTGCTTGTTAGCCAGCTCACTAAGCTGCATGAAGAGCTTCACAACTCTTTCTCCCACATCATCTTTCCTTAGTCACCTAAACACTCTGAGACTCCAAAAAAAAGAATATCCCTTCTCCTTACTCTACCAAAGTTGTAACAGAGCTTCTCAGAAGGATGTTGTGATGCTCTCTTTCTGAACATGTCTTAGGAACCAAAGAAGAACACGATGGCCCAATAATTTTACACTCATTTTGTGCAATAGGTCAGATCCCACTACTTCAATTTTTGTCAAATAAGGAGAGGTTTTTACCTGAAGATGGGGATGTTGAGATTGTTCCCTGCAGCTATGTAGGGTGCTTTGATGTTATGGCAGAAAAGAATGAATGTAAGAAGCAGGTAGTCAATGTGAGATTTGTGAACAGGCAAGAAGATAAGCGGCAAATTCATCTGTGGTGGGGAGATGAAGGAAAAAAGAAACAAGTCAGTTGGTAAGAAACATGGAATATTCCTCCTTTTCTTAAATCCACTGTTGAGATTGCTAGCATCATCTTATCTGAACTGATGGTATTTTCCAGTTACCATAACTGAGTTTGTTTACTCCTGTTTTTTCTTCAGCTGGGACAATGAGAACATTTTAGTCAACTCATCTTTTGTCTTAGTTTTCATGACTGCAATTTTCAATTGTATCCATTACATTAACAGCGATTAATACTCCCAGTTTCTTCAGACTCACAGTGTTGAGACACTAATCAAACAATTAAAAGGATGTGGAAAAATCCTCACTGCCACCACAGTACTGGTATTTCTATTTGATATTAGCAAGGATTTATGAATAGTGGACTTCCCAAACACAGTATTCAAAAAATACCAGAAAAGAACAGGAACTTTTTTATTTGTTTCACTTATCTGATCAATATTTCTAAAGTAAATCCTGCAAGAAGAGTTAATTCATTTGAGTGTAAAGAAAAATGGTAGTATTTAGTAGTTTGACCAATTTCAATAAATATTGAAAAACTGGAAACAGATTGCTAGTAAGAAATAGGAAAAGTTTTTTCATAAAAGTTTTTATTCCAATTCAAAGTAAAAGTGAAAAATCCTGACTAGATCTACTAATTTATCGCTGGCTGCCTCAGCTCAAAAAACTGGAAATGACGTTGGATGCAAGGTTATCTGAGATAATCATTCAGCCTGATAGTTAAAATTTGATCCTGAATCAAAGGTAAACCCAGAGTTCACATAGTATTTTAGGTTACACAACTCTAGGAGCATATATTTAATTAAGAAACTATTTCATAGTGTTCTTATTGTGTTTCAGATACGAAACCATTCTACCTACAATTGCATTTCATATAGACTTAGCAGAACTCTCACAAAAAGAGAAGTGCTGCAAACATTATTAGAAACTACTTCAGAAATCTACCTTCCTGGATTTTCCCACCCTCCCTTACCTCTGTTGCTGCTTTGACCATTTCTATTTGACCTCTGTGGATCTGGATATTCCAGAAGAAGCTGTTAAACAACTTCAGTAACACCCAGCCAGTCAACCTAAGGGAAAACAAACACAACTCAAAAAGCTTCATTTATTTCTGCCTCTGTTTTATATTGCTTCTGTATGACAAAAGGCAAAGCCAGTTAATCTGATTGCTACATTCAATCAAAATTACTACAAAATCCAATTGCTAAACAAGGTTAGTAGCCACATTTCAGCCTCCTGCAGTTATGACATCAATCTCGTATCAACCTCAGTGAACACTGTGAACTAGGAACATGACAGAGACAAAATCAACCTTAGTAGTAAATGTAGACTCCAAAGGAGAAGATTTTATCCAAAAAAAGACTCTCCCTGAGATATTGAAATCTATGAATTATAATGGTGAATAGGCTAATGGAAAAATTGTCTTTTAGTCTGTGATGCTGCAGATACCTGCTCTTGTCCACATGAGCCTGAAACAACAAACGATGCCAATACTGGTCTAAGCATTAGCACCAAAACTAGTTTTGGGAGAAAAGGAAAAGTTTGTATTTAATCATATCATAAAATATTCCTTGGAAAGGCAGTGGATTTCTGATGCATCTGAAAATGAAGAATAACTACTATTTTATTAGCTAACATTAAAAAGGGGATTTTTATGAATAATGTATTTTTAGAATAATTATTATTTCTGCATCATGTGTGACAAGCTCTGTTGGTATTATGCATAAAGAGCTTGTCCATCCTTCCACTCACTGACAATATCGATGAGCGATTTTTCTTACCTGATTAAAGCAGGTGACACATTTGCTACCATTTCCTGGAGAATTTTCCTAGCTTTTTTCTTCACTTTGTTGATAGCTTTAGGATCCGTCTGAACAAAGCTACCTGGAGTACTTGGTTCAGAAGCTTCATCTATGATGGCCTTCTGGACTCTACCATTAAAAAGAAAAGTTTATGAGACAGCCCCGCACCAGAAGAGTCCAAGACACAGACAACAACAGCTTGGAATGAGCTATGTATTACCACAGAAGTAATTTGCAAATACAAAAAGCATCCACATTGAACTATTGTGTACTCCAAAAGCATTAAATTTAATTCAGTTTTATAAGCTCTAGTTTAAGAGGCAGGTGATGACTGAATGGGCTCAAAGGTGACTACATGAAACAGTACACACACAGCTCACAGGTACTAATATTGAGTGACTGCCAAATTTCTGAAATGGTTAATAAAGCTAAAAATTCAGGGGGAACAGGTGCAATCTCATTTTTGTTAATGTTTTCTTTTTCCTGCCACAGCCGTTTCATTTACCTCATTAGACAGATTTATGCAGTTGCTAGTTTGAACTGCTAGATTACTGCTGCCCCTGCATTCTGTTTTACCAAGTCTAATAAAACTTTATAAGGGCTATTTTCCCCCTTTAAAACACACCCAAGAGATAGTAAGTGGCTTTAACACACCATGACTACAGCACAACACAGTCTGCTTTCCTTTTCAAAAGCAACACTATCACCTTGAGATAGGACTCAAGCTTTAAATATTCAGGAGAATTAGGAATGTTAATGTAGGCAGTGTGTGCCCTCTGACAAAACAGCCTCAAGGAGCAAGTATGTGGTTGAATTTCTTTGTGTCCAAGGAAAACTGATACCTGAACAGCCGATCAGGGGCTCAAGACGCCATTTAAAATGAGGTATATGAAACAGAAAACAACTCCACAAAGTTAAGGCTGGTACTCCATTCTACAGCCTTTTTCCATTTTTTGCTGCACTCTCCAGGTATACACTCAGGGTACTCCAAAATGTTGTTTTCCTATTATTTCTGAAACACTGATAATTTCTGATGACTGCAGTATGAGTCCAGTGGTAGTGATTTACATGAATTAGATAAACAGAAGTTTGAAGGGCTCTCAAGTAGCAATTTATTGTTCTGTGTACTGTCAGCTGTTCCCCCACTACACACCATTAGTTTAGCGACTTGTAATCCTTCAACTCCCCTCTTTTGCTATTCCAACAGAAATTGCAAGCTACATTCCTGACAGGCTCTGCTAAAGATACCACATCTTCTAGTATTTTAAACAGTCTGATTTCCAAAACTTTCAGTTTCTAAATTAAAGCATATTTTAATGTACTAGTAATTTTAAAAATAGTTAACTGTGCACCATCTTACCTGCTGCTATTCAGCACATTTTCTGTCAGGTTCTTGGCAAACATACCCTTATGAACATCCCTCTCTTGCACAAAAAGGACATAACAAAAGCGTCTCGCAAGCCACCCTCTGTACCTACAAAAATACAAAGGGTATTTCAGTGTGATCCTCAAACTATTTTGCTGCCAAAAGAACAGCATTAAAATCAATTAAAATACAATTAAGAAGCAAAAGTAAGTAATTTTTAGAAATGGCTGTCTAAAAGCTCTGGTACCTTCTAGTAAATTGCCAATATCTTCATGTTTTGGATGAAACAGTTGATGCATAGCACAAAACATCTGAGCCAACTGAGGTCTGCATCCCTTCAATTCAGGGTGACACTGGCCTTAAAACACCCACACAATCACAGGAAAGTAGTGAACAAACCAGCACATACATTTTGTCTGTCCCCTGGAACCAACTCGCCAGCTCAGCGAGGCCAGAAGAAGTGACAGTGTTGATTTCCAATTTGGTGCCTCTTTCCACCGAGGAAAGTAAATGCCCAGCTAAGAGGTTTGTCAACTTCTACAAGGAGCACCAAGTCCTCTTGGGAAAGCTGCTCACGTAAGCTCAGGGTAAACTCTCACAAACACTTTTGAAAATATGTTTGCATTAGCTACCAAAACTAAACCCATTTTTTTAGTTTACACTTTACAGTGTTTTCAAACACCCAGTCCTACGTGTCTTCTCAATACTTTCTAGCGAAGTTTTAGCAAGAGTATAACCACAAAATAATCAGTAAATCTCACTACAAATTCAAGTGTTTAAGGTGACTTATGAAGACAGTCTCTTCTTTTTAAATTAACCCTGTCCTCTACTCTTTCAATCATACAAGCAGAAGTGACCTGAGAAAATGTTATTTGAATATCAAACATCACAGAAGAAGCACGTGACACAGGAGTGGCTTACACCCCATCCCTCACAGTGGATATCCATCACTATCCCTCTCCTCACCTCCCTCATTTACCAGGCCAGCAGTGGACAAGCCACCACTTACACAAACCAAACACCTGGGACCCCCAAGCAGCAGAGCTGATGTGATGGGGCAGAATTAACAGCTGGATGAAAAATTGAATTCTAGCAATTCCTAAGCCCAGAGCAGTAAGTATTATGCAAAACCCCTGTCCTGAGGTCTGCTGTACAATGCCTGGCTGCTGCTCCAGTGAGTGTTCCAAACCCAAGTGTGAGTGACAGAGCTCACAGTGGTTTCCATGCTGGAGCTCCGCCAACGTCTCACCCCTTGTCATCACTCGAGTTACTGATCTTGGCTGTTAAACCTCCCTACCACATTTCAGTAAATTTATACATGCGTTAAAAACAGCAAGGAAAGATGAGACAGAACTTCTACGTTGCAAAAGGCCAAAGCCCTTGAGTGCACTGTAATTAAGATGGGTGCACATGCACAAGCCATGGGCACAGACTGGCACAGAATGATTACACAAATATTCAGACCAGCTATTCGTGCTGTCAAAGAAGACTGGTTACTCTGTTTTAATTGGTTTTTTCCTTTATTCCTCTTCTCTTTGGAGTTTGAGAGCCTTACTGGTTTTTCTAGAAAGTAAAGATAAGGATATGTGTCTTTCTGACAACAATATTTTTGGTAACTATGAACGTATCAGAGCAACATATAGCTATTGCAGAGATCTGTCAAGGTATGAAGGCTTTTACATTCATTTTACAACTTAGACATAATACAGTTTAATTGGAAAAATCTGTTTTCTGATCATGTAGCAATGAGAGAAGACAAAAACGACACAGAATGGACCAGTCAAGAGACATTTAAAACTGGCAGTTGTATCTCAGATAAAGGCTGTCAATATAGTTACAGAAACCTGGCAGTTAAACAGAATCCCTCTGGCTTTCTAAGGCCAGGAAACTGTGACTACATAGCCCCATGAGACTTCAGAACTTCATTAAAATTGTCCATTTTCACACTATAACAACACTATGTTTCTCACTATTTTGAGCTAGATGCATTTATTTCAGAATAATTCATTAACCCATATTTTTTCTCCTTACATTTCCAATTCAGTTAATTTTGACCATTCAAAACTATTCAAGCATTAGACTTTTGAAACTAATTTTAAAAAAGTTAAACAGTATTTCTGTTATTTTTCTGTATTCCAAACTACAAGCCCAACTCCAAAAAAAACCATAATTAATTCAAATTTAATAAAGAACAGCCTCTAACATTAGCTTTCTCCCTCTCAAGCACACACAATGCTGCCTTTCTTTCACTCAGACACTTTGGCTCATTTCTTTCAGGCTGCTGGCCTCTCTTTGTTTGCTCTGACTCTACAACAAACACTGCAGGACCTGCTTATGCTAATGATTACTGTAAAAAAAACGTAGCAAGCATTATTAACTTTCCAAAGAACAGAATATTTTTGTGCAATTCCAGTATCTTCATGCCAGAACATAAGATATGATTCCAACAGCACAAAGACACATCTTAATTTTTTATTTTCATTTATACTGCACTTTTCAGAAGCTGCACTCAGTGACTGAAGCAGAGAGGAGACAGATTCATAAGACACATTCGGGTTTAACTGCCATAAGTGGTAATAGTCAACACCTAAACTGTGAGCCAGATCTGCTCAGTAAATTAAAGTGCAGCTTGAAGTCATTCTGCATAAGAGAATAAATCAGGTCCTCTCAATATTACACTACAGATGCTGCCACTTGCAAGAAAAGAGAAAGAATTTTTTTTGTGAAACAGGTTTGACCCCTACACTCCTTGTCTATAACCCCAAAGGACTTTGCCCAGCTCCCAGACACACACAGCCAGGTTTAACAAGGACGTTACTCAAGTCAGCACCAAATTTCTGCATTTTAGGACCACAATATATATCAACTTAGTCCAGACCATAATAGAGATTTCTCTGTCATAAAATCAGAATACACTGAATTTTAAAAGCAAAAGAAATACTTGCTACATTACCTTGTATGTGTTTCATTAATATATATGACATTACGTAGACCCAAAGAAGGAATACTAGAATTGAAGAAGTTATCCTGTAAAACCAAGAAATAAAAAGATTGATGGACTATTTCATTACATAAAAATAGCTTTGTCTGCTACAGTCATCATAATATTTAAGATAATGCAATGTTTTTCATTTGTACTATAAGCAAAGCCAAAACCAGAGAAGTGTTAAACCTGCCTATACAGTACACAAACTTCTAAAATGAAAATGGAATTCAAATCACTATTCCCAAGTCCAACACTTTCAAATCATTCTCTAGGCTTTACTGTGTGGTTGCACTGGTTACACTCTTCAAGCCACAATATTTCATCAGATTCTGATGTAATATATACCTGGACTTGTTATAATACAGAACTCATTTTTGAGACAGAACTTTATTAAGCCACACTGGGCATTAGTGTAACCACGAGCATTTGATGCTCAGTTTGTAGCACCCTGTTTGTCAGCAGATCAAGCATCATATAATAACAGCCCAAGGGTCAGGATATCCATCCATGGTTATGGCAAATCTCCACATTCCTGCTCTGCCTGAACAACGAACTCAGTCCAGCCTTGTAGAGCCTTGTTACAGACTCCACATGCCAAAGTATTAACTGGGATGAGTTTAGGAGCATTTCCACAACAAATATTCCTTAGCAGGAAGACCTAAATTCTACTCTTCCATAGTCCAAGTGACTACCTTGACCAAGAGGCTGATTTCTTTCTACCCAAATGATACATAATTACAAAACTGGTACCTTGCCAGCAGTGAACTACAGCTAAAACTACTGGAACTTTACATGTCAAAGAAGACAAAGAAAGGACAGCAATGGAGAAGGATGGTCCCCAGCAACAGCAGAGCTGCAAAACAGCCTCACCACCAATTCTGCAGTGGGAGTCAGGTAAGAGTCATTTGTTTGTATTTTGTTGAGGACACACCATTTGCCACAAAATTAAAATATATGACTGTCCTATGTTATTTGCAAATCAGGTAGAAATTATGTGCTACAGTGAGAGCAGAGAGTCTTCTGCTCCCTGCTAAGGCACAACTGTACTGTACAATCAACCAATTGTTGCTCTAGTCTTAAGAGGGAACTTCAATATTATGCTTATTTCTTTGATTATACACTGGTGATTTTTTGTGGATCCTATAAGCTGATGACATGTTCTGGTAAAGAGAAGCAAAATGACTTGTTTCCCAAACAATCAGCATCAAAGTTAAGTGCTAGTGAAGGCCAGTCTATACCAGTGCTCTAAGTGTCAGGTTAAACCTCACTACAAAACTCATCCTCCAGCAGTACTGTCATACTTCACTTTTTCCTTATTTAACTCTTCTCAGCCCTGTGTCAGGCAGAGCATGTGGTTCTGTGATACCAACTGAGCCAATACAGGATCTGCCTGCTGGCACAAAGAAGAAGCCCAGCTCCCACCACCACATCCTGGCCTTTCCTGCTGATCTCTACACCTCACCTCTTAGAGCACCTCCAGCGTTCATTACACCCCTTAATGCCCCAACTTCATACTGACAAGACAAAAAACTAAGATAGATAGACTATGTGAATAAAGCAGGTAGTTTTCTGCTTGGTTAGTGAACTTCATCAACCCTCAGAAGAGCAGGAAGGAAAAGGAGAGGGAGAAGCAAGACTTTCAGCATTGCCAAGTTGTTCGTTTGGTCAGTACACTTAAGGAAATTTGCCTTATTCATTCCTTTTCCTTAAGAAAAATAATGAAAAAGGTAGCTGCAAAGAAAGTATTTGGAATCTAATGAGAAGATTATCCTTGTTACTGTCTGTGCAAGGATGGTATTTTTTTTCTTACAGCAGAAGGCAACAAAAGGCTTAATAGGTCATGCCTCTTTCTTAAGTGGGATCTCAGGATAGTTAACTAGTCTCTTATTAAATGGACAAAATACAGAACAAGATTTTCATGTTTAAAAGCATAATCCCAGTTTGAGAGGAATAGCCTCATTACTAACAGGCTAATTACTAAATGTATAAAGTCCTAAGCTGAGGATTCATACACATCTTTTCATAAGTCAAAACATTTGACTTGTCTGCTTGAAGTAGTCTCAGTTTATCTAATTGTGTGTCTTGTTGCCCAAATCATACACAGCCTTCACAGTACATTTGGATTTCTATACCACATTTTATGTCATTGCTGCAATTTTCTGTTCTGGCAGAGGAAGAGAGTGAAATAACAAGTTCTCTTTGGCCAAAGAGAAGCAAATTTTCCCTCTAGCCCAGCCAATGAAGATGTAACTGAGTGCAATCTAAAGCCTATAGCCAAATTACACGATGAACTATGCAGTTGCAGACTGTATTGTGTCATTTATCAGCATTTCACATCTTGAGCTTACAGAAAGCCTGCCCAATGCAGTTCAATAAAGTTCACATTTTAAACCAGCTTGCACAACCTCTCTAGAGCTACCATCTTGACAATGTTCCCAGCAGACAAATATCCCCACTATCACAACTGGCAGTCCTTGTTTCTATGCTGGGCAGAGAGGCAAGCAACCAGCCAGGTGTAGAAAATTAATTTGTTCTCTCAGGTACAGGACTGAGCAAGTTGGAAAGGAAGCACACTGCTTAGCTTCCAAACTGTATTTATCCTGTGGATAGAGAATTAAAGTGTCCTAAAAGCAAACTTTCACACTTTGATATGCTCCAAATTCCCATTATTAATCTAACACACCAGATAATTTTGCTATCTCATTTCCTAGTAATAATTCTGAGGAGCTGGAGAGTTTTGTGAAAGGAGAAAGTCTGCACTGAGAAGTGGGAGACTAAGCATCAAAACAGGTGTGTGCCATCCTTTAATTCCACGACAAATCAAAGGTGACCACAAACAACAATGAAAAACTATAGCACTTCATGAAGTAAAGACATTGTGACCTTAATTCTGAAAGTAAGGAAACTACTGCAACTATGCATTATTGTATAATCCACTCTGTAATCTTCTTACCCGGCTCTGGGGAGTGCATACATAGCAACATCGTCCCACAAACGGCCTTTTCCTGCTCAGCAGAGCCTCCTTCCATCTTAAAGTGGCAGATCGGAACAGAGTGGGACGAGAGTTACACTCTCCCTGCAGAACAAAAGACCCCTGTGTAAATATGCAGAAATATGTGTCCTGTGGCGTATGGGAAAGCTTTGAGGAAGAGGACTTGCCAGACACACACAAAAGATTACCCCTCAGTTATGTAAAGCACTATTTTTCCCAACATTTTCTAAATTTAAAAAAAAAAAAGCAAAATCTCAGTGTTGTACTTATGTATCTAAGCACTGCTGCATGGGCTGACACACAAAATTTTTAAAGGAATGATAACTGTAATTAAGAAACACCAAAGAAACTGCCAGCTGAGAAAACTGAAAGAAATTAACAGTACACTACATTCTCAGTAGTGTAAAGGTGCTTGCAATATGAGCAATGTATTTTAAGGTTCAACTGACTATCACTCTGTAAAACTGCAAGAAGAGTCAATGTATCCAAATTATTAACTCCTTACACTCCGTAGGCACTTTGAACAGTTTCATGCGGAGTGACATGAAAAGAACCCCTGTGCCTTCTCCAAAGTTACACTGTCTATCTGAAGATTACAAAACAAAAAAAATCCAGAGTGACTGCATTCACAGAACTCATTCTCTGTGTTAGGGCATAATGCAGAAATTGTAGTTAAGTATATTTTCAAAGACCTTGATTGTTTCCATTAAAGTCTACTGAATTATTGCTTGCCTGAGAATGAGAACTGGGTTGCCATTTTCAAACCACGTATTTTATTGAGAGGAAAGTTACTTTCGGTATTAAAAGAGAAGTTACAGAAACAAACCAAACCCAAAATGTTGTTTAAAATAGAACTTTTAAGTGGCAGAGCAGCAGGGTAGAACCAAGACTGGAGGATGCAAATACAGATCATCACATCCTCAGCCCAGTGAGAAACTCCCAGAAAGTCAAAAGCTATGTTGAAGATACTTAAAAACTAAATTGTGTATGTATCACATTTGGCAAGCAGCATGAACTGGCAAGTATTCTAAGGCTAACTCTTCCATCTGAAACAAACAAGTATCAAGATGCTAAGCTTGCCATAATCCCTCCTCTGTCACCTTCTTTAAGGCTAACTCCAAAACAAACCAACTTTGTAACAATGCCATCTTCCTCCCGCTTGCCTCCAACCCCTGACATATCTCTCCAACATTTTCTTACAAAACCTCCTTTCTGTCTCTTCTGACTTGCCTGCCCCTATTCCACTTTCTCACAGACCTCTTGGTTATTGCAGCTTGCTGTTCCACGGAACTTAGATCTAGCTAGATAGAAATCCCAGCTGCCAGGACATCTGCCCTTTCCCTCAACTCTGACCATGTTTCCAATTCTTCTGTATCAAGTTCAAACTCCTCCTCTCCAGATCCACGTTTAATTCCTCCTGACCCATGCTGCTAAACCAGCTACCACCACCCCAGTCCCCATGTGGCTCTTTTGGCTCCACCCAGACCACACTGTACATTGCCTCCTCTGAGCCCTCCAAATCCCAAGACTCACTCAATGGAGGACACAGACTTTTAATAGGCTCCTTATTTATAGCCACCAATTTTTTTTCTGCCTCCTGGACTGCATGGAAAGCTCCAGCTTCAATGCCCATATGACTGTGCAACTTCATCATCAAGCTCCTTTTCACCTGAACATTTTAAACTACATCACCCAGAAGAGCAACAAGCTTCCTATCTGACTTTCTGTTTGACTTTGGCTACTCCAGAAAGGGATTCTGTACATTTACTGCTATATAAAATGATTAGCAACACCAGAAGACTAAGACTTCTGATCATACCATAAGACTGTAAGACTATCAATAGAGTTTGACAGGATTATCTTTTCTAGCAACATTATTCTTTGGCACAGAATTGAACTGTTGGTTCCTCCTTACATTTTAAGTTAAATTAAAACCAAACTGTATAATCCATGAGAGACATAATTCCTTATCTTCATTCTTCATGACAATAAAAAGTCCACCTTCAACTTGAAGAAATAATAAGATAAATATGGCCAGTAACATTCCAAATTTTTACTTACCCACTCTTCACTGGAATGCTTACATCTACTGATGCTGCAGTCTGCTGAGGTTGACAAATAGGAAACATCTATTGTTCCAAGGGACAAAGCAGTTTCATCCATGACACAGGAACTGAACTGAAGATCACAAACTGCAAAATAATATGTGCATATATATATTCTTTTTATCTGCATATGTATCTGTATTTATCTGTATATATTTATATGCATGCACAGAAACACACACCCAATTTCAGAGATGGGCATCTAGCAATAAATTGCAAACCGGTATTTTTTCACCCTTCAGTACAAGATCAGTTCCAAAAACATTTCCTTGCAGCTAGAAATGGGCATGATTTTAATATGCTCGAAACCCCAGCACATTTCACTTCCATAAACATGGCACATCAACCAGTTTCCTGCATGCTTTTCTCTCCCAGCTCTTCTTCCCATCTCAGGTCACTACAGCCCCTTTGTAATTTTCCACTGTTCTATACAGCATAGTTTAAACCCTGCAGCCATAAGGATACGCATGTCACTTTCACAAGTTTACTATTCTCTTGAACTCTGTGACCTTGCTCTTTCATAATTTACTTCCCAAGGACACCTATGATCTACAGAAACTGTCATTAATGTTCTCACCTAATCCTATCTCACAGTATATTTTATGTGTCTGGTCTAGCTGTAGTCAAACCAGTTTGCAAATTCCTTGGGAAGAAGGAGTGCTCTTTAAAAAAGCACACCTCTAAAGGTGAACATGCTGCTGACAAGTGACATTTCAATCTTACAGGATTAAAAAGCATTAAAGAAATCTAAACTTGAATTATTATTTTGAAATTGAAGTTTTGTCGCTTATATAATGAGCACAGTATATAATTCTCCCTTGACCAAAGAAAAAAGGGCAAACATACTAAAACAACTTAGTGCTGTATAATGTATTTGCAAAAGACTACAAATTAAACTGCTTCGTTATTGACAGCCACTGAAATAGGAATCCCAGCATTTTCACCAAGAGAAAACTGTAAAAAGGCAATACCTCCTCTTCCACCCCTCACTGCAAGGAAACTTCTATCATGGCCAAACTGTGGGCCATCAGGAATGAGACTGTTCCCACCCAGCACGCTAAGCTAACATCTGCAACAGCAAGACCTAAAACTTTAGTCCAACGTTTTTGCCTTTCTTAGTGCCTGCCCCAAGTTGCCACAAACCCATCCCGGAATACCTGCACGTAGAGGGCTCCCACTACAAACTGGAGTCCGAGCCAGTATAACCATGCAGACCACGCATATCCCTGCACAGCCTAAGTACCTAAGTCATGCCTTTATCTCTGCTGGCTCTTACATTCAATCCGCCTACTATTTAAATTAGTCCTCAGGCAAATTACTATCTAACCCTCCCCATAAATTAAAAAAAAAAAGCCTGGAAATCTCAAACGCTGGAACCGAAATGTGTCGTCCCCCCCAGTGTTCAAGGTGACCTTGGCTGCACCGGTATATACAAAAGAAGAACTTTTTAAAAAACGCAATTAAAAGCCCATTCGAACAGCAGCCGCCGCATACCTGCGAGCCAACGCGCCCGCCGAGCGCCCGCTCCCCGCTGCGGC
>VXBQ01006867.1:464-11497 GCA_013400175.1 Phainopepla nitens | reverse complement strand
CAAAAAATACAGACTATATTTACTGAAATGATAGACTCAAATATGTTCTGCATTTTTAACTAGTAAGCCAATGCTAAGGGCATTCCAGTAGTTTCTCCTGAACCCTGTGGACCAGACTTTTTTTCCTTTACAACAACAGTATAAATCACTGGAGTGCAGACACTGCCCATCACTAGAATGATCATCATTAGTATTGTTATAGCAGTTCCGCTTGCATGCACCTCCTGCTGTGCAGCACATAATGCTTTCAGGAAGTACACTGCTCCATCTGGCAATGAATGTATAACTGGGTGAATTAGGAATCCAGTCACTTGGAACTTTTAAAGATCAAAGATATTGTTAGGGGTTAGTCCTAGGAATGACGTCTGAATAGATCTTTCTGTTGAGGGTTATTTGTCACCAAATTAAGCTAGCAACTCTCCAGGCATACAGGACTGTAAAGCATGTCAGTCCATCTTCTGCAGATGAGCAGTGATGAGGCCAGCCATGTACACAGAAATCAGCAGACCCCAACAGAAAGGAATATGTAAACTGGACACAGCAACAAGGTGGATTACAGTTGTGAGACTGCACCGTTCAGCTCATCCTTTTCCTGCAAGAATAAACCTAAGTAATCCCTAAATAATCCCCTAAAAAAAAAAAAATCCTGACCTGCATTGTGGGAGATATTGTTTAGATTCATTATGTAAATCGACTGTACATGCTCTTTTTTTAGCACTGAAGTCAAAGCATAGCAAATACAATCACATCACATGCTTTTCACAGCCTGCAACATTTTCTAGCACATCAGCATTTCTATTTCATAAATAGAAAATGAAGCTTACAGAACAGCAACACTTTCACACCAGTTCTAGTATACACCATTGCCAAGCATTTTAGGACTACCTATCATGCCCTCCAATGGCTGGACTCAACCTTGTGTGTTATTGTCAGCCAAAGGACACTGAATGATGTGTAGTCTGCGGGCACATTTGATGTGCCAGAACTTATTCAGGCTTCTAGCACCACAGAAAAATAGGCAAGCTTTAGATAAACCTCACAAACTCTTCCCCCTGCTTTTGTAGCCACTAGGCTAGACCTAGACAATCTTAAATGTTACAATCTTAGGGATTCAACACAATTGTTTCTGAAAATTCATCACAAAAATAGCTTGCTTATCTACTCTGCAACTGTGGTATAATGTCAATTCCAAATATGGGGTAAGATCACAGGCATAACAACATCACCATTGTCTCCAAAAAGGCTTTTGTTTAGAAGCATTATGATTTTCTGTTCACACAAAACACAGTTTCCAGAAGGTCCACAGCATCCCAGAAAAATGAATCAATGCATCCTTGAAGCCTTGCATCCCCACTGGAATTTAATTTACAGCATGCTTACATAATTTGTCAAATATACTGTACACCCTGTTGAAACTAGAGAGTTACCAAGGTGGGACATAATCAGGAGTAAAAACAACACCAGGTTTTGAAATAATCAATCACCTATTTTCAAGGTACAAATGATTAAAATAGGACAATGCTAAAATACAAGGAACTAACATGGTGCGAGCAGAGGGTCTGTTGTACAAACGCAGGGGCTGACGCACTAAAGCAGAATGACAATCCATCTACAATACAGTTCCTGACAGAGGTCGCCCTAGACACCAGTGTATACGTGCACAAGGTCACATCTGAGCAAGTCTGAATTTTGTATGCTGGTGGAAGATGACTCAGTGAATCCTGAGACCTGTAAGCTAGCCTAGCTTCTACACAGTAAAAAAGCCCCCCCCCCCCCCCCCAAAAAAATCCTAAAGATCATCACCCCCGGGTAGTAATTACTGGAGCATGAAATGCTGCAGATGTACATGGGAATTGTTTATCCAAATGTTGCCCCCAACATATGCTAAAGGCAAACCCCAGCTACATGAGCTGGCTATGCTGGTGTCACACTATTTAGGAGCTTCCCTAAACCAGAAAGAATTGTACTAACTACTGATTCCTAACACTAACTGGTGCAGAGCAGCTGGGAGGGAAAACAATGAACTGTCAAATTAACTCCTCCCTGGTGCTTTGAATACCAACTGTCCCTGGAACAAGGACCTGTAATGGACATCTCAAATCAATAATCTTGCCACTCTGCTGACACAATTGTTCAATTTTTTCACTTAATCTCATTTTTAGTTTAGGTTTAAATCCTACAAACACTTATGTTCACATTTCCCTCAACGTATAAGGCTCATGCTTGGTGGGGGCAGATGAATGCCACAACTCTAACACAACAAAATTAGTTGACTGACCTGTACAGGTGAAGCCAAACAATGTCAGAAATCAGCACAAATGCAGAAGTCTTTAAGACGCAGTTGTTCACGGTAAGTATTATAAAAATGGGTCCTAACCACTTAAGTCTGCTCACTGTGTATCTTAGTTATGTTACTCACCTACGGGACTCTAATGAGGCATTATCACTTTTAATTCCTCCTAGCTCTGCAGAGGCAACAGTATTGAAGAGACAAGGAGGATATTCATCACACCATACCTTTTAACACCATTCTACTCTGCTGTGACTACCAGTGACAGTGCCTATGTAATACCGCATGTCAAACACCAACGTCACACAAGCACAGATTTCGGCACCCCCAAACATCTTATTATCTTTCTTTTTACGGGCACAAGAGGGCAAGAAGCCCTCCTGTATCTCAGCTGGGTTCTTAAAGGTGGCAGTGGTCTTGCTTACGCACAGTTATTAGAAATTCATCATAAAACAGCAGCTCACAAGATGCTACCGTTGAGAGATCTGACTGTCCAGTCATACTGTTACATCTGCATTTGCCTGATGCAGTTACTGGAAATAACAAGAAAGAATAACAGGACTAGTCACAGTTCCTGGAGCTGCAGCTTAAACCTACAGCTCCCTCTGTTTCAGGTGATACTTTCAACTTCAAACCTTGCCTAATCTTCCTGCATCATTTTAAACTCAGTGACACTTGCCACAATTTACATGTTGGTTGTGAAGTAGGATACTGATCAGGTGTTCAGGTGTGCAGGGCTGAAATTTTAGAGACTCCAGCATAAGCCTTATAGATATTACTAACTCAGGTACAACTTTGTGTACACAGAGAATGTTAAGACTTGTTAACTTCAGGTGTGTCCTAAAAATTTTGAGTAGGACACAACCCATTACTACACTTTTCTAGGGGAAAAAAACAATAAAAAAACAACCACTTTCCAGTAGAACTGCAGAATAAGGATCTCAAGTGCAGCAGATATTTCCATGTTTATCTGCCAGTATCTGGCAGTGCACATCAAACTCTGTGTGAGATGTGTTGCAAATCTTGGTTATTGGGTATCAAAACCAAAAGCTTTTGCATGATGAAACCGACCTTCAACCAATCTGAATAGCAGCAAGATATCCCAGAATCCTGCCTTCCACTCATGTAAGATGTTACAGACACAGGCTATAATCACTAGTGCCTATACCATTACAACACTAACAGTTGCTCTAATTTGTTTGGATTCACTAGCAATGCAAAACACTGGGCTGTAACTCATCTGTTAAAGTATTACTAATCCCTGCATTACACAAACATTGTTAAAATGGCTTTCTTTTCACTACCAGGATACCTTAGGTGCAATGTAAAGGTAATGTGAGTCACATCTGTTAAATCTCTTACAAAGAAAGACAGATTCCAGCAAGACAGTACAGTAACGGTATTACATAAAATGTCTTCCTTCTATTCAGTAACATTATTCTATAATGATAATCCATGCATGAAGACAGAAGTAAAGAGCAGTTAAACTTTCATGACGGTACCATGTTACCAAGAAACCACAGCCTAAAGTCAATTAGAATACACAGAAATAGTTATACTCCTGATTCTCAGAGATTCCATATAAATCCACTCTACATCCATCTTTAAAGTTACTGAGGTCAACTCACAGTCAAACTAATTGTGGTACTCTCTCATGCTACAGACAGTTCACTTAGACTAAGGTTGGCTCAGCTGCACCATAAGCTCCTTTTGTTTGTAAAATAAGACTTCTCTCAGAGTCCAATCTCTTTTACTGGTCAGGATCTTACAACTATCATATTCAGCAGAAAATACTTTCAGCAGCTCTCACAGATGTGGCTGAAATGATAGAAAAGGAAGAACAGCTCAGCAAAATTAGAAGCTACATTGCATGTATTAGTTAAGTGCAAGGCACGTTGAATACTTATTAACATTTTAAAATATGTAGCTTAGAAATCTCTCCTCTTTACATATACCACCACCTTGCCAGCCACTTAAGGCTGTAATCTAGTCATCATCAACATGGACTTCCCTATATCTCTGCTAAATATTAACTCTCTAGTTTACTATTCCCACTTTTAAAGGAGAGATTAGCTTGTTATTCCAACTGTACACCATTACACATTTAGGTTTTCAGCAGATACAGTAGACAACTTGTCTGTATGATGTTTCACCCACAAAATGCAGTATCAGCACAAAAATTCAGAGAGATGGCAACTACACTTAAATTCCCCCACATTCCTGGTAAAGCAGTATATTAAGATACACGAGCATTGATTTCACATTTGAAGTATTGAGCTGTGAACATTTTAAATCAAATGTTCTTCCTTTGTCATGTATGTTAAATGTGCACCACAAATTACGTGAAATTCTCAACAGTTACTTTTCCTGAGAGACACCACAGACTCACAAGACTTTAATACAAGAACAAACATAATAATAATACATGGTGGCTTCAAAAGCTTTAAAACTAGTATTACTTTAAAACCATAGTTAGAAGCTTTTCGTATGTACACCGCTAGCTTAATAAAACACACAGCTTCACCATATCTCTAAAGGGTTCTGTTGTTTGGGTTTTTATATTAGAATATATTAATTTTAAAACATTGCAAAGCCCTTAAAGCACAAGATTAACAATGATGGAAACATTTCCAAAAATCTGTTCCAAACATTATGAAAAAACCTCACTAGAACCCACGACTGCATTGATTTAAGCTATTTCAGAGCTTAATGTGGCAGAACCTGAACATTCTCTCAGCCTTTTAAAAATAAAAAGCTCAGCAAAAACACAGGCATCTGTTTTCATTTCTCCATTGTCCAAAATATTTGGAATGGAGAGCCATTTTTCCTTGAGTAAAACTACAAGTACGAACCCATAATAGCGTAACTACAGTATGGCTGCACAGAATTTCAACCTGACAAGAAACATCAGCACAACTATCCTCAGTTTCCAGTAATTAATGACAGATTAGGAAAACCACAACCAAACTCCTTATGAAGAGAAAAATAATCACACCAGGACTGAGTCCGGGATTGAACACTAAGTTAAACATAAAGAATACTATAACCTTACCAGATAGGTACTGTACTGAGACTACCCTAAAGTCAAGAACACATTTTTCTCATACACCTTTATCCTCAGTCTGAGTCTGGGGATGCAGATTATGCCAGTATTTCCTGATTGGCAGTGTACTTGGAACATACCTTGCACAAAGACTTCCACAGGCATGTCACATGGCTGTTTATCACTAGATTAGCCTTACTTTGCACTTCAAAGACACAGTTTTAGTAAGGACCTAATTTTTTAAGTATGAAATGTATGTCTGTTAGAGGGGAAAAGGCTAACTAACACTGTCTAGAACATCTAAGCAGGGCCCAAATTTACTTCCTAAGACAGAAACCAGGAGGAAGTATTTCATAAAGGCTACAGCATACCTGAATCACAGAATCGGTAACACACTGATAAAAACCCACCATGTCAAGTATTTATTCAACAGGTCACAAGAAGTCTGGCAAGCTATGCTGCAGAATTTTTTCCCTTATACACAGCAATTACATTTGCCATCCTCACTTCAAAAGTCAAATTCACACAGGTCTAGCTTTTCTACTTTATTGCCACAATTAAATGAATGCACTTTTAGCTAATTCAATGCTACAAGTACAGTTCACTGTTAAAGTACTTGTAAACCACGACAAGTGCTCTAAAACTGTTACTCAAAGTTCTTGCACCTGACTTCAGCCATGTCATGCTCACATTAGTCTGCTATCTTAACTCAAACCACAGCAGTTTTACGGCTTGAACAAGTTCCTCCACTGTTTCCCAATGGACACCATGACAAACACGCTTGGCAAGTCAGACACAGACCCACCCTGCTCCAGGAGAGCTCTTCTATGGCTATAGCAAATCTTGCCCTGAATTTTGAATTCAAATTTTGACTTACCCTGGACAAGCCACTGTGAATCTACACTTCCTGAAATATCTGCTCTAGAAACAACCTTAGAATGCCAGTAGCAGGGTCTCTTGTGTCTTGGCTTACCTTCTGTTATGCAAGTATTCTGATCTATCATTAATATCAATGACTCACAAACATGAAATTTTGCTCTCACCCTTGGAAACTCCAGCTATACAGAGGTTAAAATGGAATTTAAAATGTCTTTCTTGTGCCCTAAAAAGTTATCTTTTTCTCTGAAACACAGCAAAAACCCAAAAAGCAATCAAAACAACACATTCTTGAAACATTCAATTTTTTTCTTAATAGATCTGAAGCTGGCAAATACAGACTTAGTTAAGAGCCACTATCAGTTCTATTAATGCTTTTCCCCCTTTTGGTGCTTCATTTCCCCACATAACTTATGGTTTCAGTAAAGTAAAATTAAAATGGTAAAGTACTGTTTAACCCCTTAAACAGTTACACCATGCAAATACCTATTAAATACTCACTGAAGATAAAAATTTAACACTCCCATGTAGCTCCCCAAGGCCATGAAGAACAGCAGCAAGCAGCTGGCAAGTAAAATTCCTTGACTTGCATGTTTTGTGTTATATTAAGCCACCATTAACTGTTGCTAAAATACAATTCCATTTCTTAAATTCAGTAGGTTACGAAGTGACTTACAGCCTACCTAGCTCTAACCTGCCATACCAGAAATTTACCAATTAAGTCCAAAAGGTTTCATTATGCACAGAATTTTTTTCAGGAGCCAGCTTTTTAAGACAGCAAAAGGAAGAAGCTCTGCAGAAAAGCAATACCTTTTAAGACTGTTTAATATTTAGGGCCTGTTGTTTAATATTTTTGTCCCTGATTTTCCAACAGAAAGACACACCAGAAACTTTGTTTTATATTTTTATTGTATGCCAAAGTTCATTAAAGATGAGTGTTTGCTTGTATACAAGTTACTCAAAAAATGTGCCTAGGCAGAAATTTGTTAGCAATCTGACTTATTTCCAAGCATAGGTTTGTTCAATCGGGCCACAAAAATAATATTGTGTACAAGCAGTAACTAAGGAGCTGCAGATTCAAGGAGTTTCCAAACATCACAGATCTTGAGATCTCATCAGGAAATAAAATCAAGGCAGTCACAATACAAAATAGCAGCTCCATGTAGCTTTTTCAAGTTTTATTTTTATTCACAAGGTGTCAGTTCAGTTTGCCTCATTCTTTGAAGCTTCATCAAAGTTTTCAACAAGATCTAGAAAAAGATTGTTGGAATTAAAGTTTGACCCATTTCCCCTTTGCCATTTATGTATTTTGCGTTTGAACCAAAAAAGGCTGGACTTTTTCTTAAGTCCTACTTCATATCAAGTTTTTACACCATAAAAACTTTCAGCTTGTAAAATACAGAGCAAGTAATTTTTAAGAGCTTCACAGTTCATCCTCCTTGCTCAACCAAGGAAATTTTGGATGGTTCATTAAAAAGCAAAATTCTAAAAGCACTTAACTTCAGCATAACAACTGGGCAGTGATTCTGACAAAGTAGTTTCTTCTGGGATATTAAATAATTATCTTAGTTGTAGCCATCACTTCAACATAGGACCAAAATGCTTACGCAAACTGCAAAGTCTCTCATGGTATCTGAAATTAATGAAAAGCCCACAGAAATTCTGTGACAGGAAGTGACCAGACAACACTATAACTATCCCTGGTCTGATCTTAGGATATGTGTAAGATCTCCTAGCAAAATTCACTTCCTTTTCCTCCACTGCATGTTTTTTCTTACCTGGAACTTCATCATCATCATCTTCTCCAGTAGCAAGTGGTGCTTTTCCATCCACAGCTGCAAGAGCAAATAGTTCAAAAGATTCATTTAAGCTCACCATAGGCATTTTGATTTATAGTTTAGCTTGTGTTTTTGAAAACATTATCAAAGATTCTGGACTAAGCTGCAATGCCTTATCCAGTTCTGTAAATAAAGATCTTTAATGTAGGAAATTCACATTCCCTTTGTTACTGATAATGCTCAAACAGCCCAACAGTGAAATTAGAAGATGCATGCTAAACAGCATACGAGACAACATCTTGTATCTAGGTATGCTGAGTCCCCTGCACGACACTAATTTCCAAATACAAGAGGAGATTGATTTCATCCATTTTTCCTAAAAGTTGGTTAGTTTATGGACTACCACATGGCACTTAAGTTTACATATTTTACATCATCAAGTTTTAAGGAATAGAAAGGATCTTATTATCCTACACATCTAAAGAAAGCTGAGGTGTAATTGCAAAGTCGCAGGCAGAAGCACAACTAGAAGAAGTACTTAAAAGGTATTACTGTTCCCTGGCAAAGCCAGGGGAACATGGAACTGGACGCACTGTTGGACATTCCTTAGGTGGTTGAGGCGACCTGGTGTTCTGGTCCACATGTCTGCTGACTCAGTCATTTCTTTAACCATGCCCGTTGCATTTGGCAGAGGTAGTGAGACTTAACCACCTCCACTGTAGCAGACCAGTGAGCACCTGCTGAACTGGGCAGAAGTACACCGCTAAGAATAGATATCCCAAGGGTCTGGGTGCCTGTGTCACTACTCTGCAACTGCCCTCAGCTGTACTGTCAAGTTGTCTCCTACTCACTATTACCTCCGTTTTAATCTAATTAATCCTTCTCAGTTTTTAAAAGCGTGAGAAAAAAGATGGGTTCTTACTAGACCTGTACATTAATTTCTGGAGAACCAGAACTGATGAATAAACTTTGTTTTGAAAGGGTTTGTGACAAGGACATCACTAAACTTCATTTGTTTTCTTAAGCAGCAGAAAGTTGTTAAAGCTTAAGTGCATCTTAATGTTAAAAACGACATTTAAAAAGCAAACCATGTTATTTCATCCTAAGTTACCTGTTTTCTCTCTCATCCCCAAGACCAGTCCAAGCTTACTCTAGCATCTGCAACCATCACAGATGCCTCACTCATTGATCTTAGGCTTCCAAATCTAGCTGACAATGCTGAATAGAAAGTTTTGTTCAACTAGTCTGGCATCTACTCTTAATGGAAAGAAATAGCCATTTACTAGGATATAAAAAGTAATCACTTCAAGCAAGCTTTCTATTTAAAACTCTACAATTTAGCTTAGAATATAACCGCTTACAATTAGCTTCTCACTGTTATCAGAAGACAGAACTTCAGCAATCATTCCAAATCCTTCAAGTACCTTTTTCTTTAAAGCCCTACTACTATCACCAGAAAGTCACACAGGTGACATTCAAAAAAAGGATTTGAGGATCATGACAAAGAATAATTTACCCCACGTCTTGAAGACCCCTTCTAGCAAAAATTTTTTCATTGGTAAGTCGACAGGAGGGTACCATTAATTTTAGGAATGTAAACAGAAGCTGCTTAATAGCCAAGAAAGCAAAGGAAGAAAAAAAAAGTAACAATCAATTTAGAACTGCCAAAAATTTGACACAATGATATTATCTCGTTTTTAGGCTGTTCCATATCTTTAAAGGAATGGGCTTAAAATATTTTAGAAAGTAGGAAGACTCTACACACACAAGGACACAAGGAATGTTCCCAGTATCAACAAGTCTTTCACTCCTAATTCTCATCCTGTAACAGCAGCACCTTTATCAAACACTACACATTTAAGTCCCTCCTCCACTATTCCCAGTTTTTAGAAGGAACATTCATGCTTTTTTACTCTCTTAAGTATGGAACAGGAAGCTGGTGCATCTGGCCTAATGCTCACATCAGCCCTGTTCTCTACATTGCTCTACACATACTGAAATTATAATGTACTTCCTTTTAAATACACTGTAATTCCTTCCTAGTTATCAAAAAGCCCACAGAGAAATACCTTCACCACACCTGTGAGGGAGAAAAGCAACTGCATGATATCTGTTATGTCCCTTTCCCCATTACTTATGTTTCCATTCAAAGTGTCAAAAGAGATATACTCAAGCTTATCTTTCTTTAAAAACCTAACACTTACAGAGTAACTAATCCACCCAGCTTTACTAAACAAGATATGTCAAAATGTGGCAGCCACATCAAGAAGGAAACTACCAGAAAATTAAGTCTGGCTACAGTTTTCCAGGGCTAAACCCACTACAAGACACTAACAGGTGACTTTGCTTTACTGAGTCACACTTGCCATAGGATCTGAGCTATAAATAAAACTGATTTTAAAGAGTTTGATTTTTTTAATAAGCATTTTAAAACACGCTTGCAGACAACAGGAGTGCATGGAATGTCACAGGTGCTACGGAAATAAGCCTCATGTCAGCTGCCAGCATGAAACATGTTCAAGTTTCAACCTACACTGCTTGGGTAGGGCTTCTGCCAATCTCCTGAGGCTGGTCAGACTGTCAGCTCCAAGCTGGTTTAGGATGCTAGGCAGCATTTCCGTCAGCTGCTTTGTCTCAGCATGGCCGGTGATAGTGAAGGTTTTAGCAGCCAGGGACGCCTGAACTTTTGGGTTATTGAAGTGAATGACTGTTCCTTGATTGGTAAACATGTTTACCTGCAAGAAAAAAAAAAAAATCCAGTATCTGAAGCAGTCTAACAGGATTTTTTAATTTAACACGAAATCAAAGTTCTTAAAGATGCACGAAGACCTACTGATAATTCACAGATCTATGTAAACAGGCCCTAATTTCTGGTAAGAAGCATAGGTCCTAAGTTTAGGATCTATGTTCCTTACCAGATAATTTATTTTAATGCATTTTCTATTTATACACAGAAATTATTTTGTTTCCTCTGAAGCAATTACCTCTTCAATTCCAGAAATATTGTTGACTCCCAGTTTCTTCAATGAAAACTGAAGTTTTTTAT
>VXBQ01006866.1:18067-28594 GCA_013400175.1 Phainopepla nitens | reverse complement strand
CAGAGTTCCATGAAATGCTGCCATCCCTCCTCAATTCCAAGTGTCCCACACCAGCATTGCCCCGTTCTCCCTCACCTCACCGCAGCCTGTGCAGGGGCTGTGACAAACAGTGACATTATCTAAAGATAATGGCCAATCCCTGTGACGCCCACCCAAGTGCTGGCAGCGTCCCCTCAGCAAGGAACCGAGAGCCCCCAGCTCCCATACCCCCACCTCCATCCTCCCTCGGGGGCTTTGTGGCGCTGAGAGCACCCACACCCCATCCCGAAAACCCCGCTGGCCCCCATGGGGCCGGGACCGCGTCCCCCTGAGTGCTGTCACCTGACGGGTGACTTGTCCCCGCCGCTCTTGGTCTTGTGACCGACCGGGCCCTGATTCATGCGCCGGGAGCCCTGCAGGTGCTGCGGGCCGTGCTGGCTGCACATCCTCGGGGGACCCCCGGGCTTCGAAAAGGGGAACTCGTCAGGGTTTTTCGCCTAATTAACAACAGCTTAATTGTACTTACGGGGAGCGGAACACGAGCCCGGTTTTTGTGCCGTGTGGCGAGGGCTGCTCGTTCCCTAAAATTCACGTGGGCTGAGCTGAGCATGGACAAAGCTGAGCCTTGAAGGCTGGGGGACATCGGGAGCTGCTCGTCACCGCCCCGTTCGGTGTCTCGGGAGCTCTGGAAAGCTCCACACGGCTCTGTGTTTCGGCTTTTAACTCCAGAGAGCGAGAGAGGGATCATCTGTAATGATGGCGATGATCACCATCATTGTCACCTCATCCCGGATTACAAAGGATGCTCAGGCACGGAGCCTGAGGCACACACCAGAACACGGAACCTTTCCTCCCCAGCCCTCGGATTCGCTGCGGATGCAGATCTGGGGCTGGTAAGGTCGCAGAGTCGTAAACAGAGTGTGGCTGGTGGGGACCTGAAAGGTCACCGGCCTCCTACCCCCGGGGGACGACTGTGCCAGGGCCACGTGTGTAGGCGGCTGCCTGGATGGTCGACAACACAGACTTCTCTCGAGCAGCTTGGAGAGGGAAAAAATACACCCCGAGCCACCCAAACCACAGGGTGGGCGTCGCGGGGGTATCTGATAAAGCCGCAGTGGTTACTCAGGGCTGTGAGTTTTGTTTTGTTTGCAAGTGGTGAGCTGATGTGGCACTTCAGGGCTGTCGGTTCCCTCTGGCAAACAACACCTGCCCAGATGTGGCTATACAAACAGCAGTTTATTCTCTGAGCATCCCATGGCCTGGCATTAAAGATGCTCAGCACTGGCAGGGATGGGATTTAGGGTAATCTGTAATTTCTCAAGGAGGAGAGACTTTCTTTGTTGCTGTCAGTCGTGGGAAATGCTCGTTTCAGGCCTAACTCTGGCTGAGGGAACTTCAGCCAGGAGAAACTGCTGGGCAGCCTTCCTGATCCCAGACCAACACCCTCCCGGCCTGTGTCCTTCCCAACGCTGTCTCCCGCCTCACCTTGGTTTTCCTGATTTGCCTGTGAAAACTCCACACCCTCCTCCTCCGGAAATATTTGGAAACACTCGCACTGAAATATGCATGGAAAAGCAGATGGGCATTTCCCTCATGGAAAAGGAGACTAGCATCTCCTTCATGGAAAGGAGATGGGCATTTCCCTCATGGAAAGGAGATGGGTATCTCATTCATGGAAANATGGAAAGGAGATGGGTATCTCCTTCATGGAAAAGGAGATGGGCATCTCCCTCATGGAAAGGAGATGGGCATCTCCTTCATGGAAAAGGAGATGGGCATCTCCCTCATGGAAAGGAGGTGGGTATCTCCCCCATGGAAAGGAGATGCCCATCTCCCCCATGGAAAGGAGATGCCCATCTCCCCCATGGAAAGGAGATGGGCATCTCCCCCATGGAAAGGAGACTGGCATCTCCCTCCTCCTGCAGGAGAGGAAGGGACCCACAGGCAGAACTTGCTGCCCTGGGGTGTCCTTGGGTAGATCCCAAAGAATGGATCCCCATAAGCCAAACCCCAGGGTGGCTGGTGGGGGGAACCATGGGAGCATTGTGGGTGGCTGTGGGAAGCCCTTTCCTGCCTCAGTTTACCCCGTGGCAAGGCAGGGATCAGCCCTGCCTCACCCTGTGCGGCAGCAGAATGAAAAGCTTGGAATGGGGAGGAAAAGCCCTCTGGAGCAGAGCTCCAAACATTTTGCTGATCCTGGGAAATGGGTTCTGGGTGGCCGGGCTTGGTTCCTGAAGGGAACAGCCCTGGGAGATGGCTGGAGGCCAGGGATGCACCCGCAGGAGTGTTTGGGGTGCTGTGGGGGGAGGCTCTCCCCAAAGAGCACCCCACAACTCCCACTGCTCCCAGGTGTGGGTGGGTGATTCCAGCCCCACAACTCCCACTGCTCCCAGGGGTGGGTGGGTGATTCCAGGCTGTGCTAGCAAGGGGCTGCTGAATGCTCTGGGAGAGCTGGGAACCTCTGGGTCATCTCAGTCCGACACAGGTCTGGTTTTCTGAGCCTTTCCTGTTATTATCCAGCTGGGGAACAATAGCAGTGGCAGCTGGCGCAGTGTGACCTGGAGATAAGGAGACAGCTGATTAGCAGGGAAACTACAGAGTAGGCCCAGAGTGAGAGTGGTCCCGAGGGAGCAGCACTGGTGGGAAGGATGAGATTCCAGCCAGGGATCAGGCGCAGAGCGGGCTGCAAACCCGAGGATGATTTTATGGGACCAGCAGAAAGCTCAGCATGGCGGCCCCAGGCAGGAGCCCTGGAGTGACCCCACGAGGGGTTTGCAGAGAGGGACCACAGAGGCGTTTTTCAGCGTGAAACCGAGAAACAGAAGAGGAACTGGGCTCTGGAATCACAGCTCCCAGAGCTGTGCCATGACACGACACTCCGGAGACGTGAGTGATTCCCTGACAGAGAGGAGCAGAGGACGTCAGAACCCCCCAAATCCTCCGCATCCAGTGGAAAAAGGGCTCGGTGCTGTGTCAGCACAGAGGGGTGAATCCAGCACCGTGTGAGGGGCGGGATGTCCTCCCAGACAGAGAATTCCAAAGGCTGCGTGCCTGGGAAAGAGCGCTGCTCCCGAGGGCTGCGCTGCAACCAGGGCAGGAGAAACTGGGGAGAGGCCAAAGGCGAGGGATCTGTGAGCCATTGAAACCAGCCCGGGGGGGAATTCGCCATTTCCTAGCAATGAGGAAACGTGAGGTTGGCTGAGGACCCGCGGGGCTGCGGGCAGGGAATGGGAAGCGAGAGCCGCCGACAAGCGAGGACAGGCCGGGCCGGGGCCGCGGGGCGGGTCCGTCCGTCCTGGCCGGGGAGCAGCAGGGGCGGCTGGCAGCGCCATCCGCTCGTTCCACCACACCTCGGGATGCAGAGCCCGGCAGGCATCCGCCTCATCCCGCAGCCAGCTGGGATAAACAGGGCAGCGCCAGGCACCCGGGCACGGCGGCTCCCGGGCAGGGGCGAAGCTGCTGGGCTGGGACCACCGTATCAAAAACGCTTCGGTTTTTTGTTTTTCTTCTTGATCTGCCGAGGAGCGTTTTGGGGCAAACCACATCTGAAGGTGCTCGTGGCTCCCCGAGGAGTGGGAGAGGCTGGGAGCTTCCCGCTGCCGCGGACAAACCCAGCTCAAACCAACCCAGGGAGCAGCTGAAAGAGGAAACAAAACCTGCGCTGAGTTTCTCCCCAGTAAGCATCCCTTGAATGCTCATCCCAGGATGCCTGGCAGCGTCTCTGGGCACAGCTGAGCTGCTGCTTTCCCTCAGGAACAGCTGGGATTTGCATCCCAGGATGCTGCCAGAGCCTGGCTGAATGGTCCAGCCCCAGGGAGCAGGATGGGGGTCCAGGGCCCCAAATGTAAACCAGCTTTAAGAGGGCCTCGGGTGCCCAGGCAACCCCACAAAGCTCTTCTGATGTTATACAGCATTTTTGAGGCCAAATAATGATTAATTATTGCTAATTAATGAAACCATCACTGCAGGACCAGCCACTTGCTGCCCACCAGTCTCCTCTGGGTGCTGGCACTGACACAGAGGTGGGGTGTCCCTGTCCTCGCCTTGCCTGCCTCCCCTATTACTTCAGGAGCCCTAAATTCCTGCCACGGCCCAGGAGCCTCTCCCAGGGCCCGCCCTGCAGGCAGCTCCCGGAGCAGCAAAGCCAAGCACCAGCTCCCAGTGCAGGCTCCCCCCACAATCCCACCCCCTGTGGCATGAGGGGACCCCCAGACCGGGGGTTTTGCGTGTCCCCAGCACGAGGATGAGGGCTGGGAGCTCCTCACTGGATCATCCCAGCGTCGCCCACCCCGTGGCTGACGTGGAGAGCCGGGTGCCTCAGCATCCCGTGGGGCTGGTGATGTTCAGCTGGCCGGGGGATTCTCCCACGTCGGCTCCCAAAATGAGAAGTGCTGTTCGTGCATCCCCAGCAGCACGTGGGGATTTGGGGATTATCCCTCCTGACCTATTTCCCGGGGGGTGCAGCCAGGCTTAGCTCAGGGAACGCTTGAGGAGCGCAGAGATCTGCAGATAGAGGAGCTCTGAGGTGTGAGATATCAGTAATTAATTCACAGGTTGATATAGTTATGCGCTTAGATCATCATCAGCTGATCCTGCTAATCCCTTCTTGAGCAAGTCCCCGGCTGAGGGGGAGCTGCTGCCTGGCACTGCCAAGCTCCTGGCAGCTGGCTTGTCCCTGTGGCATCCCCAGGTGCCACCGAGGCTTAGGAGGTGCCAGGGGTGCCCCCCAGCACCTGCTCCTTCATAGTTCTGGCCTTAAATCTGCATTTTCCTGGGGTGAGCCCTCTGCATCAGACTCCTCCTCAAGCCAGGGGCTGAGACTTTCTCCCATTAATTATTTCAGTGATTATTAAAAACAGGTAATTGTTATCCTGTTGGCTTAGGGCTCGTGTTTAGCACGAGCTTCTCCTGGCCTGCAGCCCAGTTTTGGGAAGGAACACCCCCCATGTGCTGCTGGGCGCTGCTGTTGCTCACCAGGAGCACTCGATTTTCACGAGTTCATTGTTAATTTTGCAACTCCAAGTCCTCCTCTCCCTCAGTCATCCCACGGGGTGGGTGGGTATGCTTTGGGAAGGGGCTGGAATTGCCCAAACCCAGCTCAGAGCCGCGTCCTGGGCGAGCGAAGGGGAGCTGTGTCCATCCCACAGCCACGTCTGGGCTCAGCTCAGCTCCCAGCCCCCCAGAATCCCCGGGATTCTGTGTTTTCATGGAAAGCAGCTGGGCTCTGCCGGGCTGGTGAGTCCATGCTGGAATTCCTGGGACATGCCAGTGGTGCTGTAGGTCCCACCTTACACCCCACTGACCTGTGCTCACCCCACTGTTTTCTCCCAGCCCTTCACACGAAAAAGTCACGAAGCCACGACAGTGGAAAGTCGAGGTAACAAATACAAATAAAACTTCCTCTGGAGGCTAAAAATGACACCCATAGACAGTGAAAAAAACTTTTCAGGGTGACAATAACAGAGAGTGGAGCTATTTCAGTGTTGGGCTGTTCCATTGCAGCACTCGGCGCTGGGGTTGTGGCTGCTCAAAACCAGCCACTTCCCCAGGGACATGACGTGTTTCCTTTCCATCACAAACTGATTTAGAAGCAAAACTTTCTACATTTAGGCAGCTGAGAGGCTCAGCTTCTCTTTTCTCTCTCGCGCCGACGGTGAGCAAATGGAAGGAGAGATAAAGGGGGTGGGACCAGCATGAAGTGACTCTGCATGGCTTCCTCCTTGTGAGTTTTTTCCTTTGCTCTTTCTAAATAATCAAAAAGTGAACCAGAAAAACCACAATTAATATTTTCCACGCCGTGGAGGCCTCGTGTGCATCCCAGTGAGAGTTTGTGGTGCAGGGCTGGCCGGGGCTGCTGCGTTTGCAGCCCTGAGTGGGCCCAAGTGCCCCCACAAGGCCACGGGTGCCTGGTGCTGTGTCCTGGCAGGGATCGTGCCACCACAGGGATATTGCAGCCAGCTGGGCAGATTCCTGATCGAGATCATCCCTGTCCCCATCTCCATCTCCATCCCCACCTTCATCCTCATCCCCATCCTCATCCCCATTCTCATTCTCCATCTCATCCCCATTTCCATTTCCATTCTCTACCCCATCCTTATCCCCATTCCCACTCTCAGTCCCCATCCCCATCCCCATCCCATCTTATCTTCCCTCTCCATTTCCGTCTCATCCCGTTTTATCTCCATCTCCATTTTCATCTTATCCCAATCCTCGTCTCCATTCATGTTCCTCCATCCCCATCTCCATCCCATCCTCATTCTCCATCCCCATCCCCATTCTCATCTCCACTTCCCTCTCCTCCTTCATCTTCATCCTCACTCCCATCCTTGTTCTCCATCCCATTTCCCACCCGTCCCATCCACATCCTCACCTCCATTTCCGTCTCCACCCCCATCTGTCTCCTCATCCCCATTCTCCATCTCTGTCCCCATTCTCATCCCATTCCCATCCCATCAGTGTCCCACATCCCAGTGGATCACTCTGGGCCCTGGCTCCCAGCGATCTCCATCCCAGCCCAGCTTGATTCCTCTCATCCCCAATTAAACCCAGGAACGATGGTGATAATTTCCTAGAAGGATAAACATCCGTTTGCCTTTTCTCCACCAAAAATAACCCCCCCAGCCACAAGGAGCTGAGGGCAGGGAGGGAAGGATGATGGAGTTTGGCTGCAGGATGTCAGCGGAGCCGTGACCTCTCATTTACACCGAAGCCTCGCTCCGACCTGCCAGGCCAATTACACCCTGCTCCGAGGGCAGGGATAGAAAAAGAGAAGGAGAAATCCAACTTTAGCAGACTTCCATGACATCTCACAGTGTCATTTCCTCTGTTGCTAATCTTAGCGCCAGTGGCAGCGGGGTTCGTGTTTTTTTTTCCCCGGGTTGTGGTGTTACCCAGCTTCCTTTTTGTGTTGCTTTCCTTCCCGCCGGCTCCTGCAGCTTCACCCAGCCTTGTGTGCCCTGGGCAAGCCTGGATCCAGCTCCTGCATCCCCCTTGGATGCTCTGATCCTTCCTGGAGGGAGCACAAGCTCTGCAGGACCCTGGTGTGATTCAGCCCCTCCAAGGCAAAGAGCCACTTCCTGGAGGGAAAGTCCCGGCCAAGTTTGACCCCCCAGGCGGGACTGAAATCCACCTTTAACACCCCAGGCAGGACTGAAGTCCACATTTAACACCCCAGGCAGGACTGAAATCCACATTTAACATCCCAGGCAGGACTGAAATCCACCTTTAACACCCCAGACAGGACTGAAGTCACATTTAACCCCTAGGACTGAAATCCACCTTGAACACCCCAGGCAGGACTGAAATCTGCTCTCACTGCCAGGGAGCCGGGGAAGGTGACCAGCAGGATGGCACAGAGATGTTTTTTCGGGATCAGATTGCTCTGTTCCAGAGCCAGGCACTGATGCAGGGCTGAGATGCAGCAACCAGAGCATCACAACCCCTCTGAAGGATCCCAGGCCTCCCTGCGCAGTCCTGAGCGAGTCATTCCCTCGTGCCTCAGTTTCCCCCACCTGTAAAATGTCCTGGGCTCCTGCTCCCTGCGGTTTGTTCCATGGGGAATATTTTCCCTGGCCGTGGGCAGGACAGGGGTGGCTTTGTCACAGTGCAGACACCGGGATGCGCTTCAAGGAGGACCTGCAGGCGGGTGAATCCGAGCCTCGGAGAAAACTGAGTCTTAGATGAAAGCCTAATTAAGGAACTAATTAAAGGGGAGGTCCGGCTAAGTGGCCAGTAGGCAGAGCTCTGCTGATTTATGCCTTTAATTTTGGTTTTGCTTTCCAAGAGAAACGGGCTGAGGGCAAGGGCAGGGCAGTGCTGGGGCGGTGCCCGGTTCTGAGCCCGGTTCCCATGCAGTGCCACCAAGGGACCCCTGGACAGGCATCACTGTCCCTGTCCCCTCCTGGGTGACCCTGAGGTCACCTAAATGAGGGTCTGGCTGGTCACTCCCCGCTCCCATCGCCCACAGGGGTCTGCTCATCCCATGCAGATCCCAAAACGCCGGATTCCCCTGGCACTGGCACTGCCCTGCGCTCGCTGCCACCACAGAGCCCCGTGTGCTCCATCCAAATTTTATTCAGAAAGCTGCAGGCATCAAACTCAAAGTCCCCAAAGTGCCAGGGGGACATGCAGGGGGTCAAGTCAGAAGTGAGATGAAGGGAGGAGAAGGGGTGATGCCAGAATTCCTGGGATAGCCAGGCGAGATGGGACACTCTTGGCATGTTCCCCAGAGGGAAAGAGAACTTGGCTTTGGGAGGGGAGGGGTTGGGGTTGGTGCTGTGGCTCTGGGCTGGGAGCAGGGTGGGTTCATCCTCAGTGGGTCCTGCGGTCCCCTCTGCTCCAGGCAGAGGTGGCTCTGTGGTGTGGGGATGGCAGGGCAAGAAAGGGATGGCCAGAGTTAATCATTGCAGTTTTTGGTGATGAACTGGGTTGAGGCCACAGGGTGGCCCAGATGAAAATCCTCCACGAAGTCCTTCAAGTCCCAGGTGCCTGAGGAGAGAGGAAAAGGAGGTGAGCAGGGCTGGAGAGGGGGAGCAGCCCTGTGCAGCTGCTGCTCTGCCCCAAACCACATCCTGCATGCCCCAGAGGGCCCCAGGGACAGCGGGGAGCCACGGGGAGCGGGGAGCACCCCAGCTCTGAGCTTCCCGGGGGTACATGGCATTAGGTCTTCTCCTGTCCCCTGACCTTTGCAGCAAACCTTCCTACGGCTTCCTATGAGTCCCCCTCGGGGGTGGCCTGGCTGGAAATCCCCCCGGGGATGTCACAGGAGATCCCCCGTCCCCCTCACTGAGCTGCTGCTCCACAGACTGTTGGAGCCAAGGGGGTTCCTCATTCCTGACCCTCGTCCCGTGCCCTGACCCCAGGATCCCAGAGGTGTCTGGGGGCAGCTGGTGCTGGATCCAGCTGTGGTTTTTCCCAAGTAGGCAGCAGGGAAACACTCTCCAGGGCGAAGGGCAGGAGGGATTCCCTCATACCATGGAGCAGAAATCCCCCTGTGCCCTGCCAGGGTCTGGCTGGCGGCTGCCGGAGCATCCTGCCCCGACCAGGGGGGCTTTCCCTGGCACCCAAACAGCTCACGCTGCCCCTCCTTGTGGGCCACTGGGGAAAGGGGCCCGTTGTTTATCTGAAACCTGTCCTCTTCCTGGCTGCTCTTTAATGTCACGCGGCAGCCTGGCAGCCTTTATCTGCTGTCACATCTCAGCCCCGACCGGAGCACAGCGTCCCCTTCGCTCTTGCAGAAGTGCTGAGCAAAACCCGAGCTGCTGCATCACCTGCGTGGGGAGGTGATGGCTCTGGGAGCTGGTGGAGCTCCCACCTGCTCCACACTTCGGGCTCTGAGCTCCAAAAAAAGCTCTGGAGATTCTCGTGGTGACGGCACCGCACCCTGTGACCTCCCGGAGCTGCAAGAGGCCGCGGCTGGGACGCTCCAGGCCCGGGAAGGAGCTCACAGGATGCTCAGGAAGGACCTGCATCCCCCATTCCAGCTGGGCTGAGATGCTGGAACGCACCAGGCTGCTGCTGGAGCGTCCCAGGTGTCTCCTGCCACCCTCTGAGGACCCAAACCAAGCTGAGAGCGAGGACAGTCCCAGTGTCCTGCGCTGGAGTCCCCACCAGCCGGGAGCCACAAGCACCTCCGTCCCCAAATTCCACCCCGGCAAGAAGGGCAGCTCCTCGCTTCGGGGTCACAGCCGACCCCCTCTGTGCTGGGGGTCCCGCTGAAGGCGGCACCAGGGGAAGGAGCCTCGGGGGGGCCGCTCCCGCTGCGCCTGCAGCCTTCGCCGGGTGCCTTTCATCCGGAGGGTTTCAAAGCGCTTGGAAAACCCCGCGGGAGCGCAGCCGGTGCCACGGGGGACCGGGGTGAGAGCGAGACGCGGCACCCCCGACTCCCAGGGGCGCCGGAGCTGTCACTGATGTTCGCGGAGCCTCCGGAGAGGCGCGGATGAAAGGAGCCGGGGGGGGCAGAGCCTCTGCGGGGCTGCAGGCGCCGGTCCCGGCCCTCGCCCCGCGCCTGGGGCCGGGGTTTTTCCTGACCTACTTTCCTACCTGCCCTGGCACCGGCTGTGCCCGGCCCCTCGGGACCGGGGAAGCCCCGGGGCAGCCGCGGGTGCGGCACGGGGGGGGATGCACTGGGAGGTGCCAGATTGGGGCGCCCCGCGCCCTGCACCAAATCCACTCCCTCGGGCGCATCCCCAAGGCGGGTGCCCCAAGCCGGCGTCTCCAACTTCGGGCACAGGGTGACATCCCGGTGCCAACCATCCCAAATCACCCCAGCTGGCTCCCAGGGCTGGGGANGAGCTGGGGAGGGATGGAGCCACAGGCTGGCCGGGCTCATCCCTGTCCCTGCCCCCCAAAGGATTTGTAGTTTCCCGGAGGCAAAATTTCTGGGAGGAAAAAAAAATCCATTCCCGGTTGCAAGACACCTTTCCAGGGCAGGAGGGGCTTTGGGAGTGCTGGAGCATCTCCGCAGCTCGCCGGAGCTGATGGGAAAAGGTGGAAGCAGAGGGATGAACTCAGGTGCAATTAAGCATCAAGATTTTGTGCTAATTAAGG
>VXBQ01006866.1:5956-17868 GCA_013400175.1 Phainopepla nitens | reverse complement strand
GTCCCCTCCTCCCCCGGCCCCCCGGCTGTAATTTATCAGCCTCATCAGTGGGAATGTTCTCCTGATGGGAGCCCTGATGCTTCTCTGCCAAGATTAATGATGTCCCAGCGGAGGTGGGCGGGAGGCCGGCAGCTGCTCTGGTCACCATTAAGTGACACCCGCGGACTTGGGCCGGCACCGTGCTCTCCCCGCAGCCCTTCGCCGCCTCCCGTCCCAGCCGCAGCCTTTCCCTCCCCGCCGGGGCCCAGTCCAACCCGATTTTCCAGCTGGGTGGATCGGATTGGAGGCGCACAAGGTCGGCTCAATGAGTCAATGCCTCGGCCCCGATCCGGAGCTGGAGCTGGGGAGGGATGGAGCCACAGGCTGGCCGGGCTCATCCCTGTCCCTGCCCCCCAAAGGATTTGTAGTTTCCCGGAGGCAAAATTTCTGGGAGGAAAAAAAAATCCATTCCCGGTTGCAAGACACCTTTCCAGGGCAGGAGGGGCTTTGGGAGTGCTGGAGCATCTCCGCAGCTCGCCGGAGCTGATGGGAAAAGGTGGAAGCAGAGGGATGAACTCAGGTGCAATTAAGCATCAAGATTTTGTGCTAATTAAGGACCCCCCTCGATGAAAGCTGTGGGGGAACTTTAAATCCCCAGCACCACAACCGGGGTCCGGTGGGTGCCTGAATTCCCCCGGGTGAGGGATTTCCCGTGGATCGAGAGTCTGTGGCGAGCGCTGCCGCCTCGGGATGCGACAGTGGCTGTGACATTTCACAGACCACAAATTATTATCTTACATCTCCCCAAAACACAACCACGGCTTGTAATGCTCCTGGCTGCAAGGGAAGTGGGGCAAGCAGCAGGAAAGCCGTGGGGACACCCCAAATGTCCCCACCTTCAGTCCTGAGTGGGGATGGAGCTGGTGCTTGGTGACAGCTTAGAGGCACAGCCAAAAACTGAAGTGAATCAGACTCCAGAGGGGAAAGTGAGACTCTGAGTTACTTGCCCGAGGTCACACGGAGCTGGCTGGTGCCGGGATTGATCAGAAACCCTCACGAGGAAGGATCAGGGTGGTTTTTTTCCTGATGAAACAAGATTTTTGCTCAAGAGCCGACCTGGAGAAACACCTCGGCCGTAAACAACTGATTTCCACATTGCCACGAGCGACAGGGGGACGTGTCCAGGTCTTGCAGCCCTTCCAGCACCCGACCTGTGCCCTCAGTGCCATCCCAACCGGGACATCCCCACGGCAGGGTGGGCACTGGACCCGCCGTGGAAATGTCCCGCTCCCTCTGAGCTGCTGGCGCTGCACAGCCAGGCAAGGAGGGAGAAGAAACAGGGATTTGTTTTCCACGCTCGCCGTTGCCCCTCTCGTTTTGAATTCCCAGGGATCTTTTCCAGGAGCAGGGACAGGCGACACGGGCAGGTCCTGGTTTAGTGCCCTCTTCTGGAGGCTCCGGCCGAGCTCCTGCCATCCCGCCTGGCACTGTCACCTCCCCCGGCTCGGCCACGCTCGGTCCGGGACCTTGCCTGGCCTGGCCTCCAAAACACATCCCGTGCCAGGAGGGAATTTTTCTGGGAGCTGAGCAGAAACGCTCTGGTGGGGCTCAGCGCTGCCAGGGGACGAGCTGCCGGAGGGAGGGATGCTGGGCACAGGGATCCAGCGCTGGAGGCTGGAGCCTCCCGAGGCTGGGATGCGCCGGCACCGCTCCCTGTGCCCGGTCACAACATGGCCCTGTCCAGGGCTGGTGATGGGTGTCCCTGTCCTTGGTGAGACAGAGATGTTGCTGTCACCAGATGTAGGACAGAGTAAAACCAGCAAGAACGAGTTCATTTGAGGCCAAGTAAGATGGGAGGTTTTGAGCAAGGATGTGCACGGTGCCTGCAGCATCGCCGGGAGAACCTGCATCACTTCTGCTGCAGGAGAGGAGCAAGGCAGAGCCCGGGCTGGGTTCTCACCTGTGATCCTTTGGGATTGGGGTCACCCCCTCCTTGTTCCCACCTTCTGCCAAAGGTGTTTGCTCCTGTCCCCCATGCACTGTCTTTGCACCGCAGGGCTGAATGCACCAGCGGATCCATCGGCGTTCATCCCACCGCCTTGGGGATGCATTTATTTAAAACCCTCGAGACGCCAAAACCTCATCCTTTGGCTGCTTTTAGGGATCATTCCCTGGGAATAAAGATGATGGGCTGCTGGTGTCTCAATCCAGCTGCATCCCCTGGTCAGGCCTAGGATGTGATGGCAGCAGTGAAACTGTTAAAAATAACCTTCAACCAACTCCTTAAACCTGAGCCCCTGCCAGACCCCCACAGCTGCCTGACAAACGATGCTGAGGCACTGGATGTTGTGAAAAAATATCCACGGGGTCTTTCCCAGGAAGGGCGGGGAAACACAGCTGGGATGGAGGCAGGGCCAGCTGGGGAATGCCCGGCCACCCCACACCTTGGTGACAGCAGAGGGGTGGGGGACCTTTCCCAGGGGGTGAAGTTTGGGGTGCTGGAGCTGCATATCCTGCTAATAGGAGGATTTATCTGGAAAAAGCTCCTTGGTGGGTGTCTCTGCGTCCCTTCCCAGACCCGAGATGCTGCGGTGGAAATGTGGGCACAGCATGGAGACCCCTCCTCCGAGCAGGAATGACGGGTCGGCTCCGCTGGCAAGGGGGGGTGACACCAGCGCTGTCATTAAGAAGTGGAGCTAATGAGCCAGAAAACAAAGCCAAGGGCAGGGACAACCCGCAGGGAGACTCGTGGCAGCCCCATCCCGCTCCGGCCAGGGGAGGAGCATCACGGCTTGGTGCCGGGGGGGTGGTCAGGTGCTGGCCCGGAGTCCCCCGGAGCCAGCCCCCCACCCCGGGCCGTGCGCTGCGGGTTACAGGCCCCGGGTGAGTCAGGCAGTGCAGCCCAGACGCACCGACCTGACCTGCCCGTCGAGCCCTGCTCATGTGCTCCCAGCTGGGAAAGTTTTGAAATTTCCCTTGTGGAGGCCACGTGAGCCACAGAGCCCCGAGTTCCAGCAGGGCAGGGAGGAGCCCGTGCTCTGGCACCGGGCAGGATGGATCTCTGCCCATCCCCGGGTCCCGCAGGCTGCCCCGTGCCCCAGCGTGGAGCAGCAGGAGCGGCGCCCTGGACGTCTCGGGGGTCTCAGCTGCTCCATCTCCTCCGTGAAACATTCTGGGAGGAGTTGGGGGAGCTGGGAGTTGGCGGGCGTTGTGTCAGCCCGGTTTGAGCAATCCCTTGCTAAACCCTCTCCGCGGCTGATCCTTATCCGCCTGCTCCGAGGTGCCGGTGATGCAACTCCCGCGGCTCGGGCTGGGGGGGCTGTGCCAGCAAGGGCTGCCTTTCACAGCCCACACCTCTCCCCGCTTCCGATCCCGCTAGCCAGGCCGTTACCAGACGTTTTCCAAGGGTTTCTGCTGCCTGGCAAGGATTTAACACCTCACCCACCTCCCCTGTAAGGATCCCTTTGCACCGAGCGAGCACCCCCAGCCTGCCCGAGCACGCGGCGTTATCCACAGCCCAGGAAAGGCCCCTCGGGGCGGGGATCGAGGGCACAGCGGGTCCTTACCCCGCGAGTCCTCCTCATCGGAGCTCAGGGCGATGGCCTCGTGTGCTGGCTGCAGGTACAGGCGGAACTGGTAGCGGTGGTAGCTGCTGTAGCGCGCGGGCTTGGGCCGGCTGTAGCCTGGGGTGCAGAAGAGAAGGGCTGAGCATCCCTCCGAGCCCAAATTCCCACTGGAGCCAGTTATCCACCACCCTCCTCCAGGCCGGGATCAGCTCTCCCACCCAGCTCCCTGCACTGTGACCCCTCACCGTGCAGAGCTCAGGTGTTCCGTGGGCAGAGCGGCCACCAGAACAGCCCCTGGGCACGTCCTGGGCCACCCTCAGCTCTCCTCCATCCCCCTTCTCATGTCTGCACCCTCCCCTGGGCAGAGGATGTCCGGGGGGGGACAAAGCCAGCCCGCCACCAGGCCATGGCCTGCAGCCCTTGGGCTGCCCCAGAGGGGTCCTGGGATCCACACAGTGCTCCAGGCTGGGAGGGGGCAGTGCACAGCTGCCCAGATGTGGGGGCTGCAGCTGGCTCAGGGCATGTCCAGCTGCTGAGGACAGAGAGGGCTGATTGTCCCTGGGAAAGGGACATCCTTGGGATGCACCCCTGATGCACAGCACAGCCACCCCTTGGTCTCCACCAGGGACAGGAGGATGTGACACCAAGGGACAAGAGGCTGAAGCTCCTCCAGGACCCAGTCACCTGCAGCCAGGTGAGCCCAGCCCCTCTCCCCTGGGCTGTGACCTCCCCGAGCCATGTCTGGCCCATTTTGAACAGGAAGTCTTTGTTCCTGCAACATCATAGGAGTTGTTGGGATTCATCTGCTTTTATCTTGTGTTTTTCTTTTGGGTTTTATCCCTCCCCCCTCTTTTTGCACTGGTTTGGAGTCTTTCCAACCACCGGGGAGTTTTTAAACCACTTTTGCCTCTATTAAAAATAAGAGAAAAAGCGGCTCCTGTTTCAGACGGTGCCCAGCTGTGCCCTAGGAAGCTCCTTGTGTCCCCCCCTTGTGTCCCCCCCTTGTGTCCCCCCCTTGTGTCCCGGTGTGCCCACCCCAGCCAGCCCTGCCACCCCCTCGTCCCAGCTGGCTGAGACCCCCATCTCTGCATTTGGGATCAGCACTCACTTGTCAGGGTCTTCCCTTTTATCTTCCCAACCCTCAGATCCGAACCCTGAAAGGACAAAAAGAGGGAGGATGGGTGAAACTGGGATCCTCAGGAGAAGCACACAGGGGGAGGGACCCCTCCTGCTCCCCCAGCTGTGCTCACTTCTCCTCAGGGATTCATTTTCCAACATTTTGTGTGTTTTCCTTGTAAAGATCATTCTGTCATCACTTCCTTGTAAAGATAATTTTCTCTGGGGTGGATGGGAGGGAGCGTGCCAGGGATTTTCTTGGGCTATTTGGGATTTAGGGGCTTGATCCACAATGCCCTGGCACAGGGGTGACACTGCTGTCACCTGCACATGGAGACTGGAATGGTCTGGAGATCCAGGCCAGGGATCCGGGCTGGGAAAGTCACAATAACTCCGTTCAAAGCCTCAGTGCTGCTCTGCACACCGGTGTTTGGGACAGATGGCCCATTCCAGGTGGGATTGTGGCGATTTCCACCAGCATTCCCATGGCAAAGCTTTGGCTTTGCTCTCAACAGAAACTCCTGTTCGCAGAGCGGGTCCCACTGGAGGCTTGGCTCCCATCCCCGTCCTGGGACGTTTCCTGGGATGCAGGGAGCCTTTCCTGGGACACCCAGCATCCTGTGGGGACTGGATGGATGGCAAAGGGACAAGAACAGGAGCTGCATCCAGATCCTGGCCCCGCACATCCCACCTCACCCCTGACCTGCTGTGCTATTCCCGGCCATTCCCAACCTCCCAGCGCTCGTAAATCCTCTCCTACGGCACCCGTTATTCCAGTCCTGCCCACACACGCCCTGCTGCCAGGGCTCCTCCGTCCTAACCTGCCCTGGGAGTTATTATCCCCAAAAAAAAGATGCCTCAGATAACTCCCAGCAAAAGTGCACGTGGGGAGCAGGGTTTGGAGTCTTGGCTCCCTGCGATCAAAGCTTCCCTTTCCCTCCGAAGGAACCTGCTCTGCACTGAGTCACGGCTGGTGACAGCCTCCTGCCAGCTGCCCCTGGCACACCAAAGGTCACTGGGGAGCCAAGAGCCCGCTCAGATCCTTGGATATCAGCTCCCTGACACTGGCTCACCGCCTCGGCAGCTGTAGCCGAAATATCCCGGTGGCAGGGAGGTGATGAGGAAGGATCTGGGCAGGTTTGGTGCTGGGATCACAGCCGGGNGGGGGGGGGGAAGGCGCAGCACAGGATGTGAGGGGAGAAGCCCTCGGGGGAGCCAGACGGGACACACGGGGCCCTGGGGCTGCTGTGGCCCTGCCCAGATGCGCACACCCGCGCCCCGCAGATGCTCACACCCGCTCCGCGCAGATGCTCGCCAGCGCCCATCCAGATGTGCACAGCCAGCCCACCCACACGGGCTCGCGCCTCCTCCGCCCAGCTGCGCACATGTGCCCGAGCCCTCCAGCTGTGCCTGCTTCCCCAGATGTGCCGCTGCCCGGCGGGGGGAAGCTGCCGGCGCATCCCGAGCTCATCCCGAGCCCGCCGTGCGGCCGGGCCGGCTGCCAGCCCCGGCTCTTCAAAGGCAGGGACTGCGGGTTTCTCTCTGCTCCTGGCAGGAACGCTCCCGTGCGGGGACCGCGCTGCTATTCCTGGCTTTGCCAGGGGCTTATCGGGACAGGCCGGGCCTCCTCCCTGCTTCCCTGCCCGCTGATGTGGGCTGCCTGCTCGCCCCGAGATGCTGCGGGTTCCTCGCTAGCCCCGGGCATGGGAGAGTCAAAGGATAAAGCTCCTTTTTAAGAGGCGAGGACAGGAAGAGGGCGGGAGGGAGAAAGTCGGGATGAGCGCTCCAAACCTTGCCTTTCTTTTTTATTTAATAGTAAACAGCTATCCTGGGAGCAAGGAGCAAGCTCTGGGCACGGCTGCCGGGATGCGGGAGGGATTGGAGAGGTGGGGTGTGACGCCCTGTGACATTTTCTCCTTGTTTTTTGCTCAGGGAACGGTTTGTAGGGGGAATAACCCCCCCTCCAGCCCCTTTCCCCTTTGCTGACACGCCGGTGAGGGCGAGGGGAGCATCACACTCCGGCAGCTCCCGAAGATCCCTGCCACGAGCCGAGCTAATGGACACTGATGAGCTGCCGCGTTTATTAATGCCCTTTTATGAGAGCATTAATAGTTCTTAATGACACCATTTGAGCTTCCCAGCCTTTTATCTCCTCTTCTCTCTTTCCCCTGCCGAGCACACGGTGTAGGAGGTGGAATTAGATATTCCCACCCTCCGGTCGGTGCCGGGTGGTGTCGAGAGCACGGGATGTTCGTGGAGAGACCTGGGCAGCCAGAAAAATCTGTGCCACACAGTTCGAGTGCCAGGAACTCCTCTCCGCGATCTTTTCCTGGACCACAAGAGTGGGGAATTTAATCCCTCTCATTCCTGGTGCCCCGGACACCGAGCGAGGCTCCCTGGAAGCTCACGGCCAGCCCTCGGTGCTGCCTGCACGTCGCAGCCGAGGGTGGAGGGAATAAATAAATAAACACAAATAAATTAAAGGCAGTGAGTCACGTTGTGTTTTCCTCTTGATCTTTTTGTTTTCTTTTCACCCCCTTCCCTTTCTTCCCCCTCTCCAGAACGTGTCTGATCCCATCGGAGAGGAGGGGAAAGGGATGGGTGGCGAGCCCTCGCCAGCGATTCGCCCGGGCGAGGACGGAGGGTTATGGAAAGTGGGTGTGGGAATCGGCACAATCGCTGGCAGGGGGCCAGGACAAACAGATGACGGATGGGACCCAGGGAAGTGCAGCCGAGCAGGGCTGGGCTGCTCCTGCCTCGCTGGGAGCACGTCCTAACCCGGCCCCGGGGACCCCGGGACACCGGGGGGGCTCAGCCAGGTGCGGGGGCTGCACCCCATGGGAAGCAGAGGGGCCGGCCCGGCATTAATTAGCAATTAATTAACCGAGGGGGAAGCTGATCCCAAACACCCGGGGCTCCTCCCGCACTGCTCCTCAGGAGTTTGACGGGGCCGAGCGGCTTCAAAGCCGGCCCAGGGTGAGCCCAGATTTGCTCTCCTCAGTTCCTGTGATCTTTGGAATGAGGTCAGGATGGAGGAATTGGCTCGGCGAGCGCAGGGGAGCACCCCGGGAAGGGCAGAGCCGCTGGGATGGCAACCCAGCTTCCCTGCGAGGCTGGAACGGGGAATAAAAGGATGAGATGCTAATTGCAGGTGGATCTGGATCTGTTCCACCGTGTCCTTGCAGAGGAAGGTGAAGGTTTTGGGGTTTCCTCCTCCCCACTAAAGCCAGAAGCAGTGGGGAGGACCACTCCCCCCCAGCTCCCAGAAGCATCCAGGCTGGTCCTGCTTTTCAACAAAAAGCATGTGAGCAAGCAGCCGATCCAAGAGAAACGCTCCCTCCAATTACCCCCGCGCGCAGGGAGGCCAGGAGGGAGCAGGGCAGGGCCGGCCAGCTCCCAGCACTCCCAAACTCCGGCATTTCCCAGCTCAGCCGCCTGTGTGCACAGCAGGTCGCTTCCTGCCAGATCCTGGTGCTGCATCTGGGGCACGGGATGCTCCCAAACGGCTCTGGCTCGCCCACGCCACCCCGAACCTCTCGCTGCCCGTGCGGCTCCAGCCCACCCTTGCTTCTCCCGTCACCGTCAAGCCGGGGTTTGGTGCCCGAAGGAGCCTGTCAGCCCTGACCCTGCGAGTCCTTTTGTGATGAGAAATGCCACATCCCATTATGTCAGCCTCGCTACGCCTCTGGATTGTCGTGGGCTCTCCGTCAGGAAAGAAACTGGGAGAAAGAGGACAAAATACGGAGAAACATAGAAATAGTTTTCATGGAAGAAACAGGGTGGGAGAGTCACCCACAGCCAGGATGGGAAAGGTTTCCTTGGGAATGGCCTCTCCTGGCTGCTCTGTTACTCCAAAGGGTTTTGACAGCATTCCCAGGGCAGGGAATGACTTACCACAGGGACGAGACCCCACAGAGATCCCATCACACCCCAAATCCAGAGAAACCTCCTCTTCCTGCTGGAACCGGCCCAGCTTTCCCAACCCCAAGGCTTCTCCTCAGCCTCCTGCTCTGGTGCTTCCCCGCAGCCCCAGTTCCTGGATCCTGGGATGACTCAGGGCCCTCGCTTTGTGCTCAGAGCCGGTTTCGCTCTCTGGGCACAGCTGGGGACGTGGCCAGGCCATTCCGGGCCTGAGGCAGGGATGATTCCCAGAATTTCCCTGCTCCAAAACACTGGCACGCCATGTCTCCATCCAAACTTCCCACCCGGATCCTCACTGCCCAGACACTTTGTTTCCCACGTGTGTAAAGAGCAGGAGTTAATCCTCTCCCCAGAGCCTCCTGCTCCTCTCACAGGCTCCAGGACTGCCCAGTCCAGCCCTGGGGTCCCCAAGGAGGGTGGGATACATGGAATCACCCCATCTCCAGCTGCCAATTCCCTTACCCAGAGCTCATTGTTTTAATTTATTAAATTTTATATCCAGGGAATTTCACCACTCCAAGTGATACTTGCTCCCTGTCAGTCTGCACCTGAAAAATCGAAAAACCACCATGATCTGAGCCACATCCAGACAGAAAAAAGGGTGGAAAAGGTACTTTTCCCTCTACAAGGAATTTCTTTTCAGGGCAGATCCAGAACCCCAGGAAAGCTAAACCAGGGTGGGTTGGGATCTCACAGCTGATGGATTTGTCTGTTGGGGACTGACACAGCCACAAGCACCAAAACTGGGTGATTTTAACCCCAAAATCATGCCAGGACACCCCATCCCAGCAGGCACTGAGTAACACTGACTGCATGTCCTCATCTCAAAAAATTCTCCAAGGCTCATCAGAACTCCTGGGAAAACTTGCTGAGGGTCCCCAAGGAGCAGGAGGGGTCCCACTGTCACCCTTGGTTGGAGCAGGCCCAGGGATGTCACTGCTCCAACACGGATCTGAAGAGCCTCTCCCACTTTTCCAGGGTCTGAACTCCAAGGATTTACCCCTACAGCCTTTAGGATCCTTAGGCAGCTCTTGGCACGGCCCAGACATTTTTTTAGCTCACGATAGATGGGGAAGGCGACCATAAAAATATATTAAAAAATAAATATCGGGCACGGTTGTAATTTAAATGCAGCTTTGTCTGATCCACCCTAACGCCGCAGGGGAGGACGTGCCACGGGTTATTAACTGAGCAAAATAAACATAAATCATCTCCGTGCCTGGCTCTTTGCAAGGTTTTTTTAATCTAGAAACAAAACCCTGCACTCCATAACCCGAACCATCCCTGGCAGGGACCTTCCTGGGCTCCTGCCTCCCTCCTGGCAGCCTGAGGATGGCATTCCCAGAGCCAGAATCTCCCCGTGCAGAGACAGAGGCTCTGCTGGGTGGATTTCTAGCGAGAGGCAGATCCCTGCCCGGCTTAGGCGTTGCTGGCATGGCTGCTGTGCCCATCTGCACCTTTCCTGCAGGATGTAGGTGAGGGGTCCGAGCCAGCGGGGCGGAGGCTGTGATGACACTGGGAGGGTTTTGAAACCTCAGACAAAACATTTGTGTTGAAAAAGGAGAGGGATTTTGTTGGGTGTTTTTTTTATAAAACACCTGCGGGATTGCGGAGGCAGCTGCGCGGGGGAATGGGATGCAGGATGCTGGGCTCCCTTCCCAAAATGCAGCCGAGCTGCTGTGGGAGGGCACGGGAGATGTGGCTTTGCCAGGACACTCCTGGCATGGGTTGGAGCGCTGGATTTGGGAGTCGAGGCCGGAGGCTTTGCCAAGAAACTTCACGGAGGATTTTCCCTGCCACCCCTTCCCTCTGCACCCCCGGCAAGGAAGCACCAGGGCTTTGTTGAAGTGAGAAAGCTGAGTAAGATGGAGGTCGAATAAAATCAAAGCTGACTAAAATCAAGGTTGAACAAATGATGGCCGAATAAAACGATGGCGGAATAAATTGAAAGTTGAATAGAATGAAGGTTGAATAAGACGATGGTTGAAGAAATGACGGTTGCTGCAGGTTGTGGAGAGGGCTGTGCACTCCCTGCTTGCCGTGCTCGGGGCCCCGGGGAGCCGGGGGGTGGCTGCACCCCAAAGCCCCGTTCGGGGAGCGCCGCAGTCGCGTCCTGCGCAGTCACACCCCGGCTCCGGGCCCCCGGGCCTCTGCTGTAAAGCCGGGATGATAAATGATGGATGCGATCGCTAAGAACAACAGGGATGTTGATAGCAACCCCAGGGGTGTGTTAGGAAGCTGCGTGGATGCCGGGCTCGGCGCTGGCTGCCTTTAACAGCCCCACGGTGTCGCAATTGCGGGCGAGCTCCCGGCGGAGCTGGCTGGCGGATGAATCACCCTGACCCACCGGCCCGCGGCTGGCCCGGCCAGGGGAGGGCTGGGGTGGGATTTGTCCGACTCAGGACCCTCCTGGAGCATCCTCTGCCTCCTCGGTGGGATGCTGCTCTGCGGGGGTGGGACGTTGGTGCTGGATCTGGAGGAGGAGGAGGAGGGGATGAAGGTGGCCGGGGCACAAGGAGCAGGGCACTTTGTGCCCCTCGCTGTGACTGCTCAAACGCCGCTTGCGACACCCATTTTCCCAGACCACGCCTGCGTTCGGTGCCCTGGGCTTTGTCACCAGCCCAGTCCTTCCCAGGATCTCCACCAGGGTCTCCCTTCATCCACCCCATGGATCTGGGCTCCCTCGGTGCTCCCCCATCACCCCCAGTTCTGATGGGACATCCCCAAAATGCTGCAAGAGCTCCCAAGAAGGGTGAACTACAAGAAGTTGGACAAAGCCCCTGGCATTCCAGCAGGAGGAATGAGCTTGACCTGGCCAGAAAAAAGGGCTGGGCAGGACTGGAAAGGTCTTTTCCAATCCCAGTCCTCGAGAGTGGAAAACTTGCTCACCCTGCGTGTGTGTAGCTTTAAGATGAGTTTGCTTTTCCAGCAGCAGATTTCCGGAGGATTCTTGGAGAAACACCAATTTTTGCCTAATTCAGTCATTTAAAGGCCCGTAGCCTGAATTCTGTGTGGATGAGAGCGGGGCCTGCACTGGAACCTTCCCTTGGGATGTGTTCCCGGGGAGGCTCCGCTGCTGTGTCGCCTTTGGGGACCGGGAGAATTTCCTTAGGTGGCTGGAAGCACCAGCACACTCCCAGTGCTGCCACCATCCAGGCTGCAACAACCACGGCCACGGGGCAAGTGGGCCTCGAGTCCTCACATCAGAGCCACACATCCCTCTGTGAGGCACAGCCAGGCTGGAATCATGGAATGGTTTGGGTGGGAAGGGATTTAAACCCATCTAGTACCACCCCTGCCATGCCCAGGGACACCTCCCACTGTCCCAGG